>AP027105.1:18967863-19576459 GCA_028142955.1 Pinctada fucata
ACCATTTAAGGATGTGGTCTTCATAGATCACATATGCATCAATTGTAACAAGACTTTTCATGATACCTTGACATTTTGACCTTGTGACCTTGACCTAAGAATTTTACCTACTTTTAGGAAATACATTTACACCGATACCTCTAGGCATGGAGGTCTTACTACAAGGTCAAGGTCACTGGATAAAAGACATCAGAAACAAATAAAAATTCATGTCATAATGAATATACATATTGAAATTTCAAGTCCTTATTGTAAAAGATTAAATTTTAAAACAAAAATGATTACACAATAATCTTTCACGATAAGGTGTTGAAATTTTAATATGTATTCATTATGACATGAAATTTTATTTGTTGCTTTTGTCTTTTATCCAGTTACCTTGACCTTGTATTAAGACCTCAATGCCATTTAAGAAAAGCTGCTGACAGGGTATGATGTTTAACAAACACATTTTGTCCATCATGGTAGTGTCAGCAGAATTTCCTTCCAAAATTCCTGAATTTGATAATAACTACTTCACTGTAGTAGCTATAACTAACAATACCTGAATTGTTACCCTCAGACATTCATCTAACAATATCATTGATTTAGATTTACATAGGTCGTCAATTTAAAAAAATATATATTTAACGCTGTGGTTTCCTTTTTTTGTTCCTAAGATAAAAAGTTGTCAAAAAAATGTGGAAACATTTAATTGTAAAAGCTACAATGTTATATGATACAAACAAATAAATCAATCCCACTTTGATGTCCTAACTCGCCGTGTGAGACTCCCATCCTCGTTTATGGCAGTATAAGTATTCCCTTTGTCCTTATCAGAGATGTTCATATACACTATATATCCAAGGCAACCAAAAAACATCAAACCTCCAAGAATCGACACACGGGTGTTCTGTAAAGGAAGAAAATATAGAGTTATGACGGGCAAATCCTAGCACCAATCTAGTACCACTGGGGAGGAGTTAAGCCCTCATGAAACCCCATGCAATCCCCACCTGAAATACTAATTGAAAATAATCATTTTAAAAATCATCACATTAGTGATTAGCTTCAATATTTTGTCCATCTCACATGTTATTTCTCTTCGGATATTTATTTAGTGCGTGATGTTTGCATGCGTGGGATTTAAATTTTGTGCGAGTATTTGTCACACACAAAAATAACCGAATAGAAATAACGTGTGAGAAGGATGAAATACTAAAAATATTTTATGATTAACTTACAGGTTTTACATAAAGCTCAAAGTTTATGGCCCTGAATGCCGAGGTGCTTTGCATTTGACGCCATCCTCCGCCCTCTCTTTTTGTTGTTGTCGTTGTTTTATTTGTGTCTTTCGTTTCTGTGGCTACACTGTTTGTTGATTGTGTTTTGTCTTCACTCATATTCACAATATCGATACAACCGGGGCTTAGTTAATTTCAGCGATATTAAATATTCACCCTTGACTGCAAAGTTGCATGTTGAGAAAAAGAGAAAGTACATGTAAGACGAGAAACGAAAGTAGAAATCGAAAAGAAAATTGCAAATTGGCGTATACCGTTACCGAAAACCTTTTTTCTTGATCATTTTTAATGTATTATTACGAATAATTGTTCAAATGCTTTTCACAGAAAGAAAAGAAACTTCAAATTATTTATCCCTGGCATATCTACAAAAGAATTTTTAGAGAAATATTTGAAATTACATATGACCCGGAATCACTTTGTTATCAGTCCGTCATAGGTTTTGATAATTAATCAAGGAGCTAAAGTTAGATGTGAAGTCAAAGAGTAAATTCAGCTTTCAACATGTCATGTGTTGACTACTGTACAGTCTTGCCATCTTGGGATTTTGAAAAAGATCCAGCGGAAATTGTGACATATTTCTTTGGACAGGAGTGTAGGCATGTGTCTTTGTATTTCGCCTCTGCCCTGTAAATGTCCAAGTCCAAGATATATCGATCAAATTCCCAAATGTCTTGATAACTGTTGAACATCCATCAAAATTCTTAATTAATGATTATTTTACAATTAATGCTTAGTTAACAAGATGTTACTCAGTAAAGCCCCTGTCACACCTACACGTTCTGGCATGGCGTTCGCACTACGACCACCAAAATTGTACGAAACGTGGCATAAACGTAGAAAGGACGCGGGGAACGTAGTAAGAACTCGCTGATACGTATTGAGGTCGTAGTAAGGACGCCGGCGAACGTGCCGGTACACCGAGCCACCACGACCGTTTTGAACTGTTCAAAACAGTCGTAGTGAGGACGCGCTGATGACAGAACGTGCTGATGACTACTTGCAAACGTATTGAGATCTTCATGGACGTATTAGAAACGTGTCTCGAACGTAGTGCGAACGGCTTAAACTTTTACATATAATCCTATAGAGATCGTCACGTCTCTGCCGTCCTTACCACGTTCTTGGTTTTAGGGGTTGGTAAAATCAAAATAGATCTCGTACAAACAATTTATCCTTTGAACGTGTCATGAACGCAGTAAGGAATTCGAGAACGTAGTAATAACGCCGTACAATCGCAACACAGACGCCTTCGTCGTAGTGTGAACTTGGGGCCGATCGTAGTGCGAACTTGACTAAACGTATTAAAGACGTGTCACGGACGCTAAAGGTCGTGTTGCGCACGTATTGGAGTCGTCAATTATTCTTTCGGAAAGCCCTTCTGGGTGAAAAATACCACGTTCTCACTACGTTCATGAAAAATTTCAAGGACTTCAAGGACGTAGTAAGAACGTCTCGAGAGAACGTGTAGGTGTGACAGGGGCTTACATGTAACTTAGTTCAACATGATAAATTGCTGATTTGGTTTTAATTTTCGGTTCTTTTACTTTTGCAAGAGTTATGGGCCTTTGTCCGCAAACAGTTTTGAACGGTATTTTTTTATCAAGGTATATAACATTACTGTGACATCACATCCTCCATTTTCATGTTCCCTAATGAGTATTTGTTAAGAAAAGAGCTGTTAAGATAAGGCGTAAAATCAGCCCTGAAAAGTGGGATTTTGAAAATGGAAATTTCAAGAAAGTTATCGTAAAATTTCTACCTATACGGTATTTTTTATCTGTTTTATATAAGTTTGCTAGTATTTGGGTTAAAACTTGTATTTCTCCTATAGAAATCAATAGAAAACGGAAAAGTTTTATTGAACATTCGTTCCCCCTGGATATATATAACAGCTAGAATTCCACTTTTACTGGAGGTGTGTATCCATAATACAAATTTTCTGGAAAAGTGGGGTTCTGTATCTCCGGGAGGAACACTACCCCAGAGACGAAAAACCGAAAAGGGAAGGGGGTGCATTTTCGAAAATATCGACCTTTTAGACCATAAAATTGACAAATTTGACTATTTTTCCTCTTTAATCCAGCAAAAATGTATTCTAAATATGATCGAATGAAATGAAATAAGAATTTGGAACAAATTAAGCAAGAGCGATGTTTATTTCTTCATCAGTGTGTATTTCGCGCAAAAAGGCTTACATTGTAGCCATGCATTGAATACAAAATGAGACCGTATTTTGAGTTCCGGATTTCATTATTTGCCAATTAAAGTAAATATAATAACGTTCGAAATCTAGTTCTGATATACATTGTAAACATATTTGATGTTTTTTAGTAAATATTTTTCCATTTTATATAGAATATTAACATTAATTTACACGTTTTTTCGTCAATTTTATCAGTTTTCATATCCGAGAACCCCTTCTTCTTACGATCTTAATTTTGGAATCTTAAGAGTACTTCACCAAAATGTAAAACATATAGAAAGTCTTCAAATTCATCATATTTCAAGTATGATTAATTTTTTTTCAACATGTCAATCGTCATGCGGAAGAAATACGGCACAAGATTCAGGGCTAACTATGGCCCTTATCTTAACAGCTCCTTAATCAGGGATTCCGTTGCCAAGTGGTTATATATAGAGGTGTTGCACTTGGGACAGGAAGGTACACTGCGGGTTTGATTCCCACTAGTTGGAGCAGTGTGCGAAATTAACGGTGGCCCTAATGGCCAATTTCTACAGTAAATTGGATCGGTCTATAGCATAGTCATAGACCAATTTGTCTACAAGAATTTTCAAAATCAAAGTTGCATAAAATTTATAAGATTCATAAGAATTTCTATGGATTTTGAATCATTGCCCATGATTCTATTTTTGAAAAAAAGGTAAATTGTTTTATCCAATAAAATGCAAGATTTGGTTTTGGGGGATATATTTTAATTTTGGTCAACAGTAAGGCATGGTCCATTTGATATTCTGGGGGGGGGGGGGGGGGGGGGGGGGGGGGGGGGGGGGGGGGGCTTGGGTTTTTTTCGAAAAAAATAATTTTGCTCTCAATTTTGAAGAAAAAAATTAATTTGCTTATGGTGTGACAGAAAAAAATAATCTTGCTCTTACATATAATCTGAATTTGAAGAATTACCATAAAATTTCGCTAAAATTCTTGAAAATTTTCCAGCTCGCTTCGCTCGCCACAGTTTTCAAATTGTATCAAAATTTTTGGCTCGCTTCGCTCGCCATAGTTTTCTATCAAAACAACAATTACTAATGCCAAAATTCATAGATATCAAAAGTTATACATGTATGTGAATGAAAAAAGGGCTTACTTTAAAGCTTAAATATATATCAATATTTATGCATTGCTATTAATACCTGTTGCATGTATCCCATAGACTTTAATTTTATGTTCTTGTAAGCTTGGAAGGAGAACTTCAGTTATTCACCAATTTACAATTCTTAGTAACATTTAAAAGATTGTCTTGGAGACCTTCCCCTGAGACCCTCTTATATATATGTTACATACATGTACCTTATATAAAATATTTAGAATTGTATTGTAAAATCTTTTATCTCTCTGTTTAAAAGTGAATTGAATACTTGCATAAAAATGAACTAATATATAAGTATTAAGAGTTTTGAGTAAAAATGATATAAATAATTTCTATTGATAAAACACAAACATTCTTAATATGCACATCACTTTGTTAAAAAGAATTTCCTTGCTCCAACTTTGCATGAAAAAAATAATTTTGCCCCGGTCCGGGGCGAAAAAAATAATCTTGCTCCAACAAAAAACCCAAGCCCCCCCCTGAATATAAAATGGACCGTGCCTAAATTGCTTCGGTTTATAGGATATAAAATCACTGTAGATGGAATGTCTATAAGACTTCAAATGTCAATCTCACACACTGCTAGAGCCATCAGAACGGAAAGATGTATGTAGGCTTCACATTCTCTCCTTAGCCTGGTATATGATGCTATTGTAGATACATGTATGTTCATTATGATCATGCATGTTTCGTATGTTAGTCGATAAAAAGCTCTTCAGAGCTTAATTGTGTTTACTGATGAAAATTAGATAGCGACGAAATAAATATATTTAATTGATTTCAATTTTTAATCTAATTTTTATCCATTTTCGTCGGATTTGACCTAGTGACCTTGACCTTGGAGTTTGACCTACTTGTTAAAAAATTAAACCTGGGCTATACCTCATGAACTATAGAAGATATGGCTTTGATATTTCACATGTAGAATCCTCATGACCAGACCTTTCATTTAATATCATGACTTTTGACCAAGTGACCTTGACATTGACCTTTGACCTACTTTTAAAGTATAAGAGGTAAAATTTTTATATTTCGTGTATAGATTCCTCATGACCAGGACTTTATTTGATATCATGACTTTTGACCAAGTGACCTTGACATTAACCTTTGACCTACTTTTAAACTACAAGAGGTAGAATTTTGATATTTCATGTATATATTCCTCATGACCAGAACTTTCATTGGATATCATGACTTTTGACCAAGTCACCTTGACATTTACCTTTGACCTACTTTTAAACAATAATAAGAAGGATTTTGATAATTTTTATGCCCCCGGAATCAAAGATTCGGGGGCATATAGTTTTTGGCCTGTCCGTCTGTTTGTCTGTTTATCTGTTTGTCTGTTTGTCTGTCTGTTTGTCCGAAAAACTTTAACATTGGACATAACTTTTGAATTGGAAGTGATAGGGCTTTCATATTTCACATGTGTATTCCTTGTGACAAGACCTTTCCATTGATACCAAAAGTTTTGACCTCGTGACCTTGACCTTGACATTTGACCTACTTTTCAAAAACTTTAACATTGGGCATAACTTTTGAATGGTAAGTGATAGGGCTTTCATATTTCACATGTGGATTCCTTGTGACAAGACCTTTCCATTGATACCAAAATTTCTGACCTCGTGACCTTGACCTTTGACCTTTTAACCCAGTGACCTCACATACATGTACTTAACAGAAAATAGTGTTCATACTAACAAAGATGCCACCGGGGGCATTCGTGTTTCACAAACACAGGCTTTATTTCACATATAGATTCCTCATAACCAAATCTTTCTTTTGTTATCATGACTTTTGACCAAATGACCTTGACCTTTGACCTACTTTAGAACTATAAGGGGTTGAACTTTGATATTTCACATGTAGAATCCTTATTACCATAGCTTTTTTCATTTTGCAATAGTATTAATGACCTTTGACCTTTCTGTCTGCACAAAAAAGTATACATCATCTAATAAAAACACTTCGCAATTCTGCCTTACTGCCTTTAGCAGTTTATGGTTTATTTAAATTTCAATTACTTTCAATTTAATTTTTAACATTTTTTAGAGCATTTATGAAGAAATCAAACACGCTGTTTTGTCTTAAAGGTATTGTGGAAAAAAATTTATATTGGTAGATTTGCATTTTACTTTTGATGATAGGTTTTGCAATTTGAACCCCCCCCCCCCACACACACACTTTGTGTGAAGAGGGGGAGGGGATATCTGTGTTGTCAGAGCAATGTAATATACCCTTCAAAACTGTTCAAAGGAGGAAGCAGAAAACTGTTTGCGGACAAAGGCCCATAACTCTTGCTAAGTAAAAGAATTAATTCTGCAATTGCTTTAAAAATATTTATTCAATGATATAATGTACACATTTAATCAGAGTAATATACTGAAGATTCATATCACAAAATGGTTTCTTAGGGCCTTTGTGAAAATGTTTCATGGTACATGTATCTAGAATTGAATTTTGCTCCTTCAGTTTGTTAGTTGAAGCAAGTAAGCATTTATTATTAATTTTATCTTTTCAGGGCTGGTGAGGAGGATGATAGTGATCTATCAAGCTCTCAATGTACTGTCGACTTCAGAAAGACTTTGTGCCTCAAGTGTACAGAAACGGACAGTGGAGAAAATGAACCTCTTGTGATTTCAGTGACATGCAAGCCACAGTATCGTGTCAGTGTGTGCGGAATACATGTCGTCAGTAACACAAGAATTGTTGAACTCTATGACACTAGCGAGGGTTACCTTTGCAGTGTGCGGGGGTCTGTATTGGACACACCTTTGGATGAGGAGGGTGGAGAAGAGACAGAAACAGTGTACAGGTGTAGGAGAAGACTTGAAGAAGCACAGTTTGGTCTATCTATAAAAGTAATTGATATTAAAGAAATCATAAAATTCTGAATCAAGTTTGCATTCAGAAATTCAGGAGAGGGCATTACGGCATATCTTGCACAACCTTGAATGAAGAAAGATGGTATAATGTGATTGACAATAAGTGCAACATCGCAATGGCTATCTTACTGAATTGCCATAGCATATCATATGTGAAGTTAATACTGTAGTAGCTCATTGATATGGTATATTACTGTCCGTAACTGTTTGTTAAGGTACCATTATTTGCTCACAAGTAGGGAGATATTTCTTACATGTAAGCAATCAGATACACTATACAGTGATTCAGTTTATCAGTCTTTGCCAAATACTGTATTGATAGTCAATCAAATTGTACAAATTTTTTGATTTTTCAAAGTTGAGCAAGATTTGCCTTAGCCTATTAATCACAAAAACCTGTGGTCATTTCTTTTCACTCAGACATGACAACAAGGTCAGAGTTCTTGAAAACTTTCATGAAATATCAGACATTTGAGGATTCCTATTGGTCCAAATAATAAATAAATATAGAGTGAGCTTTTATCAGACCAAACAAAATTTTATTGGCAAATGATGAAATCTGATAAAACCGACACTTTTCAGTAGCTGAGATCTGTAAGTTACGGTTGTATATCCAGTCTTCCCCCAAACTCACTAGCCCGACGCCCGAGGCTACCATATATTTTGCTGTGCTAGTAGAAATTCTTGAAGAAACTATACAAAAAACCAGTAAAATTTATCCTCGGGCTAGTGGCTGAAAAAAGCTTTCGGAAAGACTGTATATCACAATTATTCCTTCATGATACCATAGTCATTAGTAATAACTTTCAGACATCATCATAGAAACTAACCTTGTTACTGTTGTTAACCATTTGAAGTATGATTGTAGTTAATACTAAGTATGTACTTGATTGTACTTAATACTAAGTATGTAATTGATTGTCCTTAATACTCAAGTATGTAATATGCTTATATATCTTATGATTATGAACATGAACTTTTAACATGTATGAAAATTTTATAACTAACCCAAGATTTAGCGATTGTAAAAAATTCTGTAATGATATTTACATACATGCATGTATCTTGATTTCTTAAAATGATATACTTCAAATGAAATTATATCGCAGTTTCCAAAGACGGGGAATTTGAGCATGATCAACATATACCAGATAGTTCTGATTCTTCACCCTGAGCTAGAGGATGATCATCCAGAGCCAAGCTGTAACGGCATGATAAACATGGCAAAGGTCAAGGACTACGTCACAGGCATGGGGGATAATATTTCAGACAACGCAAGAATGCTGATGAAAAATGTGGAAGAGTATCAAAAGGTAGTTTGTAATAAGCATGTCTGTGGTAGGTTTCCATGGTAATATAGAGAATCTCAAATTAATAAGATCGTCTGTGGTAGGTTTCCATTTTAATTTAGAGAATCTCAAGTTAATAAGCTTGTCTTTGGTAGGTTTCAATTGTAATATAGAGAATCTCAAGTTCATAAGCTTGTCTGCAGTAGGTTTCCATGGTAATATAGAGAATCTCAAGTTCATAAGCTTGTCTGTGGTAGGTTTCCATGGTAATATAGAGAATCTCAAGTTAATAAGCTTAATGTCTGTGGTAGGTTTCCATGGTAATATAGAGAATCTCAAGTTAATAAGCTTGTCTGTGGTAGGTTTCCATGGTAATATAGAGAATCTCAAGTTAATAAGCTTGTCTGTGGTAGGTTTCCATGATAATATAGAGAATCTCAAGTTAATAAGCTTAAAATCTGTGGTAGGTTTCCATGGTAATATAGAGAATCTCAAGTTAATAAGCTTGTCTGTGGTAGGTTTCCATGGTAATATAGAGAATCTCGAGTTCATAAGCTTGTCTGTGGTAGGTTTCCATGGTAATATAGAGAATCTCAAGTTCATAAGCTTGTCTGTGGTAGGTGTCCATGGTAATATAGAGAATCTCAAGTGGTTTTCTATTTTGTGCGGTATTCATGAAACAGGTTTGTGATTTTATATCCCTGAGCCTGAAGTGGTGAAGAGATAAAAATCACACCATGAGTTTCAGAAATACAGTAGGAAATAGAGACTTCATTTAGGATTCTTTTCACGACATGACGTACACAATGATTGATAGAAATCAAATTGTGGAAATTTGGACATCCTATATGTAGCCTAAGATTTCTTGTGAAATACGCTTTCATTTGATACCATGATCTTTGAACTAGTGACCTTGACCTTGGACATTGAACTACTGAAAAAATTAACCTTGATATTTCATATTTAGATTCTTTGTGACAAGACTTTCATTCATAACTTGACCTTTGATCTTGTGATCGTAGTCAATTTATGTTTATTTCCCATATCTTTTATACCCAAATCCACCTATCAATACAGTTTTAGTCATTAAACATACATGTACATGGTACATTTTACCTCAGTCATAAATTTTAGCAATATACATGTAGGTCCAAAAATATTAGCATACTTTAACTTTTTACTGACAAAAATGTACTTTGCAATCCAGCCATACCATCTTTAAGGACATTTTATTTTATACATGTATGTTATGAGGTTTAACACACATGCATGCACCTTTTATCAATAAATATTTACATAAATACCATATTATTTTCTATGTTGGGAATGCTTTATAAGGGAGATACAGGAAAGCAAGCATACATGTAAATGAATTCTGAACATGTTTTTAAAGAGTGAAATATTTTTACCAGCAAAGACAATCAGGATTACATGGAATGCTGGCCAACATGGGTGGAGGAGGTGGACAAGGAATGGAAATGATGGGACTCATGTCTATGTTCTCAATGTTAGGAAGAGGTGACCAATCACAAGCAAGGTCACAAAACGACAGCACTTTGAATGGCCAATCTGCGAGCCCATTGCATGATGGACATGGAACAGGGAATCAGATTGGCTTACAATCAGCCAATCAGATGTCCAGATTAGAGCAGTTACTCCAGAGTAGCAGAAACAGTGCTAAGGATGAGGGTGTTAATGGGGAGGATCCAGGAAATAATGAAATGTTTGGAATGCTGAGGAACATTTGTAGTAAAGTGACAAAAGCTAGGGAAGCTCAGAAGAAAAGTAACGAATCCCATCAAGAAAGGTATTTTTGTTTATTCATAGTATCAATTCTCTGTTACAGAGAACAAAAGTAAGTCATATGAAAAGAGTTTTAATTAAGAAAAAAAAGAATCATTTTAGGTCATACCAATATGTTAATCAAATGTTCAAATTTAAAAAAAAAAAATCTCAACTTCAAATTACGAAGGACTAGGTGAGCTAACCCCTTAAATTGGCCTTATAATTTCGACGGAAAATGCTTTTGATAAAAGAACTATTAATCATCACTTTTTGCAATGTTGAATGTTTGAGAAAAAAAAAGCGTCATATATTTTAGCCCTTGTAACGTCACGCGCGTGATGTATGACGTCATGTTCTGACGTCATTTGCCCTGAATTACGCACAACAAAGGAAAATCATCGTATTTTACATACAAATCTTCAAAATTCATCTATGATCCAGGCCTCGCTCACGATATTTTTACTGCAAATGAAAAGGCCCATCAGAAATCCATCGATCGATACAAAACTTATCATGGGCAAGGCCTGGATTGATACTTAATTTCATAAATTTCTATCAAATTTGGCTCATAATCATTTATTGATATTTTCAATGATTTCAACGTTTTAAGACGTTTGTAGCGACATATTATTCAGTATAGGTCTGTGAAATCAAAGTAAGCTTTCCTGATATGGATTCACCATACATTTGATATTTTAAAAACTAGAATATTATGGATATATGAACAACTTTGAAAATAGGGCTGATATGGCAGGTTACCGCACCTACTTCTTTACCTTTCCTAAATAGTAATATTCCTTTGTCCCCTGCCTATGAAATATTCGTATCGCAATAGATACCATATTCCAGAGCAAGCATCAACTACAACGACTATTAAATTCTTAGGAGAGGTGACTTACCAAGAAACTTCTCCACTATGGTGTATGTGTGTGCTACTGACTTTGTCAATGCTAAAATTGTTTTTGACAAAACAATGAAATTATAAACACTAAAATATCTTGTTGTCCACAATGTTAAGACTAAGAGATATTTCAGTTGAGAACCATCCAAATGTGACACATTTAACAGTTTTGATGTTCTGTGTAGGTGTTGTTAGCAAGCAGGAGATACTTAGTCTATCAGGCACCTGCAGCCTGTTTCACAAAAATTCTTACGAAAAATGTCAGGAATTTTCTTAACTTTTGATCGCTTAGTTCTACTTTCTAACTAGATTTAACCAGGTTTTTGTTTCTGAATTTGTCTTTAGTATGTAGAAATGATATTAGAAAACATAATACAATCTAAATAGAAAAGCTTAACAACATTTTTCAATCATGAAAGTTACAAAAATTCCTGAATTTTTGTGAAATTGGGCACTGATCTCATCTCCATTGGATTTGAGGAATATTTTGGTTGTCTTATTTTGTTTCTTATTTTTTCATGACTTTCTATGTTCACTGATCGGATTCTGATTTTAGTTTTGTGCGTTGACTTTTATTCGTTAAATATTACATGTATTACACTTGTTATTTACTATGACTTTTATTTGTTAAATATTACACTTGTTATTTACTGTGCGATCTAATTCCTCAAAAAATTAATTCTATTACAGTGGAGAGGAACAAGAAACAACAACTGAAGATCAAAATTCTCAAAGCAACTCTCAGATATGTGAAAAATCAGAAAGTGTCGTGAATGAAAGAACAGGTGACACTGACGTTAATAAAAGACTCGAAGAGGTAGAAAAAAGACTGGAACAGCATGTGTGTACACAGGTGAAAGAAGCTGAAGAGAGGCTTAAAAATCATTTTAATTCCAGACTGTCAGAAATGGAGGAGAAAATCTGCAGTAAAATGGAGCAAATTTTACAGTTGTTTCATAATAATGGGAGATCTACGCCATCCTGAGTTCTTGTGTAATATTTGGTGAAGTGTTTTATTTTGGTTGTAATACTTTCAATTATTAGGTTTGCTGTTTTACTGGAATATTTTTTGCAAATTATAGGCTATCAGGGACATTATTTAAGGTATTCAGTGGGTAATGAGAGGTTATTGGACCACCCATTTATGCATTCCTGAGACCTAAAAGCACAGCATAGTTATAAAGTAAAAATTAATTAAAAATTTTTGACCATTTTGGATATTAAAAAAAAATGTTACTTTATGAGTTATGGGCCCTTACAGTTTACATTGAACTCTATGGGAAAAAGTTTATATTCCTTAAATTTTTTGACAGAATGACGCGCATCAAATATGGATTGGTCAAAAATTTCTAAGAAATATATTTCATCCAGTTTTGCTGAAAAATAAAAAGTTCACCAATGAGTTTTTCTGCAATTATTTTTTTCTTAATTTTTCATAAAGAGGAGATAACTCCTATACATGACCCTTTTCAAAATATTTTTTTTTTCGATATCTACCAGGCTAGTGCAAAAGTTTTTGAAATATCATATGACACAGAAATGAATGATAAATACATCTAATTTCAATGTTTTTGGCATAATTTCCTTCATTACCCATCGAATACCTTAGGTAAGCCAAAGTAAGAAAATATATTTTGGTATATCCATTTCCTATTTTTAGATATGAAAAATAAAAAAATGTTTACTGAAAATACATTTCAGTAGAGCTTGTGCAAGAAAAGAAAATTGAAGAAGTGATTTTATTTTTGTTTTTAAGTATAATAGATGCTCAAATTTTGTCCCATTTTTGAGAATTGTGTGTTTGCAACAGTTCTGATCTCTCAGATGAGAAAGTACCATTTCATACAAAGTATTAGAACACTGTAGCCCGATCATGTTCATTGAAAATTATCCTTATTGGTAGTACATGTATCAGCTTTTCATCTGTCTAAGTTTTCAGAAAGTTTTATGCTTCAGTTTAATTTCACGATATTATTTAAAAATAATCCTAGGATGATGCAGGCTTTATTCTGGCTGCTTCCTTTGATGAGAGAATTGTACATATTTAACCACTTTCTATGAGAGAATCTGTCAAAATCAAGAATTTCTATGAGAGAATCTATCAAAATCAAGAATTTCTATAAGAGAATTGCAAAAATTATGAGAGATTCTCTCAAATTCGCAGCCCAAAAATATTACTGATGATGATCAAAGTAAGAACTAATCTTTTAGGCACCTTTAACTACAACAAAAAAAAAAAAAAACAAAGAAACAAAACAAAACTTTTTTTTACTTTTAGGCACCTTTAAGGTTCCCGCACCCTAATAGAGTTACTTCCGGTTAAATTTTTTACACGATTCCTACATTTCCGACAAATACCGATGATTTTTTTATCGGGAATGTTCGGAGGTAATTGCATGGGTCATTGGTTGACAAGTGGCATCATTTATATGAGCAAAATTAGTGTATAAAGTATTCTATATGATGAAATAGAAAATCTGTATCTTTGATAATTCTCATTGAAAGTGTATTACGGGCTGAATACCTTAACTACATTTGTAATGAATTGTTACAAATTGCAATATTAAGATGTTATATTTTATTCTGACAATAATAATATACAAGTAGATTTCCTATCAACTTTTGTTATAATTATTATTTGCTTCAAATACTAGACATTATAAGTAACTAAGCAGGTTACAGCAATAATTATATCATTTCTATGATAAATTTCCTGCTTTCAAATAGGAACAGTAGAAAACTTGGAATTGCTACGCAACTGAATATGAAACTAAGTCCTAATGCCTGAAAAGTACTCCAATATTTAACCTGGTTAATTTTCTAAGAATTTTTATGCCCCTGGAATCACAGATTCGGGGGCATATAGTTTTTGGCCTGTCTGTCTGTTTGTCTGTCTGTTTGTCTGTTTGTCCGAAAAAACTTTAAGGTATCCGTTGTACAAATAAATATCAAGTATATATATAGTTAGAATTACGGCATATCTATACCTAAATATACCATAGTGTAACATAAAAGTTGGGTTCCAACATCAAAGCTAAACATGCCAACCTCTAACTAAGCCACGAAAACTATCGAGGCACTGCCGAAGATTACCGAGAGAATTTTAACACTATTTAAATGGACGAGATGTCAGCGAGATCTCTATTTGTACACTGGATACGTTAACATTGAGCATAACTTTTGAATGGAAGGTGATAGAGCTTTCATATTCACATGTGTATTCCTTGTGACAAGACCTTTCCATTGATACCAAAATTTTTGACCTTGTGACCTTGACCTTGACCTTTGACCTACTTTTCAAAAAACTTTAACAATGGACATAACCTTTGAATGGTAAGTGATAGGGCTTTCATATTTCACAAGTGTATTCCTTGTGACAAGACCTTTTCATTGATACCAAAAGTTTTGACCTTGTGACCTTGACCTTGACCTTTGACCTACTTTTCAAAAACTTTAACATTGGGCATAACTTTTGAATGGTAAGCGATAGGGCTTTCATATTTCATATTTGTGTTCCTTGTGACAAGACCTTTCCATTGACACCAACATTGTTGACCTCGTGACCTTGACCTTGACCTTTGACTTACTTTTCAAAAACTTTAACATTGGGCATAACTTTTGAATGGTAAGTGATAGGACTTTCATATTTCACATGTGTATTCCTTGTGACAAGACCTTTCCATTGATACCAAAATTGTTGACCTTGACCTTTCACATATTTAACAGAAAATGAAGTTTATACTAACAAAGATGCCACCGGGGGCATTCGTGTTTCACAAACACAGGCTTTATTCCATTACTATCATATGACATTTGTCCATGTGAAATTCTTGCAGCGATTTTAATTTATTTTTTGCAATGTTTGAAGCCCAAGATATTAAGATTGTTTGTCATTAGACGTCAGCAAAGTCAACCTACAAACATTGGTATTGATTGTATAATGTATATATACACATATTGTATAAAACATATTAAGAAGTTTGGAGCATTTTGTATTTAATATTGATTTTAAAAATAAATTGGGTGTTCTAAATAAGATTAATAGGTTATACAGAGGACTCCTGTTAATCTGATAGTCAATTTGTCAGAAGATCATTATCAGATTAACAGGAGTATCAGATTATCAGGAGTTTGAAATTCCCTGGAAATATAATGAAATAGTCCTCTTAATTGTACTAGAATGTATCTCAGACTTTATTATAAGCATTAATTGAATGTTATAAATACTTTCAGGCCATTTTGGAGGGTAGGAAATATTTTGGGTCAATGGAAAAAAGTTTTATTGGGCGAGGCAAAGCCCCCACCCCTTGTAAAACACTTGCATAACGAGTTTATCCCGCCGATGGCTTCTGGTATGTTACATACATGTACATCCACATTTCCTGAGGTGGTACAGTATCACAATCTACTGAGTGAGACATAAAAATTTACACAAGTTACGCGGAACGAGAGAAAGATGAAAAATTTCCGTCATTGTACTACATGTAAATTTTTATATAATGTCTCACTCAGTAGAAAGTGATGGAATCTATTTCTTCTTCCATGAAACATAAGAAAAAAGGGAATTCAAACAACGTTTCATGCCATCTGTGACTGTGACGTCACAATAAGATTCTCTTCTACCATTGGTCAACTGGAGCCTTTGGGACAACTTATGTGTCTCGCATAGCTAGGCTGTCTCACAGGGTACCAGCTAAACTGGAGAAGAAATCAATTTCTTCCACAATGTGGTTAATATAGCGAGGTCAATTGATTCCAATTCTTTGTAAAAATTGTTGGTATTGATGTTTCTCTAAAATGTTAGAGTAATAGACAACATTTTGTTTCAAACTGTATAAAATCTACATGTCTTACATGTCTTAAGTTAAAAGTAGATTTGTTTGGTTACTAATATGTGTGATGTTGACTGTGATATATGCATTCTTAATAAACATGTGCCAAACTATCAAACATTTGGTCATCAAACTTTATATGAACATCACAAGACATTCGTTGTCTGATTATCTCATTTTGTTTACTTTTAACATTTTTGTGTCACACCTGCAAAGCATAGTGTCTCTTAAGAAATGAATCTTATATTTTTTCTGTTGATGCAGGTATCACACGAAAAATTGAACAGAAAACTGCATCAATGCGCGTAGCGCGTTGATGCAAAAGTTTTCTGTTCAATTTTTCGTGTGATACCTGCATCAACAGAAAAAATATATAATTCATTTCTTATCATTTAATTGTGGAAAACAGACTGTTATCTTGGATCTAAAAATAATCAATCACCACACTATATTTCGTAAGTCGGAAGGTTTCGCAGTGATACGCCTGCCAAAACAAGTTATGGCAGCCGCCATGATTCAAACAGCGAACGATCGTTCCTCTATATCTTTGTAATCAGGACCAGTTTGAGCAAATTCTACATGCAGTGTTAACTTTTGAGTAAGTAGAAAAGAGATGGTACCCTTTAAATCATAAGCAAACATCAACAAATTGTATTTTCAGCAACGAGTTCATTCGTGTTTGAGGGAACCCCCAGTTCTAAAAATAGTGCTATAAATAGACTTCCGTGAAAAATTGTGTTGATCGATGTATCAACAAAATTTCTCAGCCAATCAGAATCTTCGTTTCTTGAAAATGACATTGGAAATTAAATGATTTAGGGATCACTTTGTCCGACATCTGTCCGTCTGTCTGTCACAGGCAAGAATTCATCAGCTGTAAGTGATAAGAAGCTGATATTACCATACCAAAATTTTTTATCTGGTGACCTTGACCTTGGACTTGTACCTACTTTTGAAAAAAATTTTAGATTTGGGATTTTTTTAAAGACTTTCATATTTGTCATGTGCATTCCTTTACGCTGATATGAAAACTTTTGACTTTGAGAACGTGACCATGGACATTGACCTACTTTTGAAAAACTTTACTTTTGGGCATATTAAAAAATAATACTCATAGTAAGAATTCACTTTTATAGCTGATTATATTGTATTTTATTGGCTTTAAGCACCAATCTGAGTAAAACCAGATCTCTACGTGCTCCTGATTTGGTAATGCCGTTTATGCCTCTGGTACGGTATGTGTCACATAACAAAATTGGGAGCATGTAGAGATCTTGTTCAAATCAGATTGTGGCTAGCACATGGTATAAAATTTTGTTGGTGTCAAAGGTTAATTAAGAGGATACAATATTGTGTTCCTTGAACACTGAATCTATTTTTCTTTGAAAAATGTAAATTGTTGAGTTTAATTACAAAGGTCATGGATGAGTTTTTGTCAATTCATTCATTATATACATGCAGTCAGTAGAGACTGCATTTTTCAACAAAACTTCATCAAACTGGTGATCATTTATTTCTTTTGATAATTAAAAAAGAATACTATTCATTTTCAAGGTCAGTAAATGTCTTGCAGTAGTCAAAAGCCTAGATATGTAAAGCGTGTTTTGTTCCATAAATTCAAATCACTTTAGTGACAGCATGAAATAAAAAGTATAAAGTTTTGATCGGATCTTGACCAAATTTCATACACGCAAAGGCATAAGGAAATCACCTATTGATTTTCAAGGTCATTGGGCCTACAATGGGTTCTCCCTGGAACCGTTAGAGGCCTTGAAGCATAATCCCCCAACCCTCTCACTGTCTGACTTGAAAAGTACACCGTCCATATAATAATCATAGTGTCCGAGTTGTCATGCGAACATGAAGATCTTGGTTAAACTTCATACAGTCAATGCAAGTGACATTTAAGGAACAAACCTATTGATATTATAAAGAAGTAATATACCACCTGGTTTGCATGCAGCCTACTTGTTACATGATGTTGATCGCTTTAAATGTGTTGTTAAGTTTTTATTACTGATAAAATTAGATAAATAGTCTATAAATGAACATGATGAAAATATAGAAATTTGTTAATTCAGACCAAGGACTTATAAACAGATGTTTATAAGTCCTTGTTCAGACATAAACAATGGTAGTGATACAATTATTTTTAATGAACTTTCCATGGTTACCAAAATATTTTGTCTCATGACCTTGACCTACTATAAAAAAAACTGTACATTATCCTTTAACGTTAGCTGATAAATGAATGGCATTTAAAATGAATTTCTTGTGATATTATACTATTTATTATGTACTTACAAATATGCTGACATGTCAGCTGGGACATAGGTGTTTCACATACACATCTTGTTCTGTTTTACAAATGAGAATGTTGTATTAAAATCACAATATACGGTACCATGCAGCCATGAAACAAAGAATTGATATTATTTGGTTATGCGCATCAGGAGAGGTCGTGTCGTTCATGTCAATGTAGAATTCTCACATTATGCTTATTCAATATGGCCGCGCACAGCGAACGTGCGATGGACTTTGGAATTCGACCTTGATTAGTCTAAATCGGCATATAAATTGACCTTTGTGTAGATATGCAAAATTTGTAGCATCGTTCACTTATGAGCCATCTTTTACGGATGAGTGTCAACCGCTCGGTGGCACGTCTTCAGGTAAAATTTCATGAATTCTGGTAGATGTTTTGTCATGTTTATGTAATGACTAATCAACTGATTTCAAATCACAACTTCCATCATTTTATTCAGAAGTACAGGTGTACCAGCGAAAAAGTAATGTTGGATCAGTTGAAATTATATCCATGAGTATATGATATCCTTGTGTGTGTCAGGGGGGGGGGGGGGTTACTCTATCAAACTTTACAGTTATAAACTGCATGTCTCTTGCAAAGAGCTGTCTCGATAGTCCGACTTGTAGACCTACGACGGTGTTATCTGTTTTTTCGTCTTCGGTCTGACTGCTATGCATAGGCAAAACTTGAGAATTTCGGTGCGAAAATAATTTTGGCAAGTCGTCCTTTTTTGACAAATTCCAGGCTCTTCAACCAAAAAATAAGTCACCCAGTCCTCCTGCCCCTAAAAAACTCCCTCTAGGCCTGGTTTCACCTCTGTGCGCATGACAAAATGTAGTCGATCAGAGGAAAATCGGAAGAGAGGAAGAGGCAAAACTAGGCTTGGTGGGGACATTTTAGGGACAGGAGGACTGGGTGACTTCTCTTTTTGGTTGAAGAGACTGGAATTTGTGAAAAAAGGATGACTTGCCGAAATTAATTTCGTACCGAAATTCTCAAGTTTTTCCTATGCATAGCAGTCAGACCGAAGACGAAAAAAACAGACAACACCGTCGTAGGTCTGCAAGTCGGACTACTGTCTCGACAGCTCGTACAATTTTTCGTCTTCTCTTAACAAAATTGATAAATAATACGCTTGAATACTCCCAACAAAATGAAGAGGTTTGATTATTGCAAAATATAATGCGATTATTTTCCATTGAAATAAAAATCCTCAACATATTTTTTTTCACAATTTTAGCCTAAACAAAGTCTTTTTTCTGACAGCATTACTATTCAAAGCAGTTGTCACACCATCGTTTCCCTTTCTGACACCTGATGAACAAAAATAAACAAGGTCCATTGATTTTTTTCATCACCATGAAAAAAAATTAAGAACAATTTAGTCAAAAAAATTAATAATACGACACATTAGGTAGATCAGGTTTCTATGCAGCTAAAATGTCACTTTCGGTCTCTTATAGAAAGCCAAATTAACAGAAACTCAAATAATTAGTGAGCTCTTCAGTTAATTAAAGAGCTCTTTACAATAATTAAAGAGCTCTTCAATTAATTAAAGAGCTCTATAAAAGAATTGAAGAGCTCTCTAATTCAATTATAGAGCTCTTTAATTCATATTTTGCTAATTATTATAATTAGAGAGCTCTTCAATTCTTTTACAGAGCTCTTAAATTCTATTACAGCTAGAGCTCTATAATTCAATTAAAGAGCTCTCTAATTCTTTTAGAGAGCTCTTCAATTGTATTAGAGAGCTCTTTAATTGTATTAGAGAGCTCTTTAAAAGGGACTTATCCATATTATAATTAAAGAGCTCTCTAAAAGAAATTAAGAGCTGAAGAGCTCTTTAATTAAATTAAAGAGCTCTTTAATTACAAAAATAGGTTTTGTATGAATTAAAGAGCTCTATAATTGTATTAGAGAGCTCTTCAATTCTTTTATAGAGCTCTGTAATTAATTGAAGAGCTCTTTAATTCTTTTAAAGAGCTCTTAAATTCTCATATTTATTGTGCTCATTAAAAGAATTAAAGAGCTCTTTATTTGTATTATTGAGCGCAATAAAACAATTATTGCCCTCTTTAATTCATTAATTGCGCTCAATAATAAAATTAGAGAGCTCTTTAATTCATTTATTGCGCTCAATAAATGATGCGAATTAAAGAGCTCTTTAAAAGAATTAGTGAGCTCTCTAATTGTATTTATGAGCGCAATAAATGAATTGAAGAGCGCAATAGTAGAATTAAAGAGCTCTTTAATTGAATTATAGAGCTCTCTAATTCTTTTAAAGAGCTCTTTAATTAATTGAAGAGCTCTCTTATTATTTGAGTTTCTGTTAATTTGGCGTTCCACAGTCTCTACAGTGGTAGGGGCTGCAATGGAAGCCCTCAATCTGCCCTGACTTTTGTAACATTTTTAGCTCACCTTACGAAGTGAGAGGGAGCTTATGCTATCACCCTGTCGTCGTTGTCTGCGTCCACGTCGGTGTCTGCACTAGTATGTTAAGAAGGTTTATTTCTCTATTACAAGTGCTAGGAAGTTCAAACTTACACAGATGATGTGTCTTTAAGAGCAGATCACAAATCTACATTCAAATGTAGGTCATGACCTATATTTTCCGCTCTAGTGCACATGTTAGGAAGATTTGGGTATATCAATGTTAAGAAGGTTTATTTCTCTATTACAAGTGCTAGGAAGTTCAAACTTTCACAGATGATGCGTCTTTAAGAGTAGATCAGGAATCTACGTTCAAATGCAGGTCATGACCTATATTTTCCGCTTGAGTGCACATGTTAGGAAGATTTGGGTATCAATGTTTAATAAGAAGTTATATTTCTCTATTATAAGTGCTAGGAAGTTCAAACTTGCACAGATGATGCATCTTTAAGAGTAGATCACGAATCTACGTTCAAATGTAGGAGATGACCTATATTTTCCGCTTCAGTGCACATGTTAGGAAGATTTCGGTATCAATGTTAAGAAGTTTTATTTCTCCATTATAAGTACTAGGAAGTTCAAACTTGCACAGATGATGCGTCTATAAGAGTAGATAACGAATCTACGTTCAAATGTAGGTCATGATCTATATTTTCCGCTTGTGCAGTCTTCGTGAAAACTCACTAGCCCGACCGCCCTGGCTACCAAATATTTCCTCGGGCTACCAAAATTTGCTGCTGAACTAGCCCGACTGGCTAGTGACTCAATTTTACTGAAATGCAGCGTTCTCATTAAGAGTCCGCAGCCGGCGATTTCTCGCCTCAAACTTAGAGTAGAATCGCCGCCTTAAAAATATCTGCCATGTCTCAATTTCTATCACTCATGGTTAAGTACATTTGTATGAAATCTGTTCATTTAAAAATTGTCACAAGGTACATGATAAATATTTACATAACCAAACTGTGTGTTGTTTTCTGCTCGGCGTGACAGGTTATTTTACAGTAACGACTAACACTTTCAATAGAACAATAAAGTCTCGGATGAACATTAAAATAAATGAGTAACAGAAATTTTATAGATATTGACCAATTGTACCACCAATTTAATCAACGGTCGTCTTTTTAGCATATATGAATGATAACAAATAAGTTGGTATATTTTTCTTTCTCGGTACATTTTCTGTATGTAAAAAGTGTATGTACCAAGAATTCATTGTAACATTGAGCATGACTGCTGACAATCGGGTCACTGAAGTTTTGTTGTTCGATTTTTATCAATTATGTATACTTTATGCGTGAATTTTGGCGTACTTAATGGACATATCTATAGAAAATGATGGGTCTTTATAGCGTTTTGATATTTCTTCAATGGCTAGTGAAAATTTTGGTTGGCCAGTAGATTTTGACACTCAACTAGCCCGAATGGCTAGTGGGCGAAAAAAGTTTTCATGAAGACTGCTTGTGTGCACATGTAAGGAAGATTTTGGTATCAATGTTAAGAAGTTTTATTTGTTTATTATAAGTGCTAGGAAGTTCAAACTTCCACAGATGATGCGTCTTTAACAGTTGATCAAGAATCTACGTTCAAATGTAGGTCATGACCTATATTTTCTGATTAAGTGCACATGTTGGGAAGATTTTGGTATCAATGTTAAGAAGTTTTATATCTCTATTATAAGTGCTAGGAAGTTCAAACTTGCACAGATGATGCGTCTTTAAGAGTAGATCACGAATGTACGTTCAGATGTAGGAGATGACCTATATTTTCCACTTGAGTGCACATGTTAGGAAGATTTCGGTATCAATGTTAAGAAGTTTTATTTCTCTATTATAAGTGCTAGGAAGTTCAAACTTGCACAGATGATGTGTCTTTATGAGTAGATCACGAATCTACGTTCAAATGTAGGTCATGACCTACATTTTCCACTTGAGTGCATATGTCAGGGAGATTTGGGTATCAATAAAGTTCACCCATTCAGGCAAAATTTTGGTAAATAAATGAAATACTCTACTTCCCTTTTCTATTTTGTTTTTGTGTGGTATCATTAGCTCACCTCGACGAAGTTGAGTGAGCTTATGCTGTAACCAAACACGTCCGCGTCCGCATCCGGTTAAGAAGTTTTGGGGTAGCTCAGTATCTGACAAAGTACTAATGCTACAGTAACCAAACTTGCACAAGTGATTCATCTTTGGATGCTGAGGTGAACCCATGCATCGTATGCAGCATCTGACCTACATTTTCTGCTTGAGTGACTTGGTTAAGAAGTTTGGGGTAGCTCAGTACCTGACAAAGTACTAATGCTACAGTAACCAAACTGGCACAAGTGATTCATCTTTGGATGCTGAGGTGAACCCATGCATCGTATGCAGCATCTGACCTACATTTTCCACTTGAGTGACTTGGTTAAGAAGTTTGGGGTAGCTCAGTATCTGACAAAGTACTGATGCTACAGTAACCAAACTTGCACAAGTGATTCATCTTTGGATGCTGAGGTGAACCCATGCATGGGATGCAGCATCTGACCTACATTTTCCGCTTGAGTGACTTGGTTAAGAAGCTTGGGGTAGCTCAATATCTGACAAAGTACTTATGCTACAGTAACCAAACTTGCACAAGTGATTCATCTTTGGATGCTGAGGTGAACCCATGTATCGGATGCAGCATCTGACCTACATTTTCCGCTTGAGTGATTTGATTAAGAAGTTTGGGGTAGCTCAGTATCTGACAAAGTACTAATGCTACAGTAACCAAACTTGCACAAGTGATTCATCTTTGGATGCCGAGATGGACCCATGCATTGGATGCAGCATCTGACCTACTTTTTCCACTTGAGTGATTTCGCTTTTAAAAGCCAATATTGAGCAAAGTATAAGTGCTACATGTACCAAACTTGCACATTGGATGTATCTTTGATCAAACTTTCATAAAATGACCTTGACCTACTTTTTCCGCTTGAGTGATTTTGCAATATTGAGCAAAGTATAAGTGATACATGTACCAAACTTGCATATTGGATATATTTTTGATCAATCTTTCATAAAATAACCTTGACCTACTTTTTCTGCTTGAGTGATTTTGCTCTATAAAGCCAATATTGAGCAAAGTATAAGTGCTAGATGTTCCAAACTTGCATATTAGATGTATCTTTGATCAAACTTTCATAAAATGACCTCGACCTACTTTTTCCGCTTGAGTGATTTTGCCTTTAAAAGCCAATATTGAGCAAAGTATAAGTGATACATGTACCAAACTTGCATATTGGATGTATCTTTGATCAATCTTTCATAAAATGACCTTGACCTACTTTTTCCGCTTGGGTGATTTTGCTCTATAAAGCCAATATTGAGCAAAGTATAACTGCTACATGTACCAAACTTGCATATTGGATGTATCTTTGATCAAACTTTCAAAAAATGACCTTGACCTACTTTTTCTGCTTGAGTGGTTTTGCCTTTAAAAGTCAATATACATGTACTAAGAAATATGTTTGAATTGAATTTTGCTGTCACGAGGTGAGCTTCGTAATCTGTGATTACCTATGTTTTTTGGTTTGTTCTCAGTAGGACAGATTTTCAAATTCAAAACTGTGTATTCTTTGACTCCTGCCATGATAGAATGCTGCCATGAGGTGAGCTTTGTAATCTTTGATTACACTATGTTTAAAATTGATGGAATATTTTTTGTGATTTGATACTTTGTAAAGTAAGTGTTGAGATTGTGTAAATAATGCATTTATCAGTAGCTTTAAGCTCTTGAAAACCCCAAAATCGGAAATTTTTCATGAAATTGCTACAAAACCTGCATGTTTCATTAAAATTAGCAGTGGCCAAAATTACAAGTGAAAGATAATTACTACATCTTCTTGTCATAAAAGTTTTATTTTTCTTGATGCATGTTGGCCACATGGAAATTCTGCACTAAAGACATTTTCAAGCATTTTTGACCATGTTTTGTCAATAACGTCAAAATGATGTCATTAGTTTAATAGCAATCTGATTATCAGCAACCATATTTTATCCAACACATTTTCTTCAAACCGAATGGTGATCAAGCGCGAATTCACTGGTTGGGACCCCCTGGAATTACCGAAAATTTTAAGGGTGGAGGGAAGAGGGGTAGAACCCTTGGAATTTTTTGTCCCCAAATCCTTGTTTTTCAGGTGAGTGGGGAGGGATGGGACCCGACTCCCACTGGAATTTGCCTTAAAATCCTTATTTTTTCAATTTATATTTAAAATGAATACACCCTTAAAAAACATTGTGAAAAACAGCTGGGCCCCTAATTTTCTAGCTGGGCCCCTAAAGGACTAGGTGCGCTAACCCCTCGTATCGGCCCTATAATTTCGACGAAAAATGCTTTTGACAAACAAGTTATCAATTATCACTTTTTGTAATGGTGAATGTTTGAGAAAATACTGCGTCATAATTTTGAGCCTTTTGAGTAACGTCACGTGCGTGATGTATGACGTCATGTTCTGATGTCATTTGCCCTAAATGACGCAAAACAAAGGAAAATCATCGTATTTTACACACAAATCTTCAAAATTCATCTATGATCCAGGCCTTGCCCACACATTTTTTTATGCAAATTAAAAGGCCGATCAGAAATCCATCGATTGGTACAAAAACATTCATGGGCAAGCCCTGGAGTGCTACTTGATTTCTTAATTTTGTATCGGAATTTAGCTCATTTGTTGATATTTTCAATGATTTCAACATTTTTAGATGATTTGAGTGACGTATTATCCCTTATAGGACTGTGAAATCAAAACAGGCTTTCCTGATTTGGATTCATCATACATTTGACATTTTATAAAGTAGAATATTATAGATGTATGAACAACTTTGAAAATAGGGCCTAAATGGCAGGTTATTGCACCTACTCCTTTCATTTTCTAGGGGCCTAGCTGGCCCCTAAGTCCTGCAACCAATTTTACTCCCTGTATGCTTATGCAATCTGATTAAAAACACCTGATTTAATATTTTGTGTAGAAATTGCAAAATTAGTGTACAGTTTTTGTCATGATATTTGGTTTGATATTTGTATTTTGTTTTAATATTATGATCTTATTACAGGTTCTTAGGAACATCTTGCAAACTGGATCTCACAAAGAGCTCTGTATTAGACTCTGTTCCAATGATGCCAAAAACGGGACAAAAACTGTTGCCATTGGTGATGTTTCCATAGCGATCAGAGATGCTGCCTCCAAGGAGCTAGTGCCTGTACGTTACCTGGCAGAGAATCCGCCACAGTCCATACTACAACATTTGAAATGGATCATGCAAAAGGATGCTCTTGGACAGGATGTCTTCCTGATTGGTAAACTTTATACAGTGCTGTATAAGTTTTGAAGTGTCACCTTCGTATTTCTTGTATAACTTTATTGTTACCCTGAAGTCATCAAATACAGTAAAACCAGAATTGTTTGCCAGTTTCATACTTTGATACTTTATTATCAAGTATAAGATGCTAGGAGTATATGACAGAAAGGTGTTGAATTTTGTGTCTATAGTCATAGATTTATATGATTCCAATTGATTTTTGGGTCAGATTTCTCTCCACACCTGAACTCAAGTTACATTTGTACTGTATCTCTTGACCTTGATGTCAAGGTCAAACATTGCATGTATGTGTAAAGAATGTAAGCAATAGTTACACTTGTAGCTCAAGTAATGAGCAAAAGTCCTTTGAAGGAAAGTTTTATATAAGTAATAAACAACACTCAATATCCACCTAAGTGTGGATACAGCATTTTGTTATTAACTATATAACACATCTTCCTTTACTGGTAAAGAAGATGTCAATAGTCAAGTTTTTTTTTAAACTGGTATTTATTTGAACTGCATATATTACAATCCTGAAAAACATGATGAAAGTTTATTTTTCCCTGTCCTATTTCTAAACTTACATTGATAATTCTTCTTACATAGACTTCTGATAAGCTTAAGATTTTGTGGTTAAAAGGTCAGAGGTTGTTCTGTGACGAAACATGAGAGCGTCCAACAGTTTGCAACATTTATTCAGCCATCAGCATGTTAGAAGTGTACAACCAATCAAAACATAGAATTAAATCACGTGACACATTTTACTTAGAATTTACATCATTAGTGATGGAGCACTGAACATCTCCCCCTTTTAGCATGAATATTAATTCAGATACTGAGTAAATGATTATTATTAGCAATTATACCCTAACAATTCCAGTTACAATGTTGAATTCGACCTCAAACATCTAATAAATTGTAAATTACATTGCGTGAAATGTGATTCTCAGAAATTAAAGTCTTTGAAACTTAATGAATTCCTTTCATTAACTTTTAAAATCAAATATCAAATTACATTGTAAATGTCAATGATTATGAAATGAAACAAATTGTTCAGTCAGACATAGTCATTCAGGTGCTTAGGTCTGATGACAGCACGGCCACTCCTGGTCCTCAGAACATCAGAATTTGCGATATCGGGTTGCAAGACGGGTTCAGTTTATTTCAATATCTATACTTACCTGCATCTATTAACTAATAGCATTTTGTCCCGGGCTCGCCCGATATCTTGCCTGAATACATAAAAACTTTTGAGATCACCCCCATTACGAGTACTACGATGTCCCATAATGCATCTAACTTCCTCTTCAGTTTGTTCGGGCACATGGCGGAAAGTTGTGTAATTTTCGTCGGCTTCTAAATTATTTTGACGCCTGATATCTTTAAACATGCCTGAGACTTTTAAAACGTGTATAAAATGTCCGAACCAGATGAACACTCTCGATGATCATGCGGAATGTTATCGACATCGCGTGTGTAACGCAGCTTTTCCGTGTGATGCGTGTAAAGACTGGTCAGAGGACAAACGGGCTACGGTCCAAAAAATGATCGAAAAAAGGAAAGTTACCATCGCTCGTAAGAGTGCTACATCAACGGGACAATCAACAGAGGCTTCCTTAGGGAATGCCAGTCCCCCGGCACAAGTTCCCTCTGTGGGGAATACGCCGATTATGGAAAATATAGCTCCCTCTGTGGGGATGCAAAATCCATCATTCCAAGGAAATATGCACTTTCCAGCGCCACATATGGCATCATTCCCTCCGTATATCATGGATGTTCAGTGGCAAAAACATCAGGAGGAAATTATGAACAAGTTTCTTGAGAATAAACTAAGTGAACTTGTATCAAAACAAATTCGCGATTCAAACAACAATCAAAATCCTCCAAACAGCAGTGAACCTAAGAGGAGGTTTGATAGATTTAGACCATCTGCGGATCAGGTTTCTCGCGTGTCATCAGATGATGATGAGGACGGGGATGATCGTAACACTGTAAGATCAAAATCTCCCCCTTCTCGAGATATACTTGACTTAACTGACAATCAGTCTGTACAAAGTTCAAGACACACAAATGATTCGGTGGAGGATATCTCTCAGGATTCACATAACTCTGCTGGGTTGCAAAACTTTATGAAAAAAGTCGCAACAGAACTTAATATTGAGGTTGAAAAGTCTGATAAGGAGAAATCTGACTACAAATCCTATGTTTCTAACAGACTCGTAGCTGAGAATTCTAGAACGTCACGCACAGCATTACCGCTAGACGGTTATATTCTGGATACTTTGACGGATGTCGATGATGAGTTTCAAAGAAAGGGCTTCGTTCGCACTTACAAATCAACTGATGATGACAAGTTTCGTGTTTCATCTACTCATTTTGAAAAATTCTGTACGACACCGAAGCTAGATGAAAACATAGAGGAAGGTGTAGCTGGAGTTGGTCGCAAGGGACGCAAGTCATCATACAGGTTCCGTAATTCACAGTTACATACTCGCAATAATGAGCTGTGGAAAATTGATCAAGGGTCTCGATTACTATTAAGAGAACTTTCATACGGCTCGATGATCGCTTCTTATTTGGATGTTGTAGTCTCTGATGAGGATAAGACAGAAGCACTACAAGCATTGATGCAAGTATTTAAGTCAATGGCGGATGTGACATCACGCATTTTAGTTGGATCTGTGTCTGCTCGTCGAGCTATTCACATTGATGATTTTGCATTCAAAAATAAGGCTACGGAAAATAAGCTGTTGATGCAGTCTACGCTTGGCCCAAAACTCTTCTGCGGAAATTATTTTGACATCCTTCATTCTAGTGCTGAAAACTTAAGGGATGCCAAAGAAACACAGCACTTGAGGGCAAATGTTTCAACTAAAGATAACAGTTCTGACTCTAGAAAAAGGAAACGGGAGGAGTCTGGGACAGGTAGACAATCCCAAAATACTCAGCCTAAGAAAGGAAAGTATGATAAAGGCCGTGAAAGTGACTGGCAACGCCCAAAGTTTTCAAAAAACAAGGGATCAAGACCAGTAGAACACTCCTCACAAAAGAATGTGGGAAAGGATCGCTTGGGGTTTCGTCCCCCCAAGTAAATATACCTCAAACTCTTCAGACTATATTAGAGACACATGTTCATACCCAGGTAGGGTGCAGATTAATTCATTTTTCCAAGGAATGGAAACAAATTACAGACGACCAATGGATTTTAAACGTTGTCCAGGAAGGACTTCGCCTAATGTTCAAATCATTCCCTCCAAAAACAGGAGTAAGGAAAACAAATGTACAAAATGTTATGTTAAAACAATGTATTTTCGAAGAAATCGAAGATTTATTAAAAAAGTCTGCCATAGAGATTGTTCCCAAGCACCAGATAGGTCAGGGATTTTACAGCACATTTTTTGTCGTCCCAAAGAAAGACGGAGGTCTGCGTCCAATACTAAATTTGCGACCACTGAACAGACACCTACATGTTCCACATTTCAAGATGGAAACGTTAAGAACTATCATAAGCGCTCTAGAAATAGGAGATTGGGTAGCATCAATAGACTTAAAAGATGCTTACCTTCACATCCCAATTTATCCTCAGGACAGGAAGTATCTACGGTTTTGCGTAGGCAATCAACATTACCAATTCAGGTCGATGCCTTTCGGATTGGCGACGGCTCCACGCGTGTTCACCAAATTGATGACTGCAATAGGTGCTTTTCTACGAACACGACAGATTCACATATTCATGTATCTGGACGACTGGCTTCTAAAGGGCATCAATCAAATGTCATTGATTCACAATCTGACTCAAACTCTAACCTTACTGATAGATTTAGGTTTAGTAGTCAACATGTCGAAGTCCAGTCTGATTCCAACTCAACAAATAACATATCTAGGAGCTTGTTTCAGCCTTATTCATGGAACAGTTACCCCAACCTCGGAACGGTTCCTCAACCTTTCCTCTACACTTTCATTTATGATCCAAGAACATTATGTGCCAGCCCGTTTATTTCTCAGGGCCCTTGGCTTAATGGCAGCATGTATAGATTTGGTTCCATGGGCACGACTTCATATGCGCCCAATCCAGCTTTACTTGTTGGGTCAGTGGCGCCCCCATATAGACAACATAGACAAAATGATTCAAATCAAAACAGTAGTAACCCCCCATCTACAATGGTGGATGAATCAAGAGAATATATTTCAAGGATCTCCTCTCCAGAATTTCAAGGGGGAGGTAACTCTGTGGACAGATGCATCAGCTTGGGGCTGGGGGGCACATCTGAACAACAATCATGTGTCGGGGAAGTGGGAGAATTCCACCCAATTACAACACATCAATATTCTGGAGTTGACAGCTGTGGAGAATGCACTCCACCATTTCAAGAGCAGTGTACAAGGGAAACAGGTTCTACTTCGAACAGACAATTCAACAGTGGTGTCATACATCAACCGTCAGGGAGGCACGAAGTCGCCTTTTCTATGCATGTTGACATGGAGAATACTCCAATGGTGTCGGAAATGGCAAGTTCTGATGCATGCAGCTCACATTCCAGGGAAAAAGAATGTTCTAGCGGACCAATTGTCGAGGGGTCAGTCTCGCATCAAACTGACAGAATGGAGCTTGAATCTCGAGGTGACAGAGAAAATATTCAACATTTTCTCACCTCCGAACATAGATCTATTTGCGACGAGGGAGAATCGCAAATTGCAAGTATTTTGTTCCCCTCAACCAGATCCTCAAGCCTGGAGTTGCGACGCCCTAGCAACCAATTGGACAGGGATGTACGCATATGCATTTCCCCCTCCAGTTCTAGTTCCGAAGGTTCTAAAAAAGGCTGCTCAGGAGACATGTGTTCTCTTATTGATAGCTCCAATGTCTCCAAAACAATCATGGTACCCAGATCTCCTAGAACTACTCATAGACTTTCCAAGAAAACTTCCAATAATGGAAAATCTGCTGACTCAAAAAAGGGGTCAAATTATGCATCCAGATCCAGGAAGTCTCAATCTAGCGGCCTGGAAAATATCCAAGGACAAAATTCTCAGGGAAAGTTTTCTGAAAAAGTTAAATTATTCATCACAAATTCAAGACGGTCATCGACAAGAAAAGTTTATGATGCTAGACTCCAAGTCTATAAAAGCTGGTGCAATTCAAGGAAATTGGATCCACATAAGACCTCTGTAGGAGAACTTGCAGAATTTTTTGTTTATCTCCACGAAAAGAGGAATTGTAAGGCTATTACTATAGCAGGATATAGATCTGCCATTGCATCAGTACATTCAGGATGGAGCAACTGCTCAGTGAGTAATAACTCTAATCTTTCAAAGGTCATTAAGGGCATTTTCAACAGTTCTCCACTAGTGCGACCCTTACTTCCAAACTGGGATCTTCCGTCAGTCTTGTGGACTTTATGTGACCATCCTTTTGAACCTATTAACTCATGTGATTTAAAATTTTTAACTTGGAAGACTGTGTTCCTTTTAGCGCTCTCATCTGCATCTAGGGTGAGTGAACTTCAAGCACTATCTATAGGTGATGGTCACATGCGTATAGAACACAATGGAATTAGGCTTTTGCCAAATCTCCAATTTTTAGCAAAAACACAACGTATGCTAAAACCTTGGAATCCAATTTTTATCCCGGAATTCAATTCTTTTGCGACAGACAGTAGGGATCTGCTCTTATGTCCATGTAGAGCACTTAAAATGTATGTGCAAAGAACTAAAGATATTCGTCATCAGGAAATGTGCTTATTCCTAACATACCAGAGTGGACTTCATAGAAAGGCATCCAAAAATTCAATTTCAAGGTGGATCGTTTCTTTAATAAAACATGCATATGAGATACGAGGAGAAAAATTGACAAATGTACGTGCGCATGACACAAGACGTCTTTCAACTTCATGGGCCTTATTTAATGGTGCCTCAGTATCTGATATTCTTCAAGCGGCTCATTGGTCGACAGAATCCACTTTCACATCATTTTATATGAGAGATGTGCCTCAAGGAGAAGCAAGATTCGCAAGGACATCAGTGTTAGATACAGTGCGATGGGCCAGGGAAAACAGGAACTAGTGATTCCAGTGCCTGGTATCTTCTCCTCAAGAGAGACAGATTGGGTGAGCATTACTTATATTTACTTTATGTATTTATTAGATCCCACCCTTTCTATGCTACAAATTCTGCTATTAGTTAATAGATGCAGGTAAGTATAGATATTGAAATAAACTGAGGGTTTTTAAAGTAAAACCCCAGTTTACGAGATATCTATACTTACCTGCATAACCCACCCTTAATTACTTTTGATAAAGCCCTCACAAACTGAAGAGGAAGTTAGATGCATTATGGGACATCGTAGTACTCGTAATGGGGGTGATCTCAAAAGTTTTTATGTATTCAGGCAAGATATCGGGCGAGCCCGGGACAAAATGCTATTAGTTAATAGATGCAGGTAAGTATAGATATCTCGTAAACTGGGGTTTTACTTTAAAAACCCTCAATTTTGTCTTCAAAGCGATCATTGACGGACGGTTCAATCGGAACTGAAATTTTCGGTTGCGAGATTTCTAAATCCTGATCAACCGGAGAACGAGATATTTGCGGTACACTATCTCCAGGTATGGATTGCAGATGACGACGGTTCCTACGGAAGTTTCCGGTCGGAGTTGGAACGGTGTAGCTACGGTTGGCATGGTCCGTTCCGGTGATAGTGCCAAATGAATTCCAGCGTTTTTCCTTATCCGTTTTTATACGAACTGCATCTCCGGGATGCAATTTGGATAGCGGACTAGCGGAATATCGTCTGTTGTAATATTCCTGTGTGCGTATCTTGGTTGCATTGTCTCGGTTGTGAACTTCCTCATATTCCGGCCACTTTGGCTGGAGTGATGATGACAATGTCGGTAATGTAGTGCGTATCTGCCGACCCATTAGTAGCTGCGCGGGACTCACCCCTGTCGATTCGATCGGGGTAGAGCGATATGCCAATAGAGCCTTGAAAATGTCGTCTTGTCGTAAGATTCTCTTTGCGATTTTCACGCTGCTCTCCGCCATCCCATTTGCTTGGGGATAGTGCGGGCTAGAAAATGTCTGTTTAAAGTTGTACGACGTTGCGAAATCATGAAATGCTTCGGAAACAAACTGCTTCCCGTTATCGGACACTAATTCCTCTGGAATTCCAAAACGTGCGAATATATTTTTGAGCTTTCCGATCACCTGAGCACTGGTGATTGTAGGTAGATATGCGATCTCTAGATACCTCGAATAATAGTCGACGAGGACTAAGAACTGCTTTCCTTCATATTCGCATAAGTCGACCGCAAGCTTTTGCCACGGCCTCTCCGGTAATGACGTTGTTATTAACGGTTCCCTCCGCTGTGACGGTCGGTTTACTTGACAAAACTGACATGAAGATATCTTGACTCGAATATCGTTGACGATTCCTGGCCACCAAACACATGTATTTGCTCGCTCGCGACACTTGTTGATTCCTTGGTGCCCCTCATGAATCTTCTCGATTATTTCGGAGCGTAACACTTCCGGTATCGTAATGCGGTGGCGATATATTACTAATCCTTCAGAAATAGATAATTCTGAACGGGAATTATAGTATTCCTTGCACTCATCCTTCATCGAACGGCTGTGGTTTGGCCATCCAAATCGAGTATAGCTCATAACTTCCTGCAAAGTCGGGTCTTTCGCAGTTTCCATGCGGATTTGGTCCAATTTCTGATCGGATATCGGTTGAGTAGATTCAACAGAGTGTACGTAAGCTGCAACTTCGTCAGCTAGTTCATTATTTGACGGTTTATCAATCGGACTGCGCGACAAGGTGTCGGGCACAAACAACTTTTTCCCGGAAACGTGCTCAGCTTTAACATTGAATCGTCTTAGGCGCATGAGCAGTCGCTGACACCTCAGCGGGGTGCGGTCCAAGTCCTTCGTGTTCATAAGCGGCATGAGTGGCTTGTGGTCGGTATATAGAGTAAAAGAGTCAAGACCAACAAGGTAACGTGAGAATTTCTCGCAAGCCCACACGGAAGCGAGACACTCTTTCTCGATCTGCGCGTATTTCATCTCTGCGGGTGTCAGTTTGCGCGAACAGAATGCTACCGGTTTCAGTTCCCCGTCATCTATCTGAAACAAAGCTGCTCCTAGTCCAAAACTGCTTGCATCAGCACTGACGATTGTTGATTTAATGTTAGCATCGTAAAATGCAAGTACAGGGCTGTTTGTGAGAAGTTTCTTGACCTCCTCGAAGGACTTTTGCTGTGGGAAGTCCCAAGTCCACGCTACATCTTCCTTCAGAAGCTCTGTGATCGGACTTATGATGGTTGCCATGTTGGGTACGAACCTACCCAGATAATTAATCATTCCGATAATTCGGCGAAGTTCGGTTACGTTGGTTGGTGCTGGTAACTCACGAATGGCTTCTATGCGAGCATAACTAGGTTTGACACCGTCCGCGCTTATTACATGTCCAAAATATTCTATTTCCGGTTTCCGGAACTCACATTTATCGCGGTTGAGCTTCATCCCAGAAGCCTTTATGCGTTCTAAAGCTTTGCTGAGTCGCTCATCATGCTCATGCATGGTAGCCGCGTGAATGAGAATATCGTCAATGATCACCTCAACGCCAATGAGGCCCTTCAATAGTTCCGACATTTTACGTTGAAAAATTTCGGATGCGGACGTTATTCCGAAAGGAACGCGTGTGAAACAATAGCGTCCAAAGGGTGTGATGAATGTAGTCAGGTGACAACTGTCTTCATCCAACGGGATCTGATGAAAGCCGTTACTCGCGTCTAGTTTCGAAAATATCTTTGATCCCTGAAGTTTCGGGGATATGTCGTCTAGATTGGGCAACATAAGATGTTCTCTTTTCACTGCCTCGTTAAGTTTCTTTAAGTCAACGCAAATGCGAACGTTTCCATTTCGCTTAACAACCGGTACCATTGGCGCGCACCAGTCCGTGGGTTTGACCACTTTATTAATAATGCCCTCCTTTTCAAGTCGGTTAAGCTCCGTCTCAACCTTACCCATTAACGGGAACGCTACACATCTTGCCGTGGTAAGGCAGTATGGTTTTGCATCAGTTTTGAGCGTTATTTTGACGGGCTCGCAGTCTAATCGGCCGACGGTACCAAAGACACTCTCCGCCTCAAATATACGTTTTATAAGTCCGAGTTTCTCAGCTGTGCTTCTTCCGAGTAGACTAGTTTGTGTACCCTTGATCACGTGTACCGGAAACACGTATTCATTACCGTTGTGCCAAGTGTGGGTTTTGAATTCGCCCTCGCATTTTACTACGCCGCCGATGCCAGATACGATCCCTTTGACGGGGGATAGTTTGGGGCGTTTCGGTAAAGAATAAAACAATTTGTCTGAGATTACAGAAGTGTCAGCCCCCGAGTCGATTTTGAACACAACTGGCTTTCCACAAATTTTGAGCTTCACATTCCAAGCTTCTGAGTTATCGTTACAAGTAGTGACCGATCCTAGAAAAAATGAGTTATCGGACTCGTGCTCTTCGTGAACGACTTCGTTAACATTTTTACGACAACATGAAGCAAAGTGATCCATATTGCGACAACGGTGGCATTGTTTCCCTTTCGCTGGGCATCTGGTCTCCTGTGCGGGTGTACCGTTACAATTTTGACATCGAGCTTGATGACCTTGATAGCGACCTGATCCTCTATGCCTGGGATGGTCAGGGCTCACACTGGCTTGTAAAAAAGTGTAGCCACTTTTTGCGCGGAGGACTTGATGTCACGCGCAAAATATGTTTCGCTGTTGCAGAACATCTTTTGTTGCATTATATTCCTTTTAACAACCCATATTGTATATTTCTAATGGAAATTATAATAGAAAGATAATGCACCATTAATTCATGTTTACTAAATCAAACATTTAAGCATAGTCTATGTATCATCATAAAACAACAATAAAATACTTCTACTTGCATCATTAAAGTTAAAAGCAAGAAAAAGCACTATGATATAGTACTCAATACATATATGTTGTGAATGATAAGAAGCACAGTCTGTCACTTTTAATATTTAGGCACCATAATTCTCCTGTTCTTCATGTTCACCCACTGTTTAAAAGCACTGGTATAGTCAAAATGGTCCACACTGTCCTCACACATAGAGAGTCTCATCAGATGGTCCAATGTTGTACCTGAGGTTTGTCTTGATCAGATTCTGTTTACTGAATCCCCTCTCACAGTCCACAGTGCTGACAGGGGCAACTAGTAGTCTCTCAGCAACAGCATTGACAGATGGGTACTCTACCTTCCTCCTGATTGCAAACAAACAAATGTCCCTTACATTTGACAATGCCTGAGTCCTACATAACTCTGTAATAAAAACAAACTCTTGCCTAATAACCATGATAACTGTTATTAATAACTATGTACTTCAATAAGATTTTCTATATATGCACAATTTAAGACAAAAACAGCCCCTCCCTTAATTTTGTATTTAACTTTAATATGAGGGATATTATATCAGTGTACCTGCAATATGCAGAGATCATTAAGTTGGGGCACCATGGCGTTGGCAAGGTCATGGGTCGCGGCAAAGTACGTGGTACGCAAAGCTGCCAGGATAGCAGCTTTGCTCTTGGAAACGGCATTCTCTCTAGCTACTTCCATGTTGGAACCCTCTTTCAGAATGGACATTGCGGAGGCATGGCTATTGTCACCTTATTAAAAAAAAAAACAATAAAAGACGATCATAGTTATGTTACGTATACATGGTATACGCGCCTAACGAAATCACGACAAATCGCATGGATCGATATGATAATAAAAACTTACAATGAAAAATGACTTTAAGTCGGTAAGTGTACCTTTGCGGTTTTCATGTTTGCATACGTTGTCTTTTTTCATCTGAGAACAACCGTGAACAAAAGAATTTTGCACGCGAGCTTTAATACAAATATGGCAAAACATAAGGCCTAAAGAACTGTCATATCTTAGCCAGTCTCGGTTAAAACGCCAGCTTGGATTAAATTTACGTTTAACTGAACATGCTGATGGTGACGCATTTGCCGTTTCATTTACAGATTCTGATTTAGAATTTTTTTTACTGTAAAGCCAATCGCTGAAAGTTTCTGAGATTTTACGGGCCGATCATCGACCAAATCTAACTTTCTCTTAACCATCTTATCTAGATATAAATTGTCTAAAGAATAAGGATAAATCCATCAAAAAATGTAAGGTATAAGATATAAATTGTCTAAAGAATAAGGATAAATCCATTAAAAAATGTAAGGTATAACAGAATCATAGCGCCCGTTCTCTTCATTAGATTTAATTTCAATAATTTACATTTTTTTTATCGCGCTTGCTTTGGTATTTTTTCAATTGTTTAAAAGTTTCTATAATGTTTATACGAACGGCGACTATACAAACACAGGTGAAACTTTAATGCCCAATACTTACATCAATACGTGTACCTGCACTGTGAAGCGCCGCTAGATATCCCCCGGTGATAATCCAATTATCCAATTAAGTAATAAAAGCAGTGGTCAATCTCCCGCGACATACAGCGCTGATTTATTGATTTTTAAACACCAAATGAAATAATAAAAAAAAGATTTATATAGGAAAAATTAACTTTCGCCACTTGCGAATTTCTTTCGCCACTTTTGAATTTTTTTCGCCAATGGCGAAAATGGCGAACGACAGCGCGAGCCCTGGATGGTGACCCCTACCACCCGGCCTTGACCTATAATTACGACTGTGACCGCGACCACTCGATTGTCCCCTGCCAACGGATCTCTCACGTTGAACGGCATCCAGTGCTTTCGGGGAATCTATATCTTTCATCTGAGTTTTGACGAGTTCCCTCTGACGTGCCATCTCAATGGCTGATTCTAATGTTAGGTCTGATTTGAGCTGCAATTTTTCAGAAACTTCCTTATCAGCTACCCCAAGGACTAATCTGTCCCTGATCTGCTCATTTTTATCATTAAATGCGCAGTGTTCAGCAATTTCATAAAGCGATCGTATGAAAGCCTCGACTGACTCGCCGGCCAGTTGTTTCCTTTGATGAAACCTTGCCCTCTCGTGTATGATATTTCTCTTAGGAACAAAATACTCGTCGAATTTCTTAATGACAGCGTCATACTTCTTGTCATCTCCCTCATTGTCAAATGTGAGACTGCCGAAAACATGTTCACCCTCTTTACCCATCGCGTATATCAAAGAACTTATCTGACACTCCTCGTCTTCTTTGTTTAGCTTTGTTGCCATTCTGAATCGCGAAAATCGCTGCTTCCAGTCAGGCCACTCGGCTGGATTTCCAAAATTGAAGCATTCAGGGGGGTGAAACTTAGCCATCGCCTTAGCGGTACGGGTAATTGTTCATTAAAGTAACTGAAAATCTCTATCTTGGCGTCCGGGAGACTTCTGACACCATGTTCTGTGACGAAACATGAGAGCGTCCAACAGTTTGCAACATTTATTCAGCCATCAGCATGTTAGAAGTGTACAACCAATCAAAACATAGAATTAAATCACGTGACACATTTTACTTAGAATTTACATCATTAGTGATGGAGCACTGAACAGAGGTCAAACTTAACAGATGTGAACTGATTCCAAAGTATACATTTATTGAAGCATTAGTTATAAAATTCTTAAATAGCAAAGTTAATCTTTGGTATACAAAATAGCTCTTTTATATTTTAACAATAGATCATACATTTATATCATCAAATCTTATGTCTTTTATTCTTACAGGATCTCCTGGGCCCTTGAGAAGACAGGTGGCCATGATGTACCTGGAGCTGACCCAAAGGGAAGGTGAATATGTGTCGTTATCAAGAGATACAACGGAAACAGATCTCAAACAGAGACGAGAAATACGATCAGGTACCGCTTACTACATGGACCAATCTGCTGTCAATGCTGCACTCAATGGACGGATTCTAGTTCTGGAAGGAATTGAGAAGGCTGAGCGCAATGTCCTGCCAATTCTGAATAATTTGTTGGAAAACAGAGAGATGCAGCTGGATGATGGTCGATTTTTGATGGCGGCAGAAAGATACGATAAGTTATTACTAGATCATACAAAGGAAGAGTTAGATGCCATGAAGCTGGTGAGAGTCAGCGAGAGATTTCGTGTGATTGCCCTTGGACATCCAGTCCCAAGGTACAGGGGGAATGCACTAGATCCACCATTGCGGTCAAGATTTCAGTCCCGGGATGTCAATACAATTCCGTTCAAAGAGCAGGTGGAAATGCTACAAGAGGTCTTTCAGAAGATACCAACCCAGAAAATCTCACAGATTGTATCGCTGGGTACCGCTATCAATACTAAGGAGTCGTCTGCTGTTGGGCTGCCTGACTTTCCTCTGTCCAATGTTCCAAAAGTTGTGAAGATACTGAACAGTTCACCTGACATGCCTGCATCTAAAGTCATTTCGAGACTGTATCCGCATGAGGTCATGCTTAGCAAGGAAGGTAGAACAGCAGTAGGAAATCTGTTGGAGAAATTTGACCTGACAGAGAAGGAGTCTTCTTCAATATTTGGTAGTAAAGATGAGGTCATATCTGGTATAGAAAAGAAAGACGATAACTCCAGTGTAGTAAAGACAAACAAAAAGCAAAAATTTGTCGTACCATCCGGACTATTGAACAGTGCAGATATAAGGGAACCAGAAGTATTCGTCCCAACAAAGTATCATCAGGGCTTCCTAGCTGAAATGATGCAGTCACATCTAGCACATGACTTTTGTATTGTTGGTCCAAGAGGATGTGGTAAGAGTCTGCTTGTCAACAGAATGGCTCAGCTATTAGGATACGAGGTGGAACAGATAATGCTATATCAGGACATGACATCAAGGGATTTGTTACAGCAGAGGATTACACAGCCTAATGGTGACACTGACTGGAGGTTGTCCCCCCTTGTTGAGGCAGCTTTAGAGGGTAGACTGGCAGTACTTGATGGGGTACACAGAATAAATCAGGGCTCATTTGCTGTCTTACATAGACTCATTCATGATAGGGAACTTCAACTTTTCGATGGTACTCGACTGATTCATCATGATCGTTTTGAGGCAATGAAGCAGAAGTCAGATTTGACAACTGAAGAACTGATGGAGAAAAAGATTCTGCCGATTCATCCCTCGTTTAGAATAGCGGCTTTATCAGAGCCTCCTGTTCCTGGCAGCTCTAGCCAGCAATGGATGACACCAGAACTTCTTACGATGTTTTTATTTCACCATTTACGTCCACTCTCCTTAGCAGAAGAAACTCAGGTTGTACAGAAAGTAGTTCCAGGTTGTCCTGATATCAAGAAATTGATGAACTTTGTGCACCAGATGCGCGAGTCAGCAGACCCCACTATGATGTCAATTTCTTCATCACTGTCTACCAGACAAATCATCAGAGTGGCTAAACGACTGGCTAAATTCCCATCAAAAGACCTTCATGGTATCATTCACAAAGCTTGCTTAGCCAATTTCCTTCCCAGTCTTCCAAAGATAAGCTTGGAGCAAGCTTTAGAAGCTGCTGAGATTCGGGCTGTTAAAAACTTTGAGGAAAATACAGATACCGATGAAGAAATCACTTGTGAGGTAAATGATGGGAGTCTCAGGATAGGAAAGACGTCAGTTCCTGTTTACAATCCTGAAAATCGTACTAAAGTCCCAGACGTTCTGTTCTATGAAAATCCTATGCATTTGTCAGTGATGGAAGACATGTTGAAGGACTTTGACCTTGGAGAACATCTACTGTTGGTAGGAAATCAAGGAGTGGGAAAGAATAAAATTGTGGACAGATTCTTACACCTGCTTAATCGCCCTAGAGAGTACATTCAACTCCACAGAGATACAACAGTACAGACTCTCACCCTACAGCCCCTGGTTAAAGGTGGTGTTATAGTGTATGAGGACTCTCCGCTTGTCAGAGCTGTCAAAGAGGGACATGTCCTTGTTGTTGATGAGGCAGACAAAGCACCAACTCACGTCACTTGTATTCTGAAAACTCTCATTGAAACCGGTGAAATGCATCTTGCAGATGGAAGAAGGATTGTTTCCCAAAAATCAGGAATTAAGCCATCACCAAGTGTTATCATAGGCCATCCAGATTTCAGAATGATTGTCCTTGCAAACAGACCTGGTTTTCCTTTTCTAGGAAATGATTTCTTTGGTGCCATGGGGGATATATTCAGTTGCCATGCGATTAATAATCCAGATATGAAGTCGGAAATGTCCATGCTAAGAAGATATGGTCCAGATGTACCAGAAACAACATTGGAGAAGCTGGTACAGGCCTTTGGAGATCTCAGAAATATGGCTGATCAAGGACTTATATCATACCCATACTCAACACGTGAAGTGGTTAACATTGTGCGTCACTTGAATAAATATCCCAATGATGGTCTTAGAACTGTGGTCAGAAATGTGTTTGATTTTGATTCATATAGCAAAGAACTACAAGAAACCATTGTGAATACAATGCAAAGGCATGGAATCCCCTTTGGCTCCACGAAGGCAGAAGTCAATCTAGCACAGCAGTACCCGCTGCCGTCATTTCAGCTACAAGGTGTCTGGAACATTGCAGGGTCTGGTGATAGACGTAGGACGTCTCCAATAAGCTTGCCAATAGAGACGTCAGAGATTGACCTTAGAGGCCCTATAGAAATTGCAGTTCAGGACAAAGTAATAGAAAGGATGACAGCTAGAGCAACGACATTCACAGAACAAGAGGCATTCTGGAGTATACCCATGCATGATACAAATATCATCAGCGATGTAGCTGTTTCTAAAGCCACCAACAGTGCATCAAGAGATACTGATATAATCCATATTGCTACAGCTAATCCTATCAGCATCTACTCTTTGAATCCGAAGTTGTCAACCTGCACAATGCTGGACCTATATGATATGTTTCCCAATGCTCATGGTTCCTACAGACCGAGAGTCAAGCTGGCACCAATGGCAGAACCTCTTGATCATTCGTTGCTCTTACATGAAGAAATCACCAATTCTCTTCTCATGGTCAACTTCTTGTCAGGGGATGTGACTCGCATAGTGTCCCATGCTTTACCATCCACTCCAGTGGAAAAGAGAAGGTTTCCATCTGCAATTCAACAAAACCCAAATCCATATAGAATGTGTCCAAGCACACTACCTGATGCCAAAGGAAGCATTATGTTCTACGAGCTTGGAGGGGACAACATTGTAGCTTTGACTGGCATGTACACCCAGGCCATGTCAGTGCCATTCAAGGTCAAGGACATTCATCAAATTGGCAACAACCAGTGGTTACTGAATGATCTAGAGTCAAATAAGAAGTTTTTCATGGAGTTGAAAGGTACTGATGAATTTACACTACAGCCTGTTCACGAAGGAGATTTTATGAAGGATATCAGGAAGGTATCGTCTGTACCACTCCATGATGTAATTTTGAGCAAGTCACTAGGATCAGAGATGAGTGGACCTAATCGTCCCATAGTAACAACAGATTCCTACACTTCATTACTTGTGGGATTCCCTGGATCCAATGAAGTACAAGTCCACAGTGTCCCAAGAGAACCCCTACCTGAGGAACCAGGGAAGAACCCCATCACCCAGGGAACATCACAGATACTTGGTCTGTTTGGTTCATCATCAGGGTCAGGTGGTGGTACATCAACTCAAGCACGAAGGTCTCAGATTGTACACCTACCAGAGTCTGGTCAGATTATACAATCGTTACCCATGTGGAAGGTGCCAGTCTCAATTTTTCCGGACAAACAGCGGCCAACAGGATTCAGTGGCTTTTTAGAGGTTGTGGATCCAGCCAATCACATCCTTCGTTACATACCAGTGCCATCACCCACACGATATTCCCCGTACACAGCATGGTTGTACAGTATGTCGGATACCAGTGTGTTTATAGCTCCAGCCAGTAATGATGGACTAGTCACAGTAGACTCAGGAGGTTGTGTAAGGTAATACATGTGCTAAGATTACAAAATAACTTTTAGTATAGACAATGTATGATTTCTGTAGGTTGTGCCCCTATAACTATTTTCTCTTCGAAAAAAATGTTTGGTATCATTCAATTAATGTCAGTTTTTGCAGTTACAAAGAATATCTCTATCCAATTGAGTTAGAATTTTTGAAATTTAAAATTCTGTTTTAAAACCTTGATTGAAAGTCAAACATATTTGTTCATAAGTTTTGAATCTTTAGTGAAGAACAATTATTTCTAAATCAGATTAGACTGTCTTAAAATTACCAGTACTGGTATTTTAGACTGAGAGATTGGTTATCCATTCCAGTCCTATGCATTATCTAAAATGAATGATTATTACATGTATTAGATTAAGATGCTTATGTCAAATGCTTACAAACTTAGATTAATAATTGCACACTTGACCCTCAAGTGTTATCTAACCTTAAACAACTCTTGTCTCTTCAGACTGTGGGAGACAGCCTTGATTAACCTGGAAAGGTCACTGACAGAATGGAAGAATATGATGGGATTTGATGATGGAAAACCATTACAGGTATTTGGGCTTCACACTGCTCATAAACGTAACAAAAGACTTAAAGGCTGTCTATAGGTGTATGGCACATCAAATTTATGCACACTCTATGTATACTAGATCATACTTTCAGAGTACTTTTTATTTCCAATATCATATGATAGATTTTGGAGGGTCATCAAACACCACATTCAGACTTTTCAAATGGTACTGTAGTTTAATTGACACAGTCTCTTTATCAAAAAGAGTTGGTCTGATCTTTTTAGAGAAATTGAGCTATGACAAAATCTTGTCACAATTCAAAAGTTCATTTAATCATTTCTTTTAAAAATTACATCAGACTGAATTATACATGAGGTAAATCTTTGCAGGTGACATATGATAGAGAAAGTGGAAGGAAAGCAGATGGACCAAAGCATGGAAAGATAGACCCTAAGAACGCTCCCCATGTAGGAGGGAACACGTGGGCTGGAGGCACGGGAGGAAGTAACACAGCTGGTTAGTACTCATCTATGTAATAATACACGCCATTAATTATCTCATTTTAAAAGTTGGGATTAATATTATACAATTTTTTTTTTTTCGATAATTTGATAACACATAAAGAGTTGCATTTTCTAACATCAGTAATTACAAAAGATATAAGCCCTGACATTAACAATGTCAGTAATTACAAAAGATAAACATGTAAGTCCTGACATTTACAAAATTCAACTATTGGAAATGGGTCTATTTTTACAAAGGAGTGGACATATGGATTATTTTTATTTCTTGACTGCTGTATAGTGGTTTAAAAGAGTTGAGTGGGTGAGTTTACGTAAATTTCCTGTGACGACTTAAATAATGTCAATCACCTGTATTAATAATTAATGAGAAAATTCCTAAAACAGCAGTATAAATCTCCAAAACAGGGTGCTCTTGATTTAGTAAACAGGACAGTATGTTGTTTTAGTATGCACTAAATATGATACTTATGCACTACATATTGTATATCTATTATAGGATTAGGTGGTCTTGGAGGGCCGTACAGACTTGACAGTGGACACACAGTGTACCAGGTACCCCAGCATGAGAAAGATGCCGTGCCAGAAGAAGTCAGAGAGGCCGCACGAGAAATGGCCCAGAAAGCTTTCAAAGAGAGGCTACGGGAAATCAACATGAGCGAATATGATGCTGATATGTATGATTCTTTCTCTGGCAGCGTCAGAAGCCAAGTGCAGTCGCTACGTGTTATACTCGACAGTCTACAGGCGAAAGGAAAAGAGAGACAATGGTTGAAAAATCAGTCGTATGGAGATTTGGATGACTCAAAATTAATTGAGGGCATTACCGGTGAAAAGTCAATATACAAGCGTAGAGGAGAGAAGGAACCAGAGCTGGGTACACCTCAGGAAAAACCGAAACGTCTAAGATTGGTAGTGGATGTATCAGGAAGTATGTATAGGTTTAATGGTTATGATGGAAGGCTCGAACGTGAAATGGAATCAACTCTAATGATGATGGAAGCATTAGAAAAGTACGAAGAAAAGTTTAAATATGACGTGATAGGTCACTCAGGGGAAGACTATAAAGTAGAACTAGTCAGGAAAGATAAAATACCTCAGAATAACAAAGAAAGACTGATCGTACTGAAAACAATGCATGCTCACTCACAGTTCTGTATAAGTGGTGACAATACGCTCCATGCCACTAAGCATGCCATAGAGACCCTGGCTGAAGAAGAGGCTGACGAACATTTCGTGATCATACTTAGTGACGCCAATTTTGATCGCTACGGCATTTCGCCGCGGAAATTCGGAGAGATTTTGAAAGGAAATGACAAAGTGAATGCTTACGCCATTTTCATAGGATCCTTGGAAGACCAGGCTGATCAGTTGATCAAACAATTACCGATGGGACATTCTTTTGTTTGCTTGGATACGAAATCATTGCCTCAAATCCTTCAGCAAATCTTCACGTCTACCATGTTATCTGGTAGATAATGAAGGTTTCTGTTTAGATCACCTTAGCTGTATTGTCTGTGATAGATATGCGACTATTATATTGGTATAAACGTTATACAAAACTATTTGGATATGAGTAAATTTGCATAATCATTTAAAGATATGTTAATGAGTAATTTAACTTTATATGAAATTATGCAACAAAGTAAAGAGTAATAGTATTTTGTCATTATTTTTTAATGATGTTTTGTCTGTCATCTAAAACTAGATGATCACATTACTAATTATAAAAAAAAAACATTTTATAGTTCAACAATTATACATAAACTGTCATTTAAACAATTTTAGGTCAATTTACTATTCTGAATCAAAAGTGAAACTGTATGTTTTAACATTTTTCACAAACAACTTTTGATGGAATCTGACTTTTTGCTTGCATAAAAATATATGCATAAAAAGAATCAATATTTAGGAATTTCAAATGTAAATTAAATACTTTGTTTACAATCAATTTTTAGTGACCTAGAAATAAGAAGTGAAATGACTCTACTGCCAGAGGAATGTACATGTACTAGTAGATCAGGATGTAAATCGTTGGAAAGGTGTTTGTAGGAAATTGTTGATAATTAGATTAAGTTATGAAAAAGTAGGTCAAATTGATATACTGGATGAGGTCGGAATGATCACTGTCATGTTTGTTGAATTTTTTTTTGTCAAATAACATATGAAGGTCATGGTCAAGTTGGGAGAAAATGTGAAACATCAGGGTCATGAATGGACAAAAGGCAAAATATAAGTATGTGGTGGAAAAACTTTTATTTGAAGTATAGAATCATGTATGTTATACATTTGCATAAAAGCAAGGAAGCAACGCCATAGGATCTTTACAGTGATGAATACCTGTATCCAAGAATAGTGAAAATATCTCCAATGAGGCAATTTTGCAATAAAAAAGGCAAAACACATGCACAAGAATTCAGAAACTAAAGAAAAGGGTTGAACCAGACATGGACTAAATACATTGACTAAAGAGAACAAGCAAGGAGAACAATATGAAATGTGTTACGTCTATGGTTTCATGAATTACAACACATTTAAATGGAAAAAAAAACAACATGCACCCTGTAATATGTAACTTTGAACAGCCATCTGCTATATACCAACAACAAATGGTGTAGTTAACAGCATGTCATGCACACACCCTCTCACCAGATACACAGCTAAGTCAAACTTGTGACAAATTTATAGATAAAACTTTTCTTTGCCTACAGTAGGACAAGAATAATATTTCACAGAATTATTGCCAAGGTCTCTTGTGTCATGACATCAAAACAAGGTCAACTGTTGTCACAGTGCACTTGTGTGCATCAAGGCTTGTCCATGACAGAAGTTTTTAAAAACCTACATGAATTTGGAAAATATTTCACAGAATTGTTGTTACATAAAGGCTGTGTCAAAGCCTAAAATGAAGATTAAAGTTTTTGTATACTTGATGGGTAGAACATAATCCAAGCAAACCTTTTTTCCTTGTGCCTTCTAGGCTGTATACAAGGACAATCAATAAGGTTCATCCTCTAGTCATAAGCAATAAGTGTATGAAGTTTGGTTTAGGTCCAATCAAAACTGCCCTCTGGGCTATTACAAGGATTTTGACCATTTCCAATCTTTGACCTTTGATAATGACCTTTAGAATCAACAGGATTGTACCTCTTGTCATTAGCAATCTGTGTATGCTGAAGTTTGGTTAAGGCTGTATCCAAGGATTTTGTGATGTACTAACAGTCTTACACACCAACTCGCACTCACTTGCACACGAACGATACTATATCCCCCTGCAACTATGTTGCTACTGCCAAGGTTGCAAAACGAACATGTCATGACCTGGAACCAAGATCAAAGACTAGTGAAAAAGTAGTGTAACAGTTCATTTGAAGGGTAATGTACCTTAAACAAACCAAACCCTTATTTAAAATGAAAGCTAAATGTTCTTTCCAACCTATTTACTGTCTGTGTGGATTTGAATAATATGTCAGTCCATGATTGAAAGCTGTGTCATAGTCAAGGTCACAATGTACATTATGAATTTGTAAAATATACATGTATTGAAGGCCAAACTTTCTATGCATGGCCTACATATATTGGAATATAAATGCTGTTGTCATAGTGAATTAACTTTTTCAACATCAAAGCCTGCATGGAACCTTATGTGCAGGTCATTGATTGTGCCATGACTTTGAACCAAGGTTAAAGTTTAAGGTCACAATTCAGTTGAAGGATTTAACCTTGACATCTGCTTCAAAACCTTTTCAATGCCCGTTTGGATTTGGATCACATTTTAAAGAATTTTTGTCCAGTGATTAAAGGTTTAGTCATAGCTTCATATTAAGTTCAACTTCAAGGTCGTTATATGACCAAGTCATTCTCCTGGCGAAATTCACTGCCTACATGGATTAGAATAGCATTTCACACAAGTGCAGCCAATGTCGAAAGAACCAAGATATGTCTTTAGTATTCTAGACTTGCAGAGGAAAGCAGCAATACCCTGCAAGTTGTACAAGAAAAGTCTTCATGTGAGGTATCAAGCAAAGTCCTAAAAAGATGCTTTTCTCATGCATGTATACTACTTTTTAAAATGATTTTAGAGTGCAGAGGTCAAGGTCAAACTTGGCATATATAGACAAATTTGTTTCAGTGCAATAACTCTACATTATCGATACTTGAATTCACATATTCCATATTCACATATAGACTATACCTATGACCTATTTAGTAAGGCATCTATAATATTCTGGGATCGGATCACTCTAAAGCGGACACAATTAACCCACTGTACATCCAAGTACATGCTGTCTACATGCAAAAATGTTGGCAAGCTTTTGGGATCCATACACAGGTGTGAGGTATCATTGCTTGGTCACAAACCTTTTCCTCAATACAAACTCTTTCTTCTATATGTCTATATTAAAAACGTAGCGCTCATAGCCTCCCCATTCACGCACGTCAAAAAAGCATGCACGGCGGGTTGTGACCAGGGCTTTATGCTTTGTTTCTGCACTTTAAGTCAAGTAGGTCTTAGCTAAGAATAACACTTCATTCTAAGTTTTTAGACACCTGAAGAGGACCTATACAGGTTTTTATATTTTTCCATCTGTATATTCTTTGTGTCAAGAGATGTCTGTTGAACTTGTCCAACGTTAGAAAAACTATATATATTGGGCATAACATTGATAGGGCTTACATGTGTGTTCCTTGTGGCAAGAGCTTTGTTTCAACCGATTGTTTTACCTCATGACCTTGACCTTGTAGTTTGTTATTTGCTGCCTGGGGACATTGGTGTTTCACAAACACATCTTGCTTGTCTCTAAGTTACTACGTTAAAAGCAAACTATTGAAATATTTTCTCCAAATTTCTGTAAATTTGACCATGAATATAAAGTATCCTCTTAAAATCCTCCATCTTCATCTACAATATGAAATCTCCATCTTGAAAACTTCTTGAGTAATTATATTTTACTTACTGCATATGAATAAAATCATTGACATTTCATCATAATTTGCAAAAGTTTTACCATGACTTTTGACCTTGAAAATGTAAAGAAACGTACTGCCATGTTTCTATCAGAATTCTTTTTCATTCAATAACGATTATTTACTAACTTATGTAAGAAGCTTGAAATCTGACAGAACTAAAGATATGTCAGACAGACTGATGGACAGAAAAAAATTACTCCTCTAGCTATTAAAGAATTCCTTATAATCGTTCTAAATATTTTTAAATTACTGGCAAATGTATAGAGTAAGAACATACCCTTCTGATACTATTTCTGTACTTTAATATCATAAATGAAACATATTCACAAAGATCAATAATTATTCTTTCATGAGTCCACATAAATGAAAAAAAAAATGAAATTGATTGACACTTATGAAATGACAGATCTTGAAAATAAAGAATATAATATTAACCATTGAATACTTTAAACTGAACATCTTTGTGTTGTAAACTTATCCTTGTACTTTATCCTTGTCCTTGTACTTCATCCTTAGTACAATGCAACCAGAAAGATTAACTTAGCGATAAATATAACGGTATCGAAATATTGCACTTAATTATGTATGTGTCTTGAAAGTGACAAAGCCCCATCTGTGCATCCAAAATGAAAGGATTTCTAGGATAAATCTTCATCATCAAAGAGGTCCTCAAACTCTGAAAGAAAATTTAAACATATTCACAATTTTCATTATCATACTTAATAAGTTGAAACACACAATCGGAAAAGGAAGAAAATCTAAATATTTAACTTGACATAAATTTTGAAATTTTTCATCAATACTCATATTGCAATAAAACCTATCATGCTGATAAATATTAACATTTCCGGAGTTCTTGAAAATGAAAACTTCCAAGAAATATTGGATATTTAGGAATTTTTATTCGTTCAAATTATAGTGATGGTGAGAGCTTTTATCAGAACAAACAAATTTTTAAGGGCAAATTTGATAAAACCAATACTTTTCAGGAGCTCTGCATTGGTGAGTTATAAAATCTACATGTATCAGTGACAAAGCTGACCTATGAAGAAAGTATCAGTTTACAATTAGTACATATATAATATACATGTAAGTATAAAGGATCTTGGGTGTGGTCACTAGTGGGAGAAACAAAACCCTTATCATCAGCAATTTACTTTTTTAAAAGAGACTCAGTTTTCAAAAGCCAACAACCATTCAAGTACCATAAATCATTAATTTGAATTTATTGCAAGAAAAGCAGTTGAAATTCATTCTTACCTGAGAGAATAAAAGATGCATAAATAAATAATTCATCATGTTCATATTTAGAAGATAAAACTATGTACATGATATCTGGTTATACATGTACATAGTTTTGTCTTCTAAATATGAACATGATGAGAAGACAAAACTATGTACATGATATCTGTTATAGTACATGTACATAGTTTTGTCTTCTAAATATGAACATGATAAGAAGACAAAACTATGTACATGATATCTGGTTATACATGTACATAGTTTTGTCTTCTAAATATGAACATGATGAGAAGACAAAACTATGTACATGATATCTGTTATACATGTACATAGTTTTGTCTTCTAAATATGAACATGATGAGAAGACAAAACTATGTACATGTTATCTGGTTTATATACATGTACATGATGTATGTAGTGAGTAAATAAGCCAACTCTATATACATTTATTTAACTATTTAAATATTTAACGGTTAAGAATCTATTAGTTCTTCTATGTGAATTATGTTAACAGTTGTCAAATTGATTTGTAGGAAGCTTCACCACTCTGTATGCATCTGTACATTATAATTACCGTTAAAGAAATCAGCATGGACTGATTTTTCATTAGCTGCAAGATCCATTAGCAATGCACTTGAACCACCTGCCTACAAAACAATTTAATCATTAGATTTAATACTATTTAAAGACAGTATAGATGGATTTTATAGAAATGGTATACATTATTACAATCATTCCTAATATATACCATTTCTACATAAGTTTGCATCGATATAAAGTCATACTAATACATTTTCAAAAGATAATTTCAAGGCAACTTTCTTCCTAAAGTTATATACTATGAATTCTTTAGGAATAATTGAAAGCTTGATTATTCTAATTATGTAATACATCTGCTCCTGTACCTATTCTTATCAGATAAAAATGTATTTGCTCATATAATTAATACATATGTATATATGAGTATCAAACTTTAAATTATACTCAAATTGCTACAATAGCGCACAAGCAGTACTTGTTCTAATGAAAAATAGTGTGTTCCCTTATAGCCATGCATATATCTTCTTCTTCTTCTTTCTGGTATAAGCACGCTGTCAACATTTGACAATTATGTGCCTCCAAATTGGCTAGAGTTATCTCCCTCCTTGGATTACAACTCTCCAGCTTTATCCATCTCTGCTATATATGTTAAAATGGTTCTTCTTTTACAAATTTTCTGATGTTTTCCACATTGTATACATCAATGTCTTGATGAGAATTACAAAAATGAAGATATTTTCAAAAAATAATCAAAAGTTTCATTTATATCAAATCTTTTTTACTGAAATTGAATATGTATAAATTTTTCAATGTCTGCAATGTTTATAGTAGAATAGGATAAAGTCTGATAGTACTAATCCAATAAGGGGGTTAGCTTGGAGGTATGACCACAGGCACTTGTTTAGTGTCCCCTCCCACTCTATCATACCCCCTCCGGAGGAACTCCCTAGGGGGTATGTATGATAGAGACTGGGATGGGACACTTAGGGAGCAACCATTTTATTTTTATGGGGGGGCAGGAAGACTTTTGCTGGCCGGAAAATTTTTTTCGCCGGCCCTTCGGGCCGGATTATTATTATTTTTTTTTTATAATTTTCCAATGTTGAAAATTACTCTAAAGTTTAAATAATTCAGCGTGATTTTTCAGCCATACTAAACAACAAACACACAATGAGTTCATCTCTTGCCAGCAGATCACTTCATTTTAATTTCTTGAATGGCATATGGTGCCTATAATCTGTTTACTAAAATGATACTCAACGGAGACAGGCTATATGGTGCAAATGACTTTTGAATTTTATTTATTCACTCCAAATTGTGTAAAGTTTGTTCCATTTTTTTATACTTTGTTTATGATACACAAAAAAGTGTTTATTTGGCAGTGGAAAGGTTTGAAGAGAGGGGGGAGGGGCAATTTCATGATCCGGAAAAATTTTTTGCCGGCCCTTTGGGCCGGAAAATTTTTTTCCCTAAAATTTCGATCCAGAAAATTATTTTTTGCAAAGTCTTCCTGCCCCCCCCCCATAAAAATCAAATGGTTGTTCCCTTATAAACAAGTGCCTTTGATCAGTGTGACATAGGAAGACAATATTATTAACATAACTTTTTGTTTAAAAACGACAATGTTTAATCTACAATATTATAACATACAGTACTACAGCTAGTACTTCACCAAGAGTACATGTGAAACATTACTGGGACCCCCCCTTTTTCCACTTTATTCTTCAAATACGATGACTTGTCTTCAGTCCAGGGTAACCTTACCTACCTCTTCAATGTCCATATAAGGACCTGCTCCTTCGGGGAACATTTCATCTGCCACAATCGCTGGTTTCATGGTTGATGGTAGAAATGCTAATCGTCAAAATGAAACTAAAGTTTGGAATAACACTAAAAGGAGTAGACCGAGGTCCGAGTTGATCAACTGCAATGATTATTGAGCAGTATTTGCTTTTTATGTGTCTGCAAATATAAATTAGTAATTAATTGACAAGTTTCATAACTATCATGTTTGGTATTCTTTACAAATGCCATTTTGAAGGAGACTAGATCATTTTTCTAGAAAGGGGTGGTGGTGGTGGGTGGCGGGGTGCGTCTTCAGTTCTGTCGGCATCGCCAGTAGAATCTATATTCAATAAAGGACTTATAAACTGTATATAAGTCCTTGATTCAATTCAATTCAATTCTTTATTGATGAAATACCTTGACATGAGACGTACATCATACACAATTAACGTTTCGATGATATAAAATTATTTTATATCATCGAAATGTTAATTGTGTATGATGTACGAACACAAAACGATGTCAAGGGCTCGGCAAGATCACAGAAGGCCAAAACTATATCATTAGAATAATGATCATGTTCATCATTTTCATATTTGTAAGGCACGGTCCATTTGATATTCTGGGGGTGGGGGGGGGGGGGGGGGCTTGGGTTTTTTGTCGGAGCAAGATAATTTTTTTCGCCCCAGACCGGAGCAAAATTATTTTTTTCTTGCAAAGTTGGAGCAAGAAAATTTTTTCAAACATTAGTGATGCAAAATATACTAAGAAGGTTTATGTTTTATCAATAGAAATTCTTTATGTTTACTAAAAACTCTAAAATATTACTTTATTTTTATGCAAAAATTTAATTCGCTTATAAACAGAGAGATAAAAGAATTTTACAATATAATCCTAAGTAAACAAAATTGATATAATGTACAAGTAAGAGGGCTGAGGGGAGGGTCTTCCAGAGAAATTTTCAAATTAAGAATTGTAAATTGGAAACGCATCAGTCTATAAATACATTATTTTGATGATTTTTATTAATAAGCCTTTAAGGTAGCCTTTTTTATATAATACTTTCATTCCTATATATTTTCAAATATGAAGTATGTCATTAAAGGAATCATGTTTTGATAAAGAAAACAATGGCGAGCGAAGCGAGCCAAAATTTTTTGGAACATAATTGAAAACTGCGGCGAGCGAAGTGAGCCGGAAAATTTTCAGGAATTTTAAGCAAAATTTTCTGGTAATTCTTCAAATTCAGATTACATGTAAGAGCAAGATTATTTTTTTCTGACTTATCATAAGCAAAATTATTTTTTTCATCAAAATTCAGAGCAAAATTATTTTTTTCGAAAAAAAAACCCAAGCCTCCCCCCCCCCCCAGAATATCAAATGGACCGTGCCTAAATTGTTAATGTACGAACACATGTGTATATATGTACACAATATGCATAGAACTTTTCGGCGGCCTACTCAGGCAAGAATTAAGTCCTATGTGTAATTAACCCCCCCCCCCCCCTTTCACCCATCCAGTCTAAATTTGGGAAAGGTGAATTAGAAACTTTTGTGATTGCGAAAACACTTACAAAGCGCTAGCTAGGTTTACTCTGGTCTTATATATGGTCGTATATGCGGACCCTATGACAAACTAAACCCCCTCCCCCACCCGTCTTATTTTATAGGAAAAGTTTTACTCGGAGATGTACGTACGACTCAAGGTATTTGAGGAAGTTCCTCCATCATTCATGTTTAATACGTTGTGCGGTACCTGTCACAATTAACTCAACATAATTCATAATCATCTATTATGAGTTCGATTTCCTTGAGTATCTTTATATATATATTTTTTCCCTTTTTTTTCTCGATTATGATGTTTATGAAAGGTATTTGAACTAAAATGACTGTCGGTGTGTATTGGAAATAAAATTGGAGAAAATTTCAATTATTATAGAGTCATGCCAAGATACATACGTAGGGAGTAATTCAGATTTCTATTACAGATCGAGGCGCCACTGATTAACGAATTTATGCTTTGTTTTATTTCTTGATTTCAAAGTTCAAATAAATAGCTGGGCCAATTTTTTAATACCAAATGCTGACATGCATCAATATAATTATAATTCATTGATATATACAAGCAAATAGTTGTCACAATGAAGTCAGATAGCTACTGTATATATTGTCAACTAATGAAATATGAATTGTAATGAATATGCTTCAAAATTCCACGAATACACAATTTTTAAGTGAACTCGTGCTTTTTTTTCATTGGCATTGTTAGCGTTGGACTGACATCGTTGAAATAACATTTTACTTAGGGGTTTCGAGAATTTCTATTAACAAATTCGTTCTGTGTATTTAATTTAAAGAAAAGAAGAAAAATGTCACAAAAATGGAAAATGTTAGACAACGTCTTTTTTTAATTTTCGTTTTGTAGATTATTTCACAATCATTCCGCAACTTCACGTGATCAGTCATATGACGAACTGTGACAGGAAGGAGAAAGGTGATCGCCGTTGAGTATTGCCGCTGAGTGTTACAGCGATTATTTTCTCCGTTTTATCGTTCCTTATTGGTTTGGTGATAGATATATATCATATATTCAAAAAACTGCTGTCGAGGGAACGAAAAATACATCGGAATGAAGTTGTCGACCTTTGGATTTGTTGCTGTGATTGTAACAGCGATTGTTGGTAGGTTTTCATAAATTCACATAAAAATTGCAACATTTCGTTATCTACAAATAATGCCGCTTATTGGGACATTTTTTAATAGGATGTACACCCTGTCTGCATTTCTAGTGTTACATACACTGGAAACTCCAAACAGAGTTGTCTTCTCTTTAACAAAGATTGGTAGGATTGCATTTTAGACACTCCAAGACATGACCATCACTACTTTTGATGTTATTTCCAATATTGTGGCATTATAAATCAGGTATGACGTCACAGTTATAAGTAGTCCGACTTGCAGACCTACGACGGTGTTATCTGTTTTTTCGTCTTCGGTCTGACTGCTTTGCATAGGCAAAACTTGAGAATTTCTGTGCGAAAAAATTTCAGCAAGTCGTACTTTTTTTTTGACAAATTCCGGTTTCCTCAGCCAAATAATAACTCGCCCAGTCCTCCTGCCCCTAAAAAAAACCCTCAAAGCCTGGTTTCACCTCTTCCTCTCTTTCGATTTTCCTCTGATTGACAACATTTTGTCATGCGCACAGACGTGAAACCAGGCCTAGAGGGGATTTTCTAGGTGCAGGAGGACTGGATGACTTATTTTTTGGTTGAACATGTTGAAGAGACCGGAATTTGTCAAAAACAGGAAGACTCGCCAAATTTTTTTCGCACAGAAATTCTCAAGTTTTGCCTATGCATAGCAGTCAGACCGAAGACGAAAAAACAGATAACGCCGTCGTAGGTCTGCAAGTCGGACTAAGTTATAAGTAACGTCAAATCCTGTGACGTCGGGTCTTAGGATGTGTAAAATCAACTGCTGTAACTTGTAAGGTGAAAATTGTCTATTATGGTCGAAACAATCACTGCCACAGACGAAATACTAAATTTTCAGTGAGATCTATAATAATGTTTCCCAAGGTAATACTTAATATGGCGTAACATGGGTTAACTTTTGCCACACAACGTTCTTGGTTTGGCATTTACTGTATGAATATTGAGAGCATTACTATAGGGACTTCAGGTCACGTGACTTTGACCGCCGACATGCCTTGTAAAATCAGGATTGACATGTTTCAAGGTCTACTTCTCTTTAACCCCACAAGAAATAAATAAAATGAAATCATTGATGTTTGCTTTAAAGTTTAATGCTTTACTAATAAGATAATATAAATTGTTTCAAGAAAAACATCGATTTTTCAAGTACCGGTATATAACTCACGATGTATGTGAAGCGGTGTGTTATTGGCGCTACTTTATACATGTGTACACTGCACAGTGCAGTAAAAAGAAAAACACCTGTTCTATATTTAGCGCTATACTGATAAAGAAACAGTTTGTAAAATACTGAAAACATGGATTTATTGAAGGAAAAAAAGAATTCAATGCAAAATCTTGCATTTTTGCTTAAAATGTTGGCCATATTGGAATCAAGATGGTCACCATATCTTGAAATTTTATTCTAGTATTATAGCTCTACCCCTTACGAAGATAATACTGAAAAAATAATCAAAATCGGTTCATATTTAGAGAAGATACATGGATTTCTAGTTGATAAAGTAGATCAATCTTTTAGCCTTATTTTGGTGCCATACTGTTATGATAACTGTGAAAAAGTAGCAGTCAACACCCTACTTTTAAAAATCCATAACTTTTTTATTTATGAATGGATTTTCATAATTTTTTCACCAAATACTTCAGGAAAATAAACACTAAAAATTCAATAGAAAATTTTAAATACTATTACATAGATTCAATTTAATTTTCACCTGAAGTCCCTAGCATTACATCATGTTGAGATTCCAGATGCAGCAGGGGTTTTTAAGGCATTCTCTATTTCATTGCTTAGAGAAGTACTTAACTTGTCTTAAGTTATATTTCACATACCTTTGTAAAGTGTATTAGAATGTCCAAAAGTAGAAGCAGAGGGTGAGACAACAGTTTGAATGTTTAAATTGTTGGATTATTCCGTGTCAGACGGAAGAGATGATACATGATGGTAAATCTTAAGATAATAAACAATGAATTTTTGGCCGGATTGCAAAGCAATTCCGGTCTATAGATTGACGATGTCCGTCCGTCCGTCCGTCTGTCCGTCCGTCCGTCCGTCTGTCCGTCTGCCGTCAACATTTTGGTTAAAGTTTCTGGTTGAGGCAAAATCTAAGGAACTGTATGCAGTAGAAACCTTATATTATACATTTAGGTTGCCCATGATGAGACCTTTCAATTTATGCCGTAACATTGGACCTAGTGACCTTGACCTTGGACTTTGACCTAGTTAAAGATTTTGGTTAAAGTTTCTGGTTTAAGCAAAATCTAAGGAACTGTATGCAGTAGAAACCTTATATTATACATTTAGGTTGCCCATGATGAGACCTTTCAATTTATGCCGTAACATTGGGCCTAGTGACCTTGACCTTGGACTTTGACCTAGTTAAAGATTTTGGTTAAAGTTTCTGGTTTAAGCAAAATCTAAGGAACTGTATGCAGTAGAAACCTTATATTATACATTTAGGTTGCCCATGATGAGACCTTTCAATTTATGCAGTAACATTTGACCCAGTGACCTTGACCTTGAACGTTGACCTAGTTAAAGATTTTGGTTAAAGTTCTTGGTTTAAGCAAAATCTAAGGAACTTTATGCAGTAGAAACCTTATATTATACATTTAGGTTGCCCATGATGAGACCTTTCAATTTATGCCGTAACATTGGACCTAGTGACCTTGACCTTGGACTTTGACCTAGTTAAAGATTTTGGTTAAAGTTTCTGGTTTAAGCAAAATCTAAGGAACTGTATGCAGTAGAAACCTTATATTATACATGTAGGTTGTCCATGATGAGACCTTTCAATTTATGCCGTAACATTGGGCCTAGTGACCTTGACCTTGGACTTTGACCTAGTTAAAGATTTTGGTTAAAGTTTCTGGTTTAAGCAAAATCTAAGGAACTGTATGCAGTAGAAACCTTATATTATACATTTAGGTTGCCCATGATGAGACCTTTCAATTTATGCCATAACATTGGACCTAGTGACTTTGACCTTGGACTTTGACCTAGTTAAAGATTTTGGTTAAAGTTTCTGGTTTAAGCAAAATCTAAGGAACTGTATGCAGTAGAAACTTTATATTATACATGTAGGTTGCCCATGTTGAGACCTTTCAATTTATGCAGTAATATTTGACCCAGTGACCTTGACCTTGAACGTTGACCTAGTTAAAGATTTTGGTTAAAGTTCTTGGTTTAAGCAAAATCTAAGGAACTTTATGCAGTAGAAACCTTATATTATACATTTAGGTTGCCCATCACGAGACTTTTCAATTTATGCCGTAACATTGGACCTAGTGACCTTGACCTTGGACTTTGACCTAGTTAAAGACTTTGGATCAAGTTCCTGGTTTAAGCAAAATCTAAGGAACTGTTTGCAGTAGAAACTTTATATTATACATGTAGATTGCCTCTGACAAGACCTCTCAATGTATGCTGTAATATTTGACTTAGTGACGACCCAGTTGGTGACAAAAACTTACTTTGCAATCCGGCCATACCGTCTTTAGCGGTGTTTTATTTTAAGATCAATCTCTTTATAAGTAAAGCAACTTTCCCCATTCTATGCACTGAAGCACCAAAGAATTTATATGTTTTAATTACCTCTCCATCCATACACTGTAGCTTCATAAAATAAGTCGAAAAGAGTTTGACCATGTTACGTTGACCTGCACGGTCATATGCTTCGTTTTTTTAAAAAGAAAAGTTAAACACTCCCAGTGGTTGGGAGGGTGTGTGCACACAGGGCATTTTCCCTCTAAAATTCTAAAGATTAAGGTATTGATTTCTATCTAGCCTAATTTTCTCTAAAGATAAAAAACAATTAACAATCCATATCCATGATATGCTAATGGGATGTAATTTGAACTAATCTGGACGCTTTGTACACTTTGTAAGTTTGTTACCATGTAATTTTATTTTGATTCAAAAAGAAATTTGGCAGACCCTCTACGATCAAATCTTTGATCCGCACCTGACTCCAATTTTCTGAAACACATTTTGTCAATGACTCTGTTATTTAGAGTGTTATGATAATTGGATATTGTATATGATATCAATGGTAATTACCATAAGAACTAAAGTAATAATTATGATTTGAGGCTGAGGAAGGGAATTTTGTTCAACAACTCTAAGTTACTACCTCGAATGAGTAGAAATTTATGAGATTTTCTAAGTTTGAGATGCTTTTACCGGTACTGAAACACAAGGAATTTAGAATTAGAAAAACTGCTGTTTTTCTATGTCAATATTAAAATTTATGTACACTTACCAAGCATACTTTGAGTACAAATTATAATATTTCCATAAGGTACTTAGAAAGGGCACATACTTGTACAAATATAAGGCTAATAAACTGATAAATGTAAATCACAGGCTAATTTAAGATTTTGTTTTGTTATCAATTGGTTATCATATATGTGCATTATGGTTTATACCATTAATGATAATATTGATTTTACATACTAGCTTTATGTAAACAGTTTAAGCTTATTTATAATACAGGTATTAGTGTCATCAATAAGGGTTGAAAAGGATACATCATTTATAATAAACAGTAAAAACTAGGAAAATGAGTACCTCATGCTTAATTCTCTCCCTTTTAATGACAATGGATTGTAAAAGTTTAAATCTATAATCATGATCACTATTAAAAATGTGTGAAATAAAAATTATATGTAGTATTCATTGTAATTTGAATTTGATTGCAACAAATACTTCACTTCCGGTGTGTGCTAAGTAGGCCGTATTCATATGGACGTCATAGCCTATATATTGGGAACAACTAATATATAGGCTATGACGTCCAACTCTTTCTAGGGTCGTCGCCGTGGCATTGCGGTATGAGCGGTCTGCTTTGTATGTTAGGCAAAGCCGCTGTACGGAATTTGCTGACTTTATATATAAAAATTAGTACATGTAGTTAGCAGGGGTCATCCTAGACCAAAATTTTAGAGAGACTTCACTTCTCCCTCAGCTCAAAATAGGGAGAAGTGGTGGGGAAACAGGGAGAAGTGGAACAAAGTCGCAAAACTTAACGTACGCATCTTTTAATGCACACTGTTGTCAGTTGATTTGCATGTTAAAATTTATCTAAATACAACATTCATGAGTAAACAAAAGTTTTTTCAGAAAATTAAATATTTATAATCTAAATGAAAAATACATGTTTCTCAGACAATTTGGTCTCCAAAAAGTGGCAATGAACAAATGTAGGTAGAGTATAATTGACCATATTAAAATTCTCTGTAATTTTTCAAGGGTACCCTTATATGTGTAAAGCATTAACACCCCCCCCCCCTCTATTTTCTCATTAAGTAAATCGTGTGTATTCCCATCATTTATTCTGTAGTGGAAGGTTTGTTTCTTGATAAAAAATATTTCCATAGTTATTATTACTGGGAAATAGTTGTTTTCTATCCAATTAGGATAGGTAAGTCCACCCCCCCACCCCCCCCCCCCCCCCCCCCCCGTTTCTCCGATTGTAGTTTGCGCCAAAATGGGTTCGTCGAGTACGTCAATATTCCGACATATAGTGAACCGGAGGTCAAGTCCAGATGAAGCGGAATCTAAAATCGGACAAAGTGTTTTAGACAACAATGCTTGAAAAAAGTATGTACTCGGGTACATTCTTTTATCCGTAGATCATAGGATTCATCAGCAGTTGTCGGTGGTCCCTTCTAACTTCTTACATCGCAAACGTCATTATCAATAAAGACTCGGAAATATTTCAATGACTTCTTGATAATGTTCGGCATAATTATTTTAAGTAATTATATGCTGTTTATATAAAGAGCGGAGACCGAGAAAGGAAAGTAAACAAACTTATAATTGTCAGCACCATGACGCGTGTCGGCACGTGGTCAGTTTAACTCTACATGTATATCGTCAAATGGTACAACAATTTTCTTACAAATTTATTTACAACAGCACAAGGCTGGAAAAAAAGTTGGGATGTAAGCATTTGAAGTATATCAGGATATACTCGAAGATAAACGTTACCGTATACTATAAAGATGTCTCGTGACTCCGTGACGAAAATACGGGGCGCGCAGAGATTTATCGTGTAGTGTGGGGGCCACCTTACATGGAGGTTTTCCCAAGTTTTCCCTAAATCTCAAGCCAATCCATAAGTCAAGGGAGACTTATGGATTGGCTTGAGATTTAGGGAAAAACTTGGGAAAACCTCCATGTAAGGTGGCCCCTGTGGTTTTACAGGACAATTGAAATTCAATAAAATTAATGTTGTATATTTAATCAACGATCGAAAATGAAACACGGAGGATATTTTTTTCTAACGTTCTAAAAAATACATGTACGTCTAATCGGCGACAATTACATCGCGCGGCAATGTCCGAGAAATAAACATGAGAAAATTGCCTAAAGTTAACGGGATATAGACTACTACATTTACAAACGTATATTATTTGACAAAGTCACATCGATCAGAGTACCGGTATTACTTGTCAATATTAAACACCTGGTTAGCGGACCCACTTCCCGTGAGCATTATGAAAACAAAATAATAAGTAACCCGCTGAGAATTTCCTACTGCTTGCCGTTTTGAGATAATCTGCTAGCTGCAGGGTGTGAGGATAAAATTTGGGGCGACTCAAACTTCTCCCCCGGAACTGTTAGAACTAAAATGGGTACCATCTCCATAGCAGATTTCTTACTTGTGTGCAATGAAATAAATGGACCAAAATGAAGATAGGCGTCACATTCACCTCATTTCCTATCCTAATCACTGTTGATGGTTTTCACCGTGATTTCAAACAAACAAAAATTAATGTTGTCAGTGCTATAAAGTACACATAGACAAGATTATGTACATGTACCTGTCATGTATATTGCTCTTGCTAAATGCATGTATCATAACCTTGATGATTCTTCAAACATGTATATTACATATCATAATGATAGTATTACATATTCAAGCTGCTGAAAACCTAAACTTCACATGCCAAAGATCACATGTTTAACCCATTTGTTTCCCTTCTTTCTCCCATCCCAGCCAGCATCTTTCTTACTTTAGCCTAACTATTTCATTCTCAGTCCTTCAGTCCTGTCCACTTTATTTGACATTTGTAAAATAATATCCTCTGTGATTTACCTGTTTACATGTGAATATACTGCTTTATTTATCTCTTATTAACAGAGTATCTCAGTTATTTATATCTAATTTATCTTGCTATAGATTTCATGTCTTTGATGTTATCTGTATGTATTTGCTTTTCACCCACACATTTCACATTCTGAATCCTACCGCTATGTACATCTTCGCCATTTACATGGAAATCTTAGTGTCCACTCAATTTATGTGAAATCTGCACTATTCCACATCTTTTAATCTTTATTTTTGATTCACATGTAAACCTACATGTACTGACCTTGCTGTCATCTCAACAAATCACATGTGTAAGTAAGTGTGTATGTCCAGTCCACTCCATTCCATATATCTATGTTACTGGTACCATGATTTGTAGTATGATACATGTAATTGGTAATCTCAGTCAACCCAGTCCAATATCAAAGTTTAAACAGAGAATCATACTCTACTCTTTCACAACAAACTGCTCACATACTCATTTATTGGGTGACAAACATCTTTGTCCAAAGAATGAAAGCTGCAAAGCCTCCTGAACATGTTGAAGTCCTCTATACATTTTGATTGGCATCTATTCAGCACATCTCAGCTAAATCTTTTCCAATTCCCTCACACGGTGGCTCTTCTTCTATTCTGCTATCAGCCTCCACTTTACCCAGACATTTCATACCGTACACAAAGTTTGAAATGATTTGATAACATTACTTTCATTTGAATACTTAATTCATGATGTTAGTAGGAAGTTCTGCCATATCAGTCGATTGGAAATATCCAGATGATTCAACAGCCTGTATCGGAGCTAAGATGGATGTCAGCAATGTAGTGATCACTTATGAAAATGAAACGGCGGAAGTCACGTTTAATAACGCAACAACAACTGGAATGTGTGGTACAGCACCTGCACAATCCTCCTCCACTCTGATGATTAATTTAGCCAATGGGGATAGAATGGATTTTACCTTCTCGATATCTGGGGCCAACACAAGGATGGACATCCTGTTTACTTTTGACCCTTCAAATTACTTTCAGAATGCTCCTACAGGTATGCATCTTAATAAATTGATCTTGTTCACCTCCGAGTTTGAGAGGTCCAATTTCTTCTCTATGTTCTTAATTTAATTTGTTGTTTATGTATTTGTTTGTGTAGAAATATCATTTGACATGTGGAATGACTCCTGTTTTCCAGGTTCTACTGTTTCAATGAATGATGAAGGTGACACACAGTTGTCTCCCCCTGACATGTTATATAGATGTCAAGCTGCTGATACAAAGACATTTGTCTACAGTGAAGGAGAAGTCTCTTACAGAATGAGTCTTACCCTATCAAACGCAGAAATCCAGGCATTTAACATGAACGGCAATTTTACTGATGAAGGTTGAGGATGTATTTCCACTAACCAGAAACCATCTGCATTCCTTATTCCCCAGAATCTGCAATCCCCTTACAGAAGCTTACTATACCTACATGTAGATATATATGGATAGACAAAACTGATGTCCTCATCCTCCGATTCTGCCTTATCCATCAAGTTGACGATCCCCTTATACAATGTACATGTATACAGACAGATTACCTGTCTCAACCAGTCATTCATTACTTTCACAACCTTTCATTCATCTTTTCTACTTCACTCTTCAAATCATTCTTGCACGTAAAAAAATTCCATGATTGATGGCGGTACACATTTGTGTAAAGTTCCTACAGCACTATCCTCCTTGTCATTGATCTTTACCGTAATTGTGAAGAAACAACTTCATATTTGATGATGCATACAAATATGTTCTGCTGTAGGTAACAGTTTAAAAAAAAATGTGTCGTTATGAACAATTTCCTTTTAAATACCACTCTTTGGTACATGTATTTAAGAATGGTTTGTGTAAAAAATAGTACATGTAATTCAATTAAAATTATGTTTGTCATTTGGTGTTTGATTTATACAATGTATAAATCACAAAATTGCCATCTCGTGTACTGTTACGGCGTTTGACTAAATTACAACAATGATTTTGAATACTTTACAGTTTATGAATGTGGAGCGGATGATGTTTCAACTCAGAGCTCAGCTGCCACCTCTCCTCAGGCGGCCACATCAGAAGCTCCTTCAAATGGAACAACCACAGAGCCTCCTGCACCATCAAATGGAACCACCACAGAGCCTCCCGCACCAACAAATACAAGCACCACAGAGCCTCCTGTGCCATCAAACACTAGCACCACAGAACCTGCCCCATCAAATACAAGCACCACAGAGCCTCCTCAGAGCTCATCTGTGGTAACAACTCTACCACCAGTGACCACTCCAAAACCATCTAAAGCAAGCACTTACATGTACAAGGAGGGGAACAAAACATGCGTCCAGATGACAGCGTCACTACAGGTTCAAGTCCAGTATGAAACCAAAAATAATGATACGGTAAGTCATATGTGATGGAAATTAGTTTAGGAAGGGAATCAGATTGATTTTATTTAACATTGTACCTGCTATATTTTTCGAAACTCTGCCATGGATAGACATAGATCTTTCCCATATTTTCAAGATAAGGCTCATCATGATATCTTTCATTTTTTATGCCCCCGTACTCGAAGATTCGGGGGCATATAGTTTTTGGTCTGTCTGTCTGTTTGTCCTCAAAAACTTTAACCTTGGCCATAACTTTTGAATGGTAAATGATGGGGCTTTCATATTTCACATGGGTATTCCTTGTGACAAGACCTTTCCAGGGAGACCAAAATTTTTGACTTTGTGACCTTGACCTTGGAGTTTGACCTACTTTTGAAAAACTTTAACCTTGGGCATAACTTTTGAATGGTAAATGATAGGGCTTTCATCTTTCACATGTACATTCCGTGTGACAAGACCTTTCCATGGATACCAACATTTTTTACCTTTTGACCTTGACCTTGGAGTTTGACCTACTTTTGAAAAACTTTAACCTTGGGCATAACTTTTGAATGGTAAGTGATAGGACTTTCATATTTCACATGTGCATTTCTTGTGATAAGACCTTTCAATGGGTACCAAAATTTTTGACCTTGTGACCTTGACCTTGGAGTTTGACCTACTGTTGAAAAACTTTTACCTTGGGCATAACTTTTGAATGGTAAGTGATAGGGCTTTCATATTTCACATGTGCCTTCCTTGTGACAAGACCTTTACATGGATACCACAATTTTTGACCTTGTGACCTTGACCTTGGAGTTTGACCTAATATCGAAAATTTAAACATTAACCATAACTTTTGAATGGTGAGTGATAGGGCTTTCATATTTCACATATTAATTCCACGTGGCAAGACTTTTCCATGGATACTAAATTTGACCTTGTGACCTTGACCTCAAATATGAAACTACTTTTCATCTGTTTTACTGACAAAGATGCCAACGTGGGTATTCGTGTTTCACAAACACAGGTTTTATTTTTGTGTCACCTGCGAAGCATAGCAACACTTGGAGATCACTTTGTTCGTTTTCCGTCTGTCTGTCCGTCCGTCTGTCTGTCTGTCACACTTGGATGTCACACCCTATAAAAGTGATTCCTGAGTGTCCCTATGTTTCGCATGCGACACATGCATTCCTTGGAATGATTTTTTTAAAAGATTTTATCCTTGTCTCAATAGCTGAATTTAAATTATACCTCTCCAAACTTGATCTGAGAAAAATTGTGTCTCCTAGCTTACTATAATTATTGGGGAAAACAATCCTTCTAATTTGATCAAATTCTTTTGAAAAAAAAATTATACATAAAAGTAAATGTAATATGCACAAGTGCATCTCCCGTTCTCAACTCCTTTAGAATTCACTGAATAGTGTTTGTCCATGATGATGTCATACCATCAAGTTAATGGCCATATTGCATTACAACTCTCTCACTTCATCCATTCCTACCATGCAAAACATTGACATTGAAAAATTACTTGTGTATATACATTTTCAGAAGAGGTTTCATAACTAACCTTTTAACTATTCTTTAAAGATATCTTATTGCTTGTAATTCTCATCAAGACATTGATGTATACGATGTGAAAACATCAGAAAACTTGTTGAAGTCGAAGTACTAGAACAACAAAGCAGAGATGGATAAAGTCTTGAGAGTTGTAATCCAAGCAGGGAGATAACTTTAGCAAATTTGGAGGAGATATGGTTATATTGGAACACTCTATATGCTTAATCTCTAAAAAGAAAGAAATTTAATTTACAGACATCCAGAACAATAAGTGTACCAGAAGAAAAAGATGTGATAATAGGAGGAAAATGCTCGACAGAAAACGACACTACCTCATTCATAACTATCAGTTATGGTGCTTCAGGATCCAGTCGCTCTTTGACATTCAATTTTAAAGTGGAAGATGGCAAAGATATGTTGAGTTCCGTAGCATACATCATTGATTTGGATTCAGATTTTCCTGATGCTAAAGAGCGTGAGTATAAATTTAAAGTTGTTTGTGTTCTCTGAATTCACCAAAGAGATGTTGAAGACTCAAGATTTTTATCCCTTTAAATCTGTACTGAAGACATTTGATTTGAAATTACCCTTAAAGCCGGGCTTCCACTGTCGTGAATGAAGAGGCGATAGAGCTACGATTAGGTGATTTTGTTTAATCCCAGCGCAATCTCCTCTCAATCGCGGGCATTCTCGTCTCATCATGTCGCTGTCGTTTCATGTTCTCCTTCATTCTCCGCTGTTTGTGGCAACGACTGCTTCAAACGGTTTAAAACATTTGCATCTGAGTTCTTATTCGCCTAACACTCGCGGCATATGCACAGCACATTCGCCTTGCATTCTCCTCCATTCCCAGTGCGTTCTCCTCACATTCGTGTGCATTCTTGTTCCCAAGGTGGAGGAGAATGAGCCATGATAGAGCCCCATTAAATCCCTGACAAGAAAGAATCTTGACAGGAATGTGATGCAAATGCGCCGAGAATATGACGCGAATGAAAAAATCAACGTAAATCAGCCACGATATTGCCATGATAGTACTACATACATAACGACAGTGACAATATTAATTATCTCAGAGTTGATGTAAAAGTGTGCGGATCAGTATTTTGAAAACCTTGATAATGCCTTTCAAGAGAAAACAACCTGGAAAGAGGTCAAAATCAACAAAGGGTATTGATGCTCCTGGATATGTCAAATGATTTTGATTTTGCTCCTGGATCGCAGTGCTATGGGGTTAAAGTCGTGTCTCAATCTCCTGCATTCGCCTCTCATTTGCCTCAGTGTCTTTTTATCGTGGCACATTCATGTCGCATTCTTCTCTATTCTTATCGTGTGCCTATCGTGCCAAGAAAAACTTCATGAGAACAGACAAGAATGTGACACCATTGTTCATTAGCCTCTGATCGTAGCTTATTCTCCTCTACATTCGCGACAGTGGAAGCCTGGCTTTAGAGCTAACATGACATGTAATGAGAAAAGTTTAATTTTCAATCAAAAGGAGTGAATGATCACAGTGTGCTATTATTGGTTGAATACCTACCCTTATGTCTTGAATTTTACGTTGACTCCACAAGCCTTACTGCATAAGTAAAATGTAATAAAAAAATAAAATAGAATTTATTATGCAGTGATGTGGAATATATTGGATCTACTGTAAACACGAAAAAAAAATTTTTGGGGTGGGGGGGGGGGGGGGTTATTTTTGCGCTTTGTGATATTGTATTTTTTTTGCAAAAATAACCTCTGTTTGAAAATTATAATCTGTCTTTTAATAAAAGACAGAGGAAATACTCCTGATTTTGCCAAAATTACCCCCACACGTACAGCAATGTTGCAACAGTAATATCCCCCAGCAAAAATAACTACTTTTACAGTATTCAGTAAAAAAAAAACCTCTAATATTAAAGATGTTTATGAAAGAATATTTTGATGAATGTACAAACCTAGGTGGCACTGTGATGAGTGTATGTCTGTCTATGTGACTTTGTGTCAACTTGTCTGTTATAAACTGCCATTAATTTGATGTATTTTTACATCAATAAATGTACTGTAGGACAACTGCCAAAGGTGTCAAAGTTTGACATATGGAATTAATCTGGATACAACAATTTATTTTCTGCAAAAATCATGAGTAGTTATTAAGAATATCTTTTATTTAGACAAAAGGATGCTTCAAGTATATGTAGTATGCATACTTTAAATTTTTTCAGCAATGGTAAATGGCACGATTGAAGGCGGCACATGGTCAACTCCGAGTAACCGTTTCTTCAAGTGTGATGCTGTTCAGACACTGGGAGGGATGCCTGTCACAATAATAACCAGAGAGCTTAAAGAACAAACATCAGGATTGACTCCAGATTTCAGCAATTCTGGTAAGAGCTAAATCTTTTTGGTTATGCTATATGATGCATGAGGTTTTCAATATAGAGAAATCTAAATCTTTACAGATTTTAAGGACAGTTTTGTCCAAAAATATAATTGCTATACTGTTCTGAGGAATAATTGGTTACCATGGTAACAGTTGTAGATATCTGTCACATGCTGTTCTCTTTTATCAGTTGATCATTCTTGGCTTATAAAAGGGATACTTCACTTTGGTATCCTCACAGGAGGTAATGCAACCTCTGTGCAGTTATGGGTTAAAAGGTCTTGAAAGCTCATATGTCCAAAAAATTTGGAACTTTTGTACTATAATCAAGTACTTTTGACCTACATTGATTATATATGAGTCATAGACTGTCCTTGGCCAAAGACAAATCCTTGTTGACTTTGGGACCAAAAGGTCAAAGTTCAAGGTAAAAGTGTTTTCCCACCATACTTATAACTCAAACATATCTTGAAGATGTGTAAACTTATTATACAACATGTATACTTCACATGTACAAAGAATTTGCTAATAACCAAAGGAGGACCCTTATTGATTTTGTGGATTAAGTTCAAGGTCATTCTGGACTTGGTTTTTGTTGTACTTGGGAACCAAATTGTTGCAATAGTGAACTAAAAATAAATTGGTGAGAGGGCATTTGGAATTCCTGATTAGTTCTACCGGTAGTTATCTTGAACTGAATCATATGCATGATTTACAGAAAATGTCTTTTGTCAATCAATCATTCTAAAATTACTTGATAGTTATCACTTCATTGTTTGTTTTTATTTTGTGCCTTTTATTATTATAGGATATGAATGTTTGAATGACACTGGGAAACCACCAGAGAAGGCCCCAACTGGGCAATTTCAGTTTAAAGAAAAGAATCAAACCTGTGTTGTCTTTAAAGGTGGTCTTACTTTGAGTCTACCATATACAAACACAAAAAATCAGGTAATTGCATAGGAAATATAACATATCTCATCTTCATATGGAACCAAAATCTTTTTTGTATGCAGAGCTCTTTATTTGATGAAATTTTTTTCTTATTGAGACTTTATTTAGATGAAGATACAAATGTACTTAGCTAAGTGGGTGATTTTTTTTTTGCATGACCTCAGTAAAGAGAAAAATTAGAGGGGGGGGGGGGGGGCTTTTTTGCCATTCGGAAAGAGAGAGGGCCGGTGATGTTTAGAGAAATGCATGATACAGATAATGGAATTGACCAATATTTAAATAGAAGTGACCAGGTCATCATTGTATAAGTCATCCTTCATAGAAAACTTGTACATTAGCTTTGATAAGATGAGGGATTCAGGCCCAACTGGCCCTCCTGTTTGTTGTCTTAGTCTTGAAGTTTACATACGTATAATGAAAATTTTATTTTTTATTTCACAGAACGTCACAGCTACAGTAGCTGTTCCAGGTCAAGATGAAGTAACGATCAGTGGTAGCTGTGGGACAAACACCTCCAATTCTCAAGATATTGAACTGAGCTTTTATGATGGCTGGAAACTAAAACTAACGTTCACAAGTGACGCAACATCATCTAATCTGCTTCAAGCGAATGCTGGAAACAATTACCAGTTGTCCAAAGTAGATGTCACTTATGTTTTGAACAATAACATTTTTGAAGATGTTGCAAACCCAAGTGAGCATATTGATTTTTCTTAATTAAAGTTTGCCTGTATAAGCTGAGATTACCTTGAAGGACGCTGTCTACAAGTTAATCTGTTCATCTTGAAATCCTGGCAGCCATCTTTCCCATAGATTTCTCCTTGTGGTAATTGATAGTAATTCATCTCCTAGTATCTTGTATACAGGTCTTATCCAGAAGGTCTCAAAGACAGCAAAGTTTTTGTAAACTATGGTTGACAATGTAGCTTTTGATTGATAGCATATTGATTAAAGTTGGTTCAAGCGAAATTTCAGGTAGAATCATAAAATTTAACCTTACCCATTATAAGACCGTTAATTTCATATTGTACAAAATGTGGACAAAATGTATTGTAATTGGATAAACCCATGATCCTCTTTAAGCCTTTACATATATGTGCACATGTTACATTTCAGGTGAAACTCGTCAGCTAAGTGGTAATGTAACTGCTGATACCTTTAAAGCCTCATCTACAGGAAGTTACACATGTTCTAAAGATCAAACAGTTAACCTGGGTCAATTCTCCATGACCACCAACGATATGCAGTTCCAGGCTTTTATGACCAAATCAAATTTCACTGGATTCGGAGGTACTTACATTTTGTTATTGTTAATGGAAATGAATTACTATTGATTTTGTCATTGAAGTTTAAAAATAAAATCCATTTTCTTTTCCAGGTTTAGTGAGTCTTAACTTAAATGTTAAATCACCATTAGCAGACATGATATTTTTTTTTTCACTTTTAAGTGGATTTCCATTTTCCAGATTACCAGAAATGTAGAACTTCACCTATGGAAGTCCTATTTATAGGGTTTCAGCTTGTGAAAATGTTCATTTTTGACTACCTTCTGATCTAATTGTTGTTCTGTGCAATTATAACCTGTATTAATATTACAAACAGAATGTAGTATAGACTGCATCATTAGCTCAACCCTCAACATTTCCACCGAAACCTTGAGACCTGAGCTAATAAATGCAGACAGTGCAATCGTGTCTGCATGTATTTACTTACAACTTGTATTAAGTGTTTATTTTTCTTATTTTAGATGCATCGGAGTGTGCTAAGGACGATGAGACAAACAGCATCGTGCCAATAGCAGTAGGGGCCGCCCTCGCTGGTCTGGTCATAATTGTTCTTATTGCTTATCTGATTGGACGAAGAAGAAGTAGGAGTGGTTATGAGCAAGTGTAATGACTTCTCATTCCGTAACACGTATAAAGGTCCTCATCAAGATCTCAGCTAAATGGTAGTGATAAGACATTACTATTTAAACAACAAATTTTGAAACAACAAATTTTTTTATGCAGGAAATAAATAAAATATATAGCAAACTGAGCATCTTGAAGTATATGTAGGTAATATGAACCTTTTAGTTCAATTTTTTTATTCATAGTTCCCTTTTTCACTTTTCAAGACGAACAGAAATATACATGTATATGTATATGGTGTTTTCTTCTTTGTTTTTGTTTATAGTTTAATCTATTCATAATTTATAAATTTTGTTTTTTTGAAAATAGGAGTGATTTCTACCTAATATTGATTATAAAGACATATCATTACATCAATTTATTTTCCTTTCTTTGTAGTAGCTTGTAACTTTTTATTTTTTAGTATTTAAGGAAGAATTGATGTATATTGAGGGTTCTCATTATAGGAGCTTGTAGACAGTGATTTTTCACCTCAAATCTGAGCTGTTTCTGTTTGAAAATGCTTACTAATTCTTAAAAGTTCCCTTCTTTCAAAATCGATCATTACATCTAAAATCATTGAGAACCCTGAATCTTGCTTTGTACATGTTGGTGGTATAGAATGTCAATCTCCGAAAAATTTGGCAACAGATAAGTGAAAAATGCTCACCATTTTCTAGCTGTAGACTAATTGATATCAATCCACAAACCATCTATATTGTACGGCAGGTTCACTACTGATATGATTTAAGGGAAGGGATGCATTTATGTTTATAATTAATTCTTGTGAAACAGTTACACTGAGACATTCCATACAGAGCGTTTTGGTGAGATGTGATTGTCGATGATTTGCCTGAACACGCTATAGTTTAGGATAAGGAGACTCACTGTATAATACTCAGACTGACAACTTTGTTTATTTTTATTTTTTCTTTGTGTGAAAATTAGATCACAAAGTGGTCCCAAAGGAGTCACTTGTTTGTTTGTGGGGTTTTTTTTATTTTGCTAATAGTTTGGGATTAATTTCTTTCACCATCATTATTTTTTGCTTGAAAACAGTATATCTGAGGAAAACTAATTTTGAGGACAAGTTATAGGTAGAAAATTAAAAAAAAAAAAAAATTCTGATTTAATTTCTTAGATGTTTATACATGTAAATTGTGATAATGTATAGCAATATGTTGTTGATACTGAAATTATGTATTTATGACTATATGTAATGTATTGTCCATCTTCTATTTCTCTTTAAGCCTCTGCACTATTTATGTTTTGTGAATTTAACAAAACAAAACTGTTTTAACAACACAGATATCCTAGATAAGCATCTCAGTAGTTTTGCGATTTTTCATCTATGCTAAAGACTATACACTTTTTGTATTACAATAGATTTAAAACCGAAACAGAATGTCCAAATTAAAAGTAACCAACAACCCACTGAGGAAGTAATTGTAGATTTTTCTAAACTTCATATGTTTAAAATGAAAACTTGTTTACAGGTAAAGTAAAGGAATTGCTCGGAGTAAAGTAAGGTGTTAAAACTTCTTGCATGCACATACATGTATAGTCATACTTTCAAGTTCCATATATTATCTCTATAATTTCAAGTTATGTATATCTTTTAAAATGTCTCAAATTACTGATTCAGCAGGTTTATTAAAATTTGTAGAATATTAATTTTTTGTATGGAACATAAGTGCTAGAGTCATAAGATTGTATATTTGTATCTGATACTAGCTTGATTTAAGGTTGAATGTTGTATAGTGGCCATACGTTAATAAATTAGAACTTGTGATATCTTATCTAATGTAAACGAAAATCATAATCACAGGATAGTGAGACAGACGACGTGATGCTTTATTAGATATCAGCTTTTGTAACGTGACATGGTAAATATTAAGATTTACTTTTCACTATCTGCACGAGTGTGTGTATAAGGGAACTCCCCAACCCCATCCCAATAAATTAAAGTATGCAGCCGAAATTCTGTAGCTGACAAGTGATTGAAATTGTTTGACTTTATGGAAAAAATGAAGATTAAGCAGAAAAATAATTTTCAAAGAATAAAGCAAGGATGAATATAACATTGTATATTATGTATTATTGAAAGTTTGAAAAAGTTTACAAATTTCGGTAAATCAGATACAATAATTTGTTCAAGCTCTCTGTGTAAAAACACAAAAGAGTAAGTGCTATATCAAATGGTGCAACTTAAAAACGTTATTATTTCTAGATGGGAAATTGAGAAAAGCCTCCATGTGTTAGGTTCACATATTAGTGCTAGGGACATTGTACTGAAGTTGTATAGTCATGTTTGCCATGTGTAAATATCTGATAAATGTTGTTTATTTTTCTTTTTGATTGAATGTCAAAATTTAAGATACATGTATGTCAGGTGTTGGTATGAATGAGATTTGACTGACAAAATGTATGGTGTGCGAGATATTTTTGTGTGATTACTTTCGTATCTTACATTTTCACGGAATAAAGGATATAGTATACAAAGATTTGTTACCTGTGCATATAGATATGTTACTGAGAGATATTTTGAAATTTTCGCCTAATAGCTGTAGTGTAGGTGACTTACATATTTATCAGTTTATCAGTATTTGCACATGAAAATGTGTTACTTTTCTTAATCTTGTAAGTACATTTGTAAGTGCTTTCGATTTTATGATAATGCAATTCTGCATTAACACCCACAATCATTTATTTTGTTTGGAAAATACTATATGCATACTTAAGAAATTGGATAGAAAAAGGAATTAATAGGGAAAAAATAAAAACATGTTAGTATGCTATACGAAGGACATACATGTATTATCATCACCAATAGACACAAATGAAAAATGATGACCCCTTTTTATGTTGTTAGTAAATAACCACACTTCATATTGATATTGATACATTGTTATTATATTATTCTGTAATTGTTGAAAGCATGAACATTTGCTTGAATGAAGCATATGCGTACAGTTTGGGTCTGAGTAAAGGATGTGTGTTTTCTATATCAATTTTGTTGCGTGCTATTTCATGGACGAAGATTTCTACTACCCCCTGAAGTCGAATTGCAACTGCGTTTGGACCTTTGTGTCAGTCTATTTCATGGAAGCACATCCTTTATTTTTGGCTCGTCTTTCAGAGTAGATACAGTCCTTGTATCAATATTCACCATAAAAGAAAGGAGGGGATCTCCAACAACACTAGGTTGCAGCACCCACAGCAAAATCCTTGAAAAAGTGCTTGAATGTTAAAACTTGCAAAGATTATGCACCAAGTGACAAGTAGCAGAATGCAGATTGATGCTGCTGATGACCTACATTTGAAATAGATATGTCAGGCAGTTTAAAATGGTTTGGCAATAATGTTATAAGATTTGGCTTTGGTATTAATTTTCTAAGAAAGTAGTGCTGGACTTGGTAGATGCACATAGGTATGCAGTCTGTGGATTTTGCATCTGACAGACATTATGTAGTAGTGCTGGTAGCGTAGTGGATAGCGCGATGGACTGGGAATCCATAGGTCGTGGGTTCGAATCTCACTGTCGCCGATCATTGCAAACCATTGTAACCTTGGGCAAGTTACTTTACACTACGTTGCACTCACTCCACCCAGGAGTAAACCGGGTACCTGGCACATGAGACGAGCTTGTAATGTGAATGAAAAGCATTAGCGCCTAAACGGCAACTCTGCTTGTATACTCCTAAGGGAGTTGAGAATGCACTAGATTGAACAGGTCTCGCAGGGAGGTGATTGTAGAAGTCACGTGAGGCTCAGGCGAACAAGACTATAAACCCTACCTTTACCTTTACCTTTTATGTGAAGATAATTTGAAGTATGGTCTTGGTAAATTGCCAACATGAAGGCTTGATTGGTCCCATGAAATGTATCAGTTTGGTGAATGGAGCATCGTATCTGCTTTAACTTGGTTGAATGAAAACAAATAAAAGTTTAAAGTATCTCTCAAATAGTGTCGCAGTACTTGTCACACTTGCTTTGATGCCGTTTCTAGTGAAATTTCTAGTGAAGCTTACAGATTATAATGATGTTACTTCTGACTTGTATGTAATTGGTAGATTGACAAATGAAGAAATTTTGATTTCAAAATCATACATTGTCCAGTTGAGTGTCAATATGACTTGACCTGATGTCTTTGTCTTGCGTTTAAGAATGTGTTAGGCAAAACACCCACTGGATTGTAACAAGCAATGAACGTAAGGAAAATTTAACCTAGTTCAAATATGCTGTTTATGCAGCACCACTCTTTTAAGGAAGAAAAGGAATGGTAAAACACGGAAGTTCACTGAAAATTCTAGACAGCATATGAATTGAACATACAAGATGAATTAAGGGAATGCCAAGTTTCGTTAATATGCACTGCTATGATTGAGAAATGATGGTGCTGCTAGAGTGCAGTCTTTGGACAAAACATTAATTGCAGTAATAACACTCCTATCACAACAAAAGATGAATGTTTATAAGTTGCCATGAAGTATCAGTAAGTTATTAAGTGAATATCAGGAGCTATACTTTTAAGGGTGTGTCAGAAAATGGATAAGATTATGTATGTATGATGTTTCAGGTGAAGCTCAGTATATGGTAACATGGCAATTCATGTCGCTTCAACTATCAAGACCCTTCAGTAAGACAGACAGCCTCTGGATGATTATCATCGACAGATTGTGACTCGACAGGAAGAGATCTTTTACATAAAGTAAACTTATCCTTTTTAAATCTTATCAGAAGAACGTACAATAGGTTGAATTTATCCCTATTACAAAGCCTTCACATGCTTCCCATGCTTTCGCTATACACTTTCAATTACACCATGCCAATTGCATTATGTTCCGTTGGGTTTATGAATGACATGTTGTATTCGCACTGAATAAACTTAAAATATCCAGTTATAAAACAACTCCGTGGAAAGACAATTTTCAAAGGTAGTTTATCAACAAAGGAATTAATCTAAAGCATCCCTGATATTATTCGAGATTACTAAGTTAAAAGTTAAGCGTTAGCATATATTTCATCAGTATTTCGAAGGCATGGGACCTTCTATTATCGTTCATCAGTACATGTATATGAAACCTACACGAATTTTTAAACTACAATATATCCTAACATACTTACTTTTCGAGGTTATACAATTTCTGAATATCACGGGTAACTTTTTAATCATCAAAGGCAATCAGCTCCGTGGTCTTCTGGAAAAGGAATTTTAAAAGTAGAGTATTCAATCCAAGATAGATTATTTCAAATTCCGTAAGGTGCTAAAAATGATAAACATCGAAGATAAAACACTTAACAAACATCAAGTCACGGGGAACGATTTTAACTGCTCTACACTGCAACAAGAAATAAGTGTTTATATTAATGGTACGGAAGTGTTCCAACTCTATACCTTCTGGAAGAAAGTTTTAAGGTCAAAGCAGGTTTCCTCTTTCTACTTTAGACGTTCTGGAAATTTAACAAACATTACGTATATGCACGTAATCTGCATCTTCGCGAGCCAATGGTATAGATCCGCCGTGCTCCTCAAATATTTGAGGAGCACGGCGGATCTATACCATTGGCTCGCGAAGATGATATTTGAGGAGCACGACGGATCTATACCATTGGCTCGCGAAGATGGTAATCTGGGGAACCACATCATTTGCTACTACCTTGGTAGATTGCCTTCCTGAGGCGACATCGGTTGTCCAATAGTTTCGTTGGTTAATGTGTAGTCTCTTGTATTCAATAGTATTTCGAAGTCGTCTATGGTGATTGGTCCAATCAGTGCCTCTTGAGCTTTTTGCCGTGTGGAACTAGTAATTAAAAAAGTTCCCCGCGAGGGGTTTGGCAGTAAATGTTTTAAATTTTTTCCCTGACATGGTCGCCATAACACTTTCTATATACGTATACATAACCACAGACAGTGCATGTTTTTTTAGATTCTGTTTTAATTTTCGTGAGTGGAAATGAACGGCGGGTGCGGCTAGCCGAACAGGGAATGCTTACTCCTCCTGGACACCCGATCCCACCTCTAACTCGCTAGGGGTCCGTCGATGCTCAGTTTGGTGCTCTATTGTGAGTGCTTTTGAGATTATTGTCAGAATTAATCTTCTTTATCTCATTTGTTCACTATCGTTTTCACAGAGTGTTCTTGATACTGCAACTGAGTCCTATTGAAAACCCTCTCCATTTTTTTTATTCTATCAATAGCTACATATAGTAATACGTAATCAAGGATACATATTTGTAGTGTATTGAATAATGCGCTTAAAATTACATGTTATTTCCATTTATTTAAAATATGTATACAAATACGTTTCATTGAAGATGCCGCAAACGTCTGTTTTTATTTCTACTTGTGTTCCATGATACTTTATCCAAATATCGAGAATAAAACGGAAATCATGAACCGAAGGGCATACAAAATCATAATAAAACAGGAATCAAAGCAAACAAACAAACAAAAAATAAGGAGATGAGACCAGGTGTCCAGGAAGAGTCAGCATCCCTTGCTTGAATACAACACACGTCGACATGTCACATCCGTATGCATGTTCTGTGTTTGGATGGTTCCAGTGATCTAAGACAGAATTAGTTCGCTTCTATTCATATGATGGAGGTTTTTGTTTGTTTGCTTTGGCTCCTGTTTTATCCTGATTTTGTATGCCTTCTGTTTCTGATTTTCTGCATTATCGATTTTGTGCTGTATACAGGGATATAGTCATTATCCATATCTGTCATTGTATTATTTACCATTCTTGACAATGGTATGACGAGATATAGCTATATTCTTTTTCACGTATGTGTCACAATTGCGCATATAGTGGTTGTTCACTGGGTGCGTCATTTCCATTGAATCGAAATCTTTTACGAAAAACTAATTAGATTAAAAAAGCTACAGTACGTAAGGCTTCTTGTGCGAAATTTGACCAAGTAGTTAACAAAAGGAATGTGCAATGCTCTGATTTTATGATAATACAGAAGTGTTACAACTTTATACATTCCGAAGAAAATTTCAAACCAATACGTGAGTTTCGAGATCCTGTTACGGACCGGAATTTTTCAACTTTTACGTGCGCCATTGACAAATGGTGGGACACCTGTCGATAATGCGTAATGTAATATCTAGGACATTTCACAAATAGTGCAAAATCGTGTGAAACCAACTGTCGGAACTAATTTAGAAATCAGACTAAAAGAATTCTACAGCATAAGAAAATCATTTTAAAATAAATAATCGCCGATATAAGGATTTGAACATGGAAAATCGACCGTAATCAAGTAGTGCTCACTTCGAATCACTTGATCTCAATCTAATGCTTATAAAGTGTCAATCCATACTTTTGTAATATTCAGAAAGGCAGCAAGCTTGTCCTGGAAGCTCATATATTTTTACTCTTTAATTTATTACAATTAAAAACAGGCGGCCCATCAACTTGCCATAAGTTGCGAAATGTAAACAGTCCCACTTTTGAACCACGTGACCTGAAATCCGTGTTTAAAAATCAAATAGTTGCGGTTCGTATTCAGGATCTCAAAACCGACGTATATTGATTATATGCACCAGACACGTGTTTCGGATATTAAGTATAGGTCCACAAAAGAATCAGGCGGGTGATACATCAACATGTTTTGCAAAACATTTTATTTCTGTTTTGAGACATATATGTGGTACAAATCAAACATATGATATTCATTTCTCTAGGTAGCGATGGTGAAGCGAAATATTTACCTCATAATTTATAAAGGATTAAGAAGGAAAAAAATGGCGGGAAAATTTCTATATATAATTCAACCGAATGCGCTACCCCTATAACATTCTTCAACATCCAAGTATGAGGAAAATTCCTTCAGAACATTCATATGGAGGCTGAATTGAATACATTTGAAGAGAAAAAAGTTCTGCAAAAATTTAAAGGTTTTTCAACTGCCTGATCCTTACATGGACCGGTACTTAAATCCTCATCAGTGATGCATCTATCCAAAGTGATTTTAGACACAGCCAAATTCATATTAGTAGCGCCCTCGGCTTATATTTTTAATTGAATTTGAGCAATTTGCAGAGAGAGAGAGCGCGCCATTTTTAAAATACCCGGTATTTTACGTCAATTCTTTAAATAGATTGCTTAATGCAATGGTCTAAGTAACAACCTTGAACTTTAATGGAAAGGCAAATTTTCTGACTTTTTTCATACAGTCAATGAAAATTGATCTACCAACGTAAATGTCGTACAAATGTCTGCTGACGTTGTGGTGTCAAAACAAAGGAGGGGATCTCCAACAACACCAGGCTGCAGCACCCACAGCAAAACCCCAAAACACCCAATGCAAAAACACAAAGCAGACAAGCACAGAAAGAGACGCATAAGGGACAAGGAACGTCAACGCACAACACAGAAACATAAAACACAAAGGACTACACATAAACCAACAAGACCAATGGGCAACCGGTGCCGACTTAGGACGGCCATCTGTCACGGAAATAGTAGAAGGTGTGGTTATCCTGGATAACGTGCGCACAACCCTCCCACTTTTCCGATTACAACTCCACTTTGCACGTGACTTTTCGTGTACAAGACCTATACAGAAGTACGATTCTTGATAACAACATTCAAATTGTCGAAAAGATCTGTCAAATTTTAAAAATTTATTAAACATACGTGCATCGATATAAAAAAAAGGAAACAAGAGTCATAATTGTTCATTTCAATTCTCTGTACGATGTTTATTTCACGACAAAGTGCTGTTCGTTTCCCTTTTTCTTATAGATGTGTATTTCGCTGCAAAGTGCTGGAAGTTTCTTGAAATTGATTTTTTGAACGTGCTAATAAGCCTGTAACTAAGTAAACGATGTGGCTATATAATTCTCAGTATTGAATACAAAATGTAACACAGAGAAAATGAAGTGTCTCAGGACGGCGTCAGGAGTTTACTGATTATCTGGTACTAGTATTTAATCTAGACAAAGTTTATCTATTTATTCATATTTTAATTTTTTAAAGTTTATTTTTAGAAATACATCTATTGATATGACCCATGATCATTTAAGAACATGAAACTAGTATCCACTCCCATATCGGGAGTTCGCTTCGTTTCATGTGGTGGAGGTAAAACTTTTGTTTGTTTGCTTTGGTTCCTGTTTTGTCCTGATTTTGTATGCCTTCGGTTTCTGATTTTCTGAATTATCGATTTTGTGCTGTATACAGGGATATGGTCATCATCCATATCTGTCATGCAAATAATATCACCCCCCACAAACACACACACGCTAACTTAAAAGATTAATAAAAAAATCACTTCTCCTCGCTTCCAGGGCTTTGCCATAATTCACATTAATTTATGAGATGGTACTTTAATTTCAGTGCCTTCCTTTTGTCACCCTTATAAGGTCTGTACTACATCTTTCCTTCAGAAAAATTACTTACTGCTTAGAGCTATCCAAGTAGCTCTCAGGTAGTACATGCAGTACCATAGGTGGGGAGCTATGTTGACGGAATAGAAACCATATTTCTCTTTTTGTTTTTATAGGAATTTCTGCGGAGTCCGTGTACTGGAGATATCCAGACGATTCAACGGCCTGTATCGGAGCTAAGATGGATGTTAGCAATGTAGTGATCACTTATGAAAAAGAAATGGCGGAAGTCATGTTTAATAACGCAACAACAACTGGAATGTGTGGTACAGCGCCTGCACAATCCTCCTCCACTCTGATGATTAATTTAGCCAATGGGGATAGAATGGATTTAACCTTCTCGGTATCTGGGGCCAATGTTAACACAAGGATGGACATCCTGTTTACTTTTGACCCATCAAATTATTTTCAAAATGCTCCTACTGGTATGTACCTTGATCGTTAGCAATGAAACCTGTTCACCTTTGATTCAGAGATATTTGCTTTCCATTATTATTCTGCTTAATTGTGATTAATGTTATCGATGGATATTCCATGGTCACTGAATGAATGTTTTAAAGCATTTAACCCGAAGTCAGAAATCATAAATCTCTCGAAACGCTTACAAATTCTTGGAAAAAATGAAAACTTCCTCACGAGAAAAGAACAATCGTACAAATAAACGGAGACAATAACACAACATCCCATAAATCACAAAGTACAACTTTATCTAATGACCAATCTCCAGGGTCAAGAGCTAGTACGAAATATATTGTAGGTGGCGCTGTTTTACATATATATAATGCAAGCTATAATATCTACGAAAGACGGACCGAAAAGGAAGCTTTATTAAGCTTATTTAAATGTCTAAGTCTTTGTTCTTTAAGAACAATGGAGTCGCACTTAATTGACCCCGGTATCAGAACTAGGGGAAGAAAGTTTATAGAAAATCATTGCAAGTTGCGCCACCTTGAATAAATTCAATGAAGATGTAAGATGTACGCTATGATTCAAAAATACAATGCCATAACACTTACTTGTTCAATCTTCTGTCACGAAGTATATTGTAGAAACACAGAAGACTGCCAAACCGACAAAGAGTAGAAAGATAGAATCATTCCTCAACAAAGAATACAATGAACTGAAACGTTCTGCAAAGAAGCAAAAGTGAATCCCAAATGGATGTGAATGCAATTGCCCAGGGAGAGTAAGCATCTCCCGTTAGATAGCGACACCCGTCACTTAGGCCGTGCAAAAATCATATTCGCTTGTTTATCTTATAAAACGTAAGTGTTCCAACTCTATACCTTCTTGAAGAAAATTTCAAACCAATTTTCATGCACCAGACACGTGTTTCGAATATTAAATTTTCATCAGTGACGCGTCCTGCCAAAGTGCTTTTCTTAAGCCGCCACAAATTCATTTCACTAGCTCCCTCTGGTTTTATAATTATTTAGAATCTTAATTTGTACATATACTTTACAAAGAGTGCGCGGCTCCAAATTTCCTGTAGGGTCGATTAAGTAGCATATTCAAATAAAATCTATGTTCAAAATAGCGTCATAAAACATGTTACTTAAAGTAACATGTTTCATGACGCTATTTTGAATAACTGAAAAGTACTCTATTTTCTAGGTTCTACCCTTTCAATGAATGATGAAGGTGACACACAGTTGTCTCCCCCTGACATGTTATATAGATGTCAAGCTGCTGATACAAAAACTTTTGTCTACAATGAAGGAGAAGTTTCTTACCGAATGAGTCTTACCATTTCAAACGCAGAAATTCAGGCCTTTAACATGAACGGAAATTTTACAGATGAAGGTAAATCAATTTTTAGATTCTCCCAAGATAAAGAAAATTCTTAGATTTCAACTTAGTTAATAGTTTGCAGTTACAAAAAAATGTATTTTAATCATGAATGGATAAACTATATAAATATCTGATATTGTACTTTAAGTAATTGCTGAATTAACTTTCCTGTAATTATTAAAAACTGTTGTGGATCTCGTCTTTTGGTATTTATATAGTTACTAAGCTAATTATGGTATGTTGACCATTTTACAAACCGTGTTGTCCCCCGCTTTCGCGAAAGCGCGGGGACATTAAAACCGGTTCGTCCGTCCGTCCGTCTGTCCGTCCGTCACAAAAACTTTAACCTTGTGCATAACTTTTGAATGGTAAGTGATAGGGCTTTGATATTTCACATGTGTATTCCTTGTGAAAAGGCCTTTCCATGGATACCAAAATTTTTGACCTTGTGACATTGACCTTGGATTTTGACCTATTTATTAAAAACTTTAACCGTGACCATAACTTTTGAATGGAAGGTGAAAGGGCTTTGATATTTCACATGTGTATTCCTTATGACAAGACTTTTCCATGGATACCAAAATTTTTGACCTTGTGACCTTGGATTTTGACCTTCTTATTAAAAACTTTAACCTTGACCATAACTTTTGAACGGAAAGTGATAGGGCTTTGATATTTCACATGTGTATTTCTTGTGACAAGACCTTTTCATGGATACCAAAATTTTTTACCTTTTGACCATGACTTTGGACTTTGACCTTCTTATCAAAAACTTTAACCTTGACCATAACTTTTGAACGGAAAGTGATAGGGCTTTGATATTTCACATGTGTATTCCTTGTGACAAGACCTTTCCATGGATACTAAAATATTTTCCTTGTGACTTGACCTTTGAGTTTGACATACATTTCAAAAACTTTAATCTTGACCATAACTTTTGAACGGAAAGTGATGTGGCCTTCACATTTCACATGTGTATTCCTTGTGACAAGACCTTTCTGTTGGTAACAACATTCTGACCTTGTGACCTCGTCCTTGGAGGTTGACCCACATTTAAAAACTTCAACCTCGACCATAAGTTTTGGATTGTAATCTAAATGATAAATGATATTTCACATGTGCATACCTTTTCATAACAAAACAAAAGTTTGGACCTTTTGACCTTTTCTCGGAGTTAAATCTTTCATATTAAGAATGTTGATAATATATGAGATATATTGTCAAAACTTAAGAATGGGGGATGTCTGTAAGCATTTCTTTAAAGACAAACACCCAAAAGCGGGGGACCACAATTCCTTGAATTTGATTTTTTACATTAGAAATTGATAAATTGGGACATTGAACATGATATTACAGTTTATGAATGTGGAGCGGACGATGTTTCAACTCAGAGCTCAGCTGCCACCTCACCTCAGGCGGCCACATCAGAAGCTCCTGCACCATCAAATGGAACCACCACAGAGCCTCCTCAGAGCACATTTGTGGTAACCACTTTACCGCCAGTGACCACTCCACCACCATCTAAAGCAAGCACTTACACGTACATGGAGGGAAATAAAACATGCGTCCTGATGAAAGCGTCACTACAGCTTCAAATCCAGTATGAAACCAAAAGTAATGATACGGTAAGTCACATGTGATGGAAATTAGAAACTTTGGGAAGGGAATCAGATTGATTTTATTTAACATTGTACTTGTTATATTTTTCGAACCTCTGCCACGGATAGACATAGTTCTTTTCCATGTGTTCAAGATAAGGCTCGTCATGATATTTTTTTCATCTTTTTTAAAGATTTTATCCTCGTCTCAATAGCTGAATTTAAATTATACCTCTCCAAACTTGATCTGAGAAAAATTGTGTCTCCTAGCTTACTTTAATCATTAGGGAAAACAATCCTTCTAATTTGATCAAATTCTTTTGAAATAAATTATACATAAAGGTAAATGTAGTATGCACATGTGCATCTCCCCTTCTCAACTCCTTTAGAATTCAATGAATAGTGTCTGTTCATGATGATGTCATACTATCAACTTAATGGCCATATTGGATTACAACTCTCTCACTTAATCCATTCCTACCATGCAAAACATTGACATTGAAAAACTACATGTGTATATACATTTTCAAAAGAGGTTTCATAACTAACCTTTTGACTATTCTTTAAAGATATCTTATTGCTTGTAATTTTCATCAAGACATTGATGTATACGATGTGAAAACATCAGAAGGCTTGTTGAAGTCGAAGTACTAGAACAACAAAGCCGAGATGGATAAAGTCTGAGAGTTGTAATCCAAGCAGGGAGATAACTTTAGCAAATTTGGAGGAGATATGGTTATATTGGAACACTCTATATGCTTAATCTCTAAAAAGAAAGAAATTCAATTTACAGACATCCAGAACAATAAGTGTACCAGAAGAAAAAGATGTGACAATAGGAGGAAAATGCTCGACAGAAAACGACACTACCTCATTCATAACTATCAGTTACGGTGCTTTAGGATCCAGTCGCTCTTTGATATGCAATTTCAAAGTGGAGGACGGCAAAGATATGTTGAGTTCCGTAGCATACATCATTGATTTAGATTCAGATTTTCCTGACGCTAAAGAGTGTAAGTATAAAAGTTGTTTGTGTTATCTGATACCACCAAAGAGATGTTGAAGACTCAAGAATTTTATCCCTTTAAATCTGTACTGAAGACATTTGATTTGAAATTACCCTTAAAGCCGGGCTTCCACTGTCGTGAATGAAGAGGCGATAAAGCTACGATTAGGTGATTTTGTTTAATCCCAGTGCATTCTCCTCTCAATCGCGGGCATTCTCGCCTCATCGTGTCACTATCATGTCATGATCTCCTGCATTCTCCTCTGTTGCGGCACCGACGTGAATGCTTCAAACTGTTTAAAACATTTGCGTCTGAATCCTTATTTGCCTAACACTCGCGGCACATGCGCAGCGCATTTGCCTTGTATTCTCCTCCATTCTCCTCCATTCGCAGCACGTTCTCCTTACACTCGCGTGCATTCTTGTTCCCAAGGTGGAGGAGAATGAGCCACGATAGAGCCCCGGTAGAGCCCCGACAAGAAAAAATCTTGACACAAATGTGGTGCGAATGCGCCGAGAATGTGATGCCAATGAAAAAATAAACGCGAATCAGACACGATCTTGACACGATATTGCCAGGATAGTACTATATACACACACGACAGTGACAATAATAATTATCTCAGAGTTGATGTAAAAGTGTGCGGATCAATATTTTGAAAACTTTGACATAATGTCTTTCAAGAGAAAACAATCTGTTAAGAGGTCAAAGTCAACAAAGGGTATTGATGCTCCTGGATATGTCAAATGATTTTGATTTTGCTCATGTCACATTCTTGTCATTATCGTAGCGCTATTGGGTTAAAGTCGTGTCTCAATCTCCTGCATAGCAGCGCTATCGGGCTAAAGTCGTGTCTCAATCTCCTGCATTTGCCTCTCATTCGCCTCAGTGTCTTTTTATCGTGGCACATTCTTGTCGCATCCTTTTCTATTTTTATCTCACTCGCCTCACCATCGTAGCGGATTCATAGCATATTCTTGTTGCAGTTGCGGCGCTCATTTATATCGTGTGCCTATCACGCCAAGAAAAACTCCATGAGAACAGACAAGAATGTGACACAATTGTTCATTTGCCTCTGATCGTAGCTCATTCTCCTCTTCATTTGCGACAGTGGAAGCCCGGCTTTAGAGCTAACATGCCATGTAATGAGAAAAGTTTTCAACCAAAAGGAGTGAATGATCACAGTGTGCTATTATTGGTTGACTTCCTACCCTTATGTCGTGAGTTTTACATTGACTTCACAAGCCTTACTGCATAAGTAAAATGTGAGAATTTATAATGCAGAGATGTGGAAGATATTGGATCTACTCTAAACACAGATTTTTTTTGGGGGGGGGGGGGTATTTTTGCGCTTTTTGATATTGTTTTTTTTTTTTTTTGCAAAAATAACCTCTGTTTGAAAATTATAATCTGTCTTTTTGTAAAAGACGAAAGGAAATACTCCTGATTTTGCCAAAAATTACGTACAGCATTGTTGCAACAGTAATTTCTCCCATCAAAAATAACTTCTTTTACAGTATTCAGTTAAAAAAAATCTCTAATATTAAAGATGTTTATGAAAGAATATTTTGATGAATGTACATAAAAAAACCTAGGTGGCACTACGATGAGTGTATGTCTGTCTATGTGACTTTGTGTCGACTTGTCTGTTATAAACTGCCTCGTCTTGGTTCTCTGCCGGTTAGCATTTTGTCTCGACGACAATGCGTAGTAACCGTTGTCCAGGAGTAACGACATGATCGTAGCTACTTAGAATTAAAGAAGAAATAGATTCTTTCACTTTCTACTGAGTGAGACATAAAAATTTACACTCGTGACGGAATTTTTTCATCTTTTCCCTCGTTCCGCTACTCGTGTAAATCAGTAGATCGTGATAGAACCTATTATTGTAGAATAAAGAGTCTGGCATATATTGCAAGGACATTGTATGTATTTGAAAATTATTTAATTAGCCATGTTCTTGTTACTCTTTTTCAGCAATGGTAAATGGTACTATGGGAGTCAGCGCATGGTCAACTCCAAATAACCTCTTCTTCAAGTGTGATGCTCCTCAGACACTGGGAGGGACACCTGTCGCGATAATAATCAGAGATCTTAAAGAACAGGCGTTTGGAATTGAGAAAAATAACTTTAATCATAACGGTAATAACATGTCCTACGACACAACGAGGAATATCTCAATTATTGTTTGTTAAATGTATAATTGATATTTCTGGTCTCCTTTATTATTTTTTTTTTAATTTCTTCAGACAATAGGTAGAAGTTCATGTCAATATATTGTCTAATCTTGACATTTTTTTTCAATTTGAAGACGTTTACATTTATACCACTTGGTGAGTGTCACTGCTGGTGGACCAGGAGTCCCCGAGGGCACATGTAGCCAAGTTTGATCAATTTCGGTTGATCGTTTCTTCAACGCATTCTAAAATTTCTGTTATCCAAATTTCTTGAAATTTCTAAAACGTGGGTCCTGTAGCATCATATCCCACCCATTCTGCTACGTCTTTCGGTACGCTTTTTCGACATAGTACATGTAACTTTCATACTTTTTTGGCATATTACATTGTTTAGATTTGAGGATCACTGACGAGAGTTATAAGTTCCCGAAACGTGCATGTCTGGTCCATGTTGCCAATTCATCTTTTCTTAAATGATGCTATTCAATTTGAAGACGTTTATCGTTCTCCTCTACTACAGGATATCAATGTGAAAACGACACAGGACATATACCTAAGACAGCTCCGACTGGTCACTTTGAGTTTAAAGACCAGGATCAAACATGTATAGTCTTTAAGTGTGCTTTGACGTTAAGTCTACCATATATAAAAAGGAACTCAGATGGAAAACTTAAGGTAAGTCAGTTCTGAATTCGATATGTTCATTCTTTCGCACATTGAAAAAGTGAAGCCATATTCATCAAATGCGTAGTATATTTGAAAAATGAAGAGAGAAATATGAGAGTGAGAGTCTCACTCTCATATTAGTCCAGTCAATATAGAGCAAAATGGGGCTAAACCTAGAAATAATTGCAACAGAAATTATTTTGGTCGGAATTGATTCTTTACAGGACCACAAGCGAATATCTAAATTTCGCCCAAAATCGGAAAAGGGGAAATAGTGATTTTGGGGCTAAAAATGCGGAATTTTTGTGAAAATCCTGAAAATTTTAAAAACTATCTTCTTAGCTGTTAAGCAATTTACCAAGTGTAATAAATTCGATTATATAAGCATTTCCGAAGTATTCTCACCGATATGAATAATTTTTGACAATATCTATCCGTGAGAAGGATGGTTTTGGGGCTAAAAATGTGGAATTTTTGTAAAAATCTCCGAGTTTGAAATGTTGTCTTTGAAGCTTTTTAGCGATTTTCCAAATGAAATAAAATCGATCAAATGAACATTTCTTTATTATTGCAATCGATATAAATCGTTTCTGACAATATAATTATGCATAAAAAAGGAATTAGTTTTGGGCTAAAAATGCGAAAATTTTGTAAAAATCATTAAAATTATTTAAATGTTGTCTAAAATGCTCATTTCCAATTTAAGAGTAAATGAACATCGATCAAATGAACATTTTTATCTTCTTCGAGTCGTTATGAATCATTTCTGAACATCTGAATGCGTAATGGATTCATTTTTGGGATAAAAATGCCGGATTTTTGTAAAAATCATGGGAATATGAATATAAATTATTTATAGATTGATGGCATGAGTAGGGCTGGTGCTTCCATTATTACATTAAAGACGTAGCAGGGTTGGAACACTTCCATTATGATAATAATGGAAGTGTTCCAACTCTTTACCTTCCAATGATTGAGGACATTCTTGAGTATACGACCAATCCAATTGATCGTCTTTTACGTATTTCGACATTACTGGATTCGACACTTTTACTATTTGACGTTCGCAAAATACCTGACATGTTCCTTTATTCATACGAGGCAGAATCAATAAGCTAGCATCGCAATTCAACTCAACCTAGTCCTGCCTCCATTAGAGGGTTCGCGATTGCCTTGTTAATGGAAACTTACAAAATTATGTCGTATTCCCCTTGATCTTTGACTCCTGAACTACGATTGACACTATTTCGTTATGCTGAATATAGTTAATATATAGCAATAACTTGAACGTCTGATATATGTATTCGAGTTGTCAAAATGACAATTAGGATTAAGAAAAATAGAAAACCCCAGAGAACATAACATCATGAGTTTTAAGCTAGGTATTGTCATGATAATTTATAGGTAGATCAAATGTAGATTGCCTCACTAATATTATATATGAATGATTTTGAACTAAATTACATTTATTTTATAGTAACATTCTACATTATGACTTTGGTGCTATATTCACTGAATGTGAAAATATTCACCATGTTATTACAAGAAGCTGAGTAATCGTCCAAATAAAAATGGTCTCTTAGTGTAGATTGAATACATCAGGCAAATCTTTGCAAAAGATCTTTTTAGATACGACGACAATATGTAATTGTACCGTCAAATGAATATTTTTCTCATCCTATTTTTTTGAAAATCAAAATTGTGTTAATACGAGATACATGCCACCGTAATCTCATGATTTGTTAGAGTGTTCTAGCATTGTTTGCCCCGCTGTAGTCCATGGGCAATATAAACCTTGCAAAATGGGCAGACCACACCAATATCATTATGATTCTTTCATTTCGCTCTGATAAATTCGTATACTAGTTCCATTTCTCATTTCTATCGTGCAAACCCCCTGGAAGAAAATACTTTTTTCAACTTTTTACCACATCCGAAGGCAATAACAGTCGCACCCATATTCGAGTTGCACCTGTACCTGTTTTTACCACAATGCATTCGTACACGAATATAATTTAGATCCATCCAACCTCCAATGAGATACTCCCGGGGAGAAATAATTAAGCACGGAATGCAACAATGACTACGGACATTTTCGTGTAAGGATTGTTTTCGCGTATTTTGAGAGAGGATGGAGTTTAATTGCGAAAATTTCCCACACGCAAAAAATGACCCTGCTGCATTCTTACAAATTTCCCCTACGTGGAACGTCTTTATGTGATGATCACGAAATTTTCCCCAGTGAAAATATTTACGTTTACAGAATATGTGCCCCTCAACATTAAATCACACAAGTAAAGGTCTGCCTGCTGAATGATATCAGATTTCCAATAGACTTTTAGTGTCATCACCTAATCCACGTCAAACCCTCTAAGTTGGAGAAGCTCCACTCAAATGAGAGTCAATACAAATGAAGCATTTCAATTTCAAAGCATTATTTGATGGACCATTGCTTGTGACGTTCTTGTATCAATGTCTGCCAGAAAGTGCCATGGTTGTGGAGTTTTTTTTTTTTTTTTGTGAAATATAGTTAATATACCCCAAACATCCTTTCTATCCTATAAATTTTGTGTTTACTGAACGTTTCCATGATTTCTTTCGTCCAAAATATCAAATATTCTTAGAACGTTGTGTTTAAGTAATCAGTGCAATTGGATTATGAATGCTCTGACTCGGATGCGAACCGTTCAAAATTTACGTAAAAAGTGTAGATAGACTACTACTCCATGAATGGACCTAACACGTTAGAAAGGGGTTGCCATATTCTCCCTCTGACACATAGAGAGTAAGAGATAAAAAAAGTAATCCTTTTAACAAATTAACGTGCACTTGCAAGGTAGAACACATACCGGTTTAGCTAAGCCTAGTATCACTTTTACATATATGAAAATTAAATGAATACAAGTAGAAGGAAAAATTCTTCGATCCCGCTCCGTAATTGGGGGGGGGGTTGTTACTAGTATGTGTATCCAAACACTCCATTATAGTATTAAAAGTACTATATAGTGTTCAGCTCCCCCCCCCCATATTTTCTCTCGCACTTTCTGACCTTTCTAAACCATAAATAAAATTCCTTTACCCTCCTTTGCATTCAAGGTGAGCTCAGCAATTAAATATATGTCAATGATCGGAAATAGCTATGAGCATAAGTTTTTATATGTGAAATAGCATTTTTGTTTTGGTTGTAAATGCCCTCCATACATTTTTATACCGCCTCAGATTCTGACTGCTTTCCAGCGTTTCTTATGACAATTTTAAGACAAATAAAGCAAAGATATCAATTTCTTTTTCGTAACAGCGCGTGTATTTTCCATGAATACTGTACTTTCAGCGTAAAGCCGTACAACATTTTATCTTTAGCTTTGATCAGAGGAAAAATGATAACCAACTATAAATTCATTGTTAAACAAGTATGGCATCTCATAAATACCGTATTTATTTATATTAGACTTTTTTTTTTATTTCTATAGCATATTTCACGTCTACTTGTCTATAATCATATATATTTTGTTCAAATTATTTCATAAAAATTACTGTTTGAAAACCGGAAATGCTATCGGTAGCGTAAATACTGAATCGGAACGGGTTATGGAAGCCTATTTCAATTATATTTATCGCGACATTTTCACAAAGTTTTATCTCTTTAATTTTCACATTTCCACTTTGCCGATTTTCGGCGAAACTTGGTCACGTTATATATTGGACGTGTACTTTCGTATAGTAGTTTCAAAATTTCTGTTGCAATTACTTCTAGGTCAAAAGTTATTTTGACTGGACTATATCGGGAGTCCGCTTCTTTTCATGTGGTGGAGGTTTTTGTTTGTTTGCTTTGGTTTCTGTTTTGTCCTGGTTTTGTGTGCCTTCGGTTTCTGGTTTTCTGGGTTGTCGGTTTTGTGCTGTGTGCGGGGATATGGTCATTATCCATATTTGTCATTCATGGATCTAAAGCTTGTAAGAGAAAAGAATACATGTAATCTCTACCCCAATTATCAGTCTTCCTGAGCATCTGATCTCATTCCCTGCTGAAAAGTGTACGTCTGCTCACGCGGTAGAATAGGTTTACCTGATCTTAACATTTCTCTCTATCTTTATTTTGCTCACTCACACCAAAGACGGTCTTCATGGGTATTGCGCTACGGCATACTCTAGAAGTGGAGTCAATCAGATATGGATCCTCAAAAACTGAATAGAACTGTTAGACCATCTCAAATCTCCAACTTTCAACCACATTACAAGCATTACATTTTTTTATTTTTCCATTTTTTTTGTACACCACCATATCTCATCAAAAGCATAACACTTGATATCCACAAGAATTGCAATCGCAGATAGAAATACTAGTACCTCGTATTAGGACGTTTAGAAACTTATTTAGTCAAGGAACACTCTGATTCAAAACACAAGTATACTGAAGTCGACATCATCATGATCCTGGGATTTTTAGTAGACTTTATTTTCGTTGTTGTTGGAGGCCAAATATTCCAACAATCTATTGGAATTCCAATAAGCGCAAACCGTGCCCATCTCCTAGCTTACTTATTCCTTTATCAAAACGAGGTACAATTCGTATGGTATATGCTTTCAAACAGCAAAATAAAGAAAAAAAAAAGAGATAGCATCGCAGTTCAACTGGACTTACAGATACATTGATGACGACGTACTCTCCATCAATTATCCAATCACTAGGGATTACCTTGGTACCATCTATCCCATTGAAATGGAAATCAAAGAAAGCAACTGAGAGCAGAACTTCAGCCTCATACCTAGACATACCACTATCGATCATGGATCACGTCTTTTATCACGTCTTTTTATGCAGACGGTCAATTGGAAAGTTCGTACTCAAGAATGCCCTTAATTGTCCGTGATGGGCAAATGTCTAAACGTGTCCCTCATGTATAGCAACGTTCCCTCTTCGCCTGCATATGGCGTACCATTTCACAACTAATTCGCTATGCAAGAGCATGTTATAAGTACGAAAACTTCATCTTGAGGGCAAAAAGGCTCGCAAGTAAGTAGCTTGCCCAACGTTATTTTAGGGAACGGCTTAAGATGTCAGGCAGTTCTATGGTCGCTACAAAGAACTTAGACGCATTTAGACATTTGAATATTACGAATGATTAAGGACATTCTTGAGTACGAACTTTCCAATTGACCGTCTTTCACCTATTTAGGCATTACCGGACAATTTTCTATTTGGCATTCGGGGGGATGCATGCAGTCAGAGGACGCTCACTTCTTTTGGGCACCTCGTCCTGCCTCTATAAAGCCCCCGTCACACCTTCACGTTCTGTCATGGCGTTCGCACTACGACCGCCAAAATTGTACGAAACGTGGCGTGAACTTAGTAAGAACGCGGGGAACGTAGTAAGAACTCGCTGATACGTATTGAGGTCGTAGTAAGGACGCCGACGAACGTGCCCGTACGCCGAGCCACCACGACCGTTTTGAACTGTTCAAAACAGTCGTAGTGAGGACGCGGTGATGACAGAACGTGTTAAGGACTACTTGCGAACGTATTGAGAACTTCATGGACGTAATAGAAACGTGTTGCGAACGTAGTAGGGTCGAAGTACGGACGGCTAAAACTTTTACATATACATGTAATCATATGGAGATCGTCACGTCTCTGCCGTCCTTACCACGTTCTTGGTTTTAGATGTTGAAAAAATCAAAATATACCTCCTACAAACAATTTATCCTTTGAACGTGTCATGATCGTAGCATGAACGCAGTAAGGACTTCGAGGACGTAGTAAGAACGCCGTACTATCGTAATACAGACGCCTTCGTCGTAGTGTGAACTTGGGGCCGATCGTAGTACGAACTTGACTAAAAGTATTAAAGACGGGAAGGACGCGCTACTAACGTGTTACGGACGCTTAAAGGCCGACGGGGGACTATATAAGGGGACAGGTAAATTTTCTGTCATTTCCTCACTGACCGCTATAGAGTTAACATCTCTTATTGGTATCTGATTGGTTCCCTTCAATCCTTTTACCCCTATCAATTTTTGATTGACAGCTTAAAACAGATGAGGCTCGGGTATCTCATTAGCATAATAAAGGATTACCTGTCGGTTTGTCTTTGATGTAACACGCCGCTCGCAGACGGCGTTGTCTTCAAAGACGGTATGCCACGCCTATCAAGCTTATGTCACTCAGGTATACCTATTATTGACCGGGTGGTTCCCAACGTCGGCCTTTAAGGTCGTGTTGCGCACGTATTGGAGTCGTCAATTACAGTTTCGGAGAGCCCTCCCGGGTGAAAAATGCCACGTTCTCACTACGTTCATGAAAAATTTCAAGGACTTCAAGGACGTAGTAAGAACTTCTCGAGAGAACGTGTAGGTGTGACAGGGGCTTAAGGGATTCACAAGTGCATATTTAATGGAGACTTACATAATAATGTTATGTTCCCCTGGTTTTTTGACTCCTGAAGTCAGATTGGTACTTCTATATATTTTCATCTGTTTGTTATCTGAGCGACTGTGATTTGCTTTCTTATTTGTGTGATGATCTTATAGTAAGGTGACCATTATACACATTAACTGTGCGTTCACAAGACCATTTGGTAACGACCATTGAAATTTTGTCTGACTTTTGGAAGGATTGTGCGTATGTAATTCGGACTACACAACTTCCTTCTAATGTGATACTAAGAGAAGGGAAATATCTCCAGCATGACCACTTGGCACTCATCAAGCGATACAAACCCACAAGCAAATAGTCTATTAAAGACGACTTCGGCTGCCCATTGGTCCCGTTGGTTTATGTGTAGATTTTTGTGTTTATTGTTTTGTTGTCGGCTTTGATTTCTAGTGTTTGATCTTTCTTTTCCCTTGTCTTTGTTATTCTTGTCCACTCTATGTTTTCACATTTGGGTTTCTAGTATTTTATTGTGATTGCTGCAACCGAGTCCTTTAGGATCCCCCTTTCTTGTTCTATTTGCTTCATTTATAAACTCATCGATACATGGTTTTCGTTATTTAAAGGAATTTTGATGTATGACTGTTTTATCTGTTCTTAATATAAATGATGATATTCAATTTGAAGACGTTTACCGTATTCATTAATAATTATTTTTTCGAAGAACTCCCGTGTTTCAGTCGCTGTACCTCAGCAAGATCAAGTAGCAGTCGATGGTAGTTGTGACACGAATATTCCAAACACACAATACCTTGAGCTGAACTTCTACGACGGCTGGAAACTGAAACTAACATTCACCAGTGATGGATCATCGCCAAACCTGTTGCAGGAGGCTAACTCTGGAAATTATTACGAGTTGTCGAATGTGGACGTCACTTTCGTTCTGAACAATAATATCTTTCCTGACGTAGATGATCCAGGTCAGTGGTTTTATTCTTTATCTTACATTTGAGTGTATGCTCAATTCAGGTTGAGCATTCCTTCAAGTTCATAGACTTGATTTCTAAAACACGTGTCTATCAGGATCACTGACGAGGGTTAAGTACCCGAAACGTGCACGTCTGATTCATACTGCAAATTTACCCGTTCTTAAATGATGCTATTGAATTTGAAGACGTTTAACACATGTAAGGAGATCCATTACACAACTCACAAGAAAGGAGGGGATCTCCAACAACACTAGGTTGCAGCACCCACAGCAAAACTCCAAAACACCCAATGCAAAATACATAGAACAGACACCCACAGAAAGAGACGCTAAAGGGACAAGAAACGCCAACTCGCACAATAGAAACATTGAACATAAAAGACCACACATAAACCAACAAGACCAATGGGCACCGGTGCCGACTTAGGACGGCCATCTGCCACGTAAAGAACAGACGGTGTGGTTATCCTGGATTATGTGCGCACAACCCTCCCACTATTCCGATTCCCCAGAGGTCTCGAAGAACGCACGATTATGGTGTAAAACAACCTCCTCACTGTTAGATGACAACACACAAACAAGACCGTAATACACAGGGGTCCAAGCAACACAGATGAATATGTAAATGGATATAAAAATAGGACGTGCGTAACTGACAGATCACAATTTATTTTCCCAAATTTCAACTTTTCCAGCTCATGCCCAACGCAAATATATTCTGCAATACAATTATTCCAGTAATTAACTGAAATTCCTTTTGGCGAAATTCTTTGGCGTTCTCGTTCGAACTACTCTAATAGAATGCAAAGTCAATAAATACCTTTATCCCACCCATTCTGCTACGTCTTTTGGTATATTTTTGGACACAACAATCTTCATACTTTTTGGCCATATTACATTGTTTAGACTGAGGATCACTGACGAGGGTTTAGTACCCGAAACGTACATGTCTGGTCCATGCTGTAAATTTATCAGGTTTTAAATGATGCTATTGAATTTAAATACGTTTAACATTTGCCTTAATAAGACCAGTTAACGAACATCTTTTTTAAATGTTAGAAATTCGGTTTTTGAGCTTATAAATGTTGGTTTCATTTAACTGAAAGTTTGCCTGTCCTGGTCTTCAAATTATGTCTGGGATTGTCATGTAGCTCTCCCAATTAGACAATGTGAGGTTCACTTTGAGATAAGACAACAATGTAGTACAAGATATGTAACCATTTCTAAATATTGATAAATCTACATTCATAAAATATCTTCATCGCAACACTATTCTTTATCTGTTCAAAGATTAACACGACTTTACTGAACTATACATCTTCTGTAGGATTGGCATATGCTTATAACTGCGTTTTTTAAACTTAATGTAAAATAACTTTTGAGTTTAGTCAAAAGGACCTCTTAGGTCTTTAGAATGATCTAACTTATTCAGTGACAGAGTACCCCAATTTAATGTCGCTGATTGCCCTATCTATTCGTTTGAGATATATTTTGTTATTATGTAGTTTGGACTTGTCATTGTACTTTTTCCCTGACATAAAACGCTTTTTGTTTTAGGTGAAACTAATCAGATGACTGGATACATTACACCTAATACTTTTAAGACTTCGTCTAGAGCCAGTTATACGTGTACTAAAACTCGAACTGTTGACTTGAGGCAGTTTTCAATTACCACCAACAACATGCAGTTCCAGGCTTTCATGACCAATTCAAACTTCACAGGCTTTGGAGGTATGGATTGAGCTTCAATTAATTTGTGGCAAGAATTTCACATGATTTGTCTTCTCTTTATTTGATTTCTATCTTCCAGATTCGATCATAAGGAAGATAATTGGTTTGTCCATGTTTCAGATGCAACAGAATGTGCGACAGATGACAAAGTGAATCACTCCTGGCTGATTGTTATAGGATCAGGGCTAGGTGGTCTTGATGTCATTATAGTACTTATCATTTATCGCATTTGTAGAACAAGGAGAAGAGTTGGATATGAACAAATGCAATAACTTCAGAATCTATTCTTGCGCACGAGAAGACATTGGCACCATCATAATTTAGATGTACTAATTAAGCACAATCAAGTTTTAATGCAAACAGGGCAAAACAGAATAAACTGGCGTAATACATTAATTTGAAATTAACTGCATCTTATTCTATAGAAGTAGAAATATGAGCGCACTTGTCTGCTGAAATATGACTTACTGTTAACATTTAGCATGTTAAATGTCTTTAAATTCAATAGCATCATTCAAAACCTGATAAATTTACAGCATGGACCAGACATGCACGTTCCGGGTACTAAACCCTCGTCAGTGATCCTCAGTCTAAACAATGTAATATGGCCAAAAAGTATGAAAATTATTATGTCCAAAAATGTACCAAAAAGACGTAGCAGAATGGGTGGGATATGATGCTATAGGACCCACGTTTTAGAAATTTAAAGAAATTTTGTAACAGAAAATTTCAAATGCGTTAAAGAGACAGACGATCAACCAAAGTTGATCGAACTTGGCTACATGTGCCCTCGGGGACTCAAGTAGTTCAAATGTTAAATGTCTTAAAATTCAATAGCATAATTTAAAACCTGATAAATTTACAGCATGAACCAGACATGCACGTTTCGGGTACTAAACCCTCGTCAGTGATCCTCAGTCTAAACAATGTAATATGGCCAAAAAGTATGAAAATTATTATGTCCAAAAATGTACCAAAAAGAGTAGCAGAATGGGTGTGATATGATGCTACAGGACCCACGTTTTAGAAATTTTAAGAAATTTTGTAACAGAAAATTTCAAATGCGTTGAAGAGACAGATGCTAGAGTAAACGTGCAAAAGAAACTCATATCCAAAAGCGGGAACAAATTGATTGGGATTGATTGTTTTATATCCATGGACATTCATGTTATCTTTCTGTTATATATTCCGAACAGGTGTAAATTTAATGTATGATTTATATATGTAAATGATTCTCTGTTGTTGTTCTTTCATTTTTAATTTTATTTTCTCGTTGTGTTGATTTGTGAATGAGGATTATGTGATACAAATCAATTGAAATAAATTTTATGCAGCATTTCATTTCTTCTTTATGTCTTCCTCTTATCTCATCTCATCTCATTCCAAATGAAAGTCGATGGTGGGCACCTTACGAAACTACATGTTGTTGATATACGAGAGCTGATAGCCTCGATCGTATTTAAAGATTTTAATATTTATCAGACATTCTACATTAAATCCCCTTTAGTATCTATACACTTTTGCCACGGGTGTTTGAGGGCCGCCTCAATAGCATTTTTAAAGATATCCTCATCTTGACTGGTCAGAAAGACATCCACTGCAAGTATGACGTCATCATCGGACTGAAAACTGAGTTCCACAAAATAGCTGCTTTCAGTTTTGGGAATAGATGAAAGTCTGATGGAGAAAGATCGATTCAGGTGAATTAAAGGCGGATGCTCAATTAAATTAAAGCAACAGGCTTGTGAGCAGGAGCATTGTCCTAATGGAACGACACACTTTTAACCAGTGAGCTTTGCGTGGCGCTTAAGTTTAATATTTTCCCGTAACTGTGTCAGATGTGAAGCATAGTGCCATTGATTGCTTGTCCTTTTTGGAGATAATCAATCTATCAGTAGAATATACCTTCTGCAACCCAGAAAACCGGGGATTCCATTGATACCGGTGCTCTGGACGTAAAGAAAGGAATAGTGACAGCTAGGATGCTCACTGGGGTTTACAATCTGCAAAAGCAAAAAGCAAATTTCAGCAAAGGAGCAGAGGATGCCAAATGTCCACTCTGCTTTTTAGATGTTGAAGATATAGACCACCTGATATCGTCATGTCCAGTATTCAATAAAATGCGTAGAGATACTGCTTCGGATATGAATTAAGTCAATAATCAGACTCGAAATCGGACAAGGATTCTTGGAGTAGTATTATGGTTGACAGAAAACAGTTGTGCTGGACAATTCAATATTCTTCACGAAAAGAACAAATAATGAAAGGTCATTCATTCACAAAATGGAGGAAATGTCCAGAATTTTTTGTTACAAATTACATAACTATAGGCTGTCTTAGTTGCAAGAATTTTATTCTTATTCTTATTTACATCTATGAAAAGTGTTTGTGATAAAAATGTTAACCTTAGTATTTGACTACCGATTTCATTTTAAAGTTTTAAGAACACACACTGCTTTATTTTACGTACCATTGTATAAACTCTCATACTGATTTCAATTTTTAGTTAGAATATGCTCTTTTTAACGTCTTCGTGCTTACATGTTTTTGTTCTTTTTTTAGTCAATAAGCAACTCAAAATTTTTATACAGATTGACCATCTTATCGCTATTTGGCGAGTACTCCAAACACTGGAGGGGCATATCAAGAGAAGAAGAAGAAGAAGAAGATACTCTCCACGTACAGTATCAAAGTCGCGTTTTAAAAAGATTGTGTGTTTATATACAAAAATGCCATTGTCACGTGTCTGTGGTTTTTTAAAAAGATAATAATGATAAAAAAAACAGTTTCCGATTTGATGTTATCATCAATAAAATATGTTTGATATAAGAAAGTCTAGAGACTGAATACATGGTATTCTTTAAATATGAGTACGGTCTGGTATGACTTATTGGGGTTGGGCGTAATATTTTCTCCGCAACATTCCAAAGGGCGCAATTAATTTTCGGGTTCGAGATAAGTTTTAAAAGTTTGCATTCATGGACGAAAATGAAAGAGAAATATTTCTGACGAAGAATCTTCGTAGATAAAGACTGTGTTCATAGATGTAATTCACTTGTTTATTTAATGATATGTTGATCTACAAACATTTAAATTTCTTATATTCATCAGATGTTCTTATCTTCCGAACTCGTCACCTATTCCTGAATATGTGCACGTATGCAGTAGACCAGGCACCTGTTCAGTTACCTTAGAATTTAGCCGCTTGATACTCTCCCAAAGCCCCCTTTATCATATTGTCCTCTTTTCCATAAGCAATGAATGTGAATCAGAATGATATATTTTATGGTATATAGTGATGTGACAATAGTCGCCGACATTCAATAGTCGATTGTTGAAGGCAGTGGCTCCGGATACGAACGTTCGTATCTTTAGACCTATGTCTTGGCGTGCGAACACAAATTGTAGTGAGCTACTGCATATAAATTTCAATTTGGTTTGTTTTTTTTCAAGGGTCCGCTCACCGCTTTTTAGAGTAAACCTAAAATGTCCAGGGTGGAAAAGCTGAAATAGGGGAAATTGAGTGGTTTTGAAAGGTGGGTTGAGAAGACCATTATGAAGATAGTCTATAATGGTAAGATGCATATTGTAGAGTATGCCTGCCTTGGGTAAGAGCAATAAAAATTTTAGGTCACATGACTTATTTAGTCTAAATATAGATATTTTAAAAGGCGTACTGGATTTTCCCTGTTTGACAAGACTCCATAAGGGAAAATATGAATTTTTTGGGTTTTTACACATTTTTCGAGTTACATGTGTTGGAAATTTTTAAAATTTGGCTAGAATGGGGTATAAGATAATAGCTTTAAGGAAATATAAGCATTATTTCTGAAATTTTTCCAGGAGACCAGAAACAATACACAGAAAAATGGCAAAAACCATGAATTTTAGGCCAATTTTCTGAACCTTTTCCAGCAAAATTGTATGATATTTATTATGTATAGCAATCTTAACATGACCTTGAGACTAGTATCATATAAAAGCTGTAGATATAACGAACAGATTGATATGTAGTATAAAAATGTGAAATATATAGAAATAAAATGAGATGACGTCAAATTATGTATGATTGCACAATATTTCTGTGCCGCATGACTGGGTAAGAGAAACTGGTGAACGGACCCTAATAGAGTCGAAGACAGTGTGGCGACAAGAAATTTTGTTTGAAAAGTTCTTAGAAACCATATATCACAAAATACTACAAGGCATACAGATTAAAAAAATACCAATATCTTATATGTAAATCTTCTGGTAATTATCCTTTGAATGTTATAAAAGAGCAGAAACGGTTTACGCAATGTCGAAAATGAAGGGAAAAAGGGTCCATTCTGTGATGTCGAAGGGACCTTTGCGCGGCATATTTCTGGGAAGGTATATGCGTTACGACACTATGTAGTATATCAATTTGTGCGAAAAGTCAAATTCTATCATTTTATCAGAAAACAAAATTGAACGCTAACATAGGAAAAATTATTAGGGTCCGCTCACCGCTTTTTAGAGTAAACCTAAAATGTCCAGAGTGGAAAAGCTGAAATAGGGGAAATTGAGTGGTTTTGAAAGGTGGGTTGAGAAGACCATTATGAAGATAGTCTATAATGGTAAGATGCATATTGTAGAGTATGCCTGCCTTGGGTAAGAGCAATAAAAATTTTAGGTCACATGACTTATTTAGTCTAAATATAGATATTTTAAAAGGCGTACTGGATTTTCCCTGTTTGACAAGACTCCATAGGGGAAAAAATATGAATTTTTTGGGTTTTTACACATTTTTCGAGTTACATGTGTTGGAAATTTTTAAAATTTGGCTAGAATGGGGTATAAGATAATAGCTTTAAGGAAATATAAGCATTATTTCTGAAATTTTTCCAGGAGACCAGAAACAATACACAGAAAAATGGCAAAAACCATGAATTTTAGGCCAATTTTCTGAACCTTTTTCAGCAAAATTGTATGATATTTATTATGTATAGCAATCTTAACATGACCTTGAGACTAGTATCATATAAAAGCTGTAGATATAACGAACAGATTGATATGTAGTATAAAAATGTGAAATATATAGAAATAAAATGAGATGACGTCAAATTATGTATGATTGCGCAATATTTCTGTGCCGCATGACTGGGTAAGAGAAACTGGTGAGCGGACCCCAAGGCATCTTGTGTTCAAATTGTATTTTTTTTGTGACATATTCTGAAAAGTTAATTTTAAAAGTGAAAAGCACGGAGTGACAGTTGCATCTATATGTACGTATTTGTTATCGCTTCAAAACTCTCAAAAACTTCAACTTCCACTGGAGCGACAGAACCTCAGTACGTGCACACAACAGCCGACAAGTGCGCGTCTATTACTGATCAGTGATCACTTTAATGATTGAGAGCATAGAAAATAGCCTCTTGTCCCGGTTGCTTAATTACAGATTATGCAGAATAAACTCGTATACTTTGATATGGTTACAAAAATCAACTTTTAATTTTGTTTTGGACACATGACCCGAATCACGTGACAGTTACAGACCAATCAGAAACATGTTCGTACACCGAGACATAGGTCTAAAGATACGAACGTTCGTGTCCGGAGCCACTGCCATTGTTGAAACCCCCTCGATTTTTGTTAATTGATATTAAAATTGACAATCGATTGTTACTCCGGGATAAAGGTAATTGTAACCAAAATTGGGATCCTGTAATGTTGGCGATCGCAATACTGGTATACCAGTATTGTTGACAATACTGGTAGAAATTTTGTTCCAGTATACTGGTATAATACTGGAAGATACTGGTATTCCAGTATTGTTAAAATATCAACATATTTTTTTGCAGATACTGGTTTTCCAGTATTGTAGAATTGAGAATACTGGAATACCAGTATTGTAAATCCAACATTACAGGAAAACCAGTATTGTGCATCTGATAATACTGGAAAACCAGTTTTGTTAATCTAACAATACTGGAATACCAATATTGTTGATTGAACAATAGTAGAGTTCCAGTAGTATCAGAGGAACAATACTGGTATCCCAGTATCGTCAGATTATTAATAGTGTAGTAGTGGTATGCAATTGGCATATCATTACTTAATTAATTCACTTATCATTTTGTTCTACTGATATAATTGTTGATTTGATCATGTTTCAATAGTTATGTTTCAATAGTTATAATAGTGTCACTTGTTATTGTGACAAAACCCGAATACCAGTATTGTTAATCTAACAATACCAGAATACCAGTATTGTTAATCTAACAATACTGGAATACCAGTATTGTTGATTGAGCAATACTAAAGTTCCAGTATAATGTCAAAGCAACAATACTCAGGTATTCTGGTATTATCAGAGGAACAATACTGGTATTCCAGTATTGTCTGATTAGTACATGTAATACCGGTATGGCACGTCTTCCACTTTTACGATACTGGTTTTTCGGTATTGTTGTTTTGACAATACTGGTATCCAGTATTGTAAATGTGACAATACTGGACAATACTAGTCTACAGGTATTGTGACTTTGACAATACTGGTAAAATTGATATTCCAGTATTTTTATTTTTTCCAGTATCTTCCAGAATTGTTAAATTTGCAATACTGGAATACCAGTATTGTCACTTTCACAAAACAATTCTTTTTTATCTAATGAAATGAATCTCGTATCAGTCATGCATTCTGTTATTCGGGTTTTAGACTCTGATTGAACCACATGTCTCACTTTGGGAGCATAATTTATTGATTGTGACATAAATACCTTTGCATGGGCAGAAACAAGGTCCTGACATATTTTTACATCCATCTAAGACATTCATTGCTGAAAATCCCTTTTAAAAACTGAGAAATGACGGTTTTCAATCAATTTGTATATCTACTGCTCCAATAGACCCTTTCATGATAAGGTTTAGCTCAGATAACTTTTGTCCCTTTGTATGGTACTTTTTACACTCAAAACAATGAAAGGATGTTATGGCGTAGCAGTGCATGCCACGGTTTAGAGCAGAATGACATCATTCAAATGCATACCTTATCATGAAAGGGTTTATTCCATCTAAATTGGTTGTTGTGATGTGTAATCACATTGTGGTAAGATCTAGGCTTGCCATTGGATATGCAATGTCACATGTGTCAAAGCATCAATGTATATGGAATTTGATATTGAGCGGTAGATATACAAACTGATTTAAAACCTCATTTCTCTGTTTTTAAGAGAGGTATTAAGCAATGAATATCAAAGATGTAGATGGAAGTAAAAATATGTCAGGAAGCACTGGGAATGACCTACTCTCTACCCTAGTGCAAAGGTATCGCTGTCACAATCATGCTCCCGAAGCGGGCGGGTCAATCAGAGTCAACATCTAAAACCTGAATAACGTAATGCTTGACTGATATGAGATTCGTGTTAGCATAATACCATAATAGTAATTATAATGCTTCCAGTGAGTTTCTTCTGTGATAGGTTCTACTCTACCATATTGTGACAGAGAACGGTTTAGGTATACAATATCCCCTTTCCAAGTGTGCTCTATCACCCTAATAGTGCATCCCTGTCTTTCCACAGTAGTTTTCTTGACATTATGTAATGCTGACCTGCATATATACAGACATGTCGTTTTCATACAAGATATTTAATTAAAGGAGCAGATTCGGGAACATGGAAAATCGGCCCTTAAATTTCAGAATGTTTTAGATTTCGATTGTATTTCGTATCAAGGAAGTTAAATGTGTTGTTGTTTGAAATACCAAATTAATATTTAATTTACGTGCAATACACAGAAAGATATGGCTTCAAAATCAGCTGAATGTCATAAAATGCTGATAAATTGTAAGAAATTGGCATAATTCTGGTCAAAATTTAATTATTTATGAAAATAAGTAGGGCGCCAGCCCTCACCCAATATAATTTTTAGCTCACCTCGACGAAGTTGAGTGAGCTTATGCTATAACCCCACGCGTCCGCGTCCGCGTCCTCGTCCGCGTCCGCGTCCGCGTCCGTGTCCGCGTCCGTGTCCGTGTCCGCGTCCGCGTCCGGTTAAGAAGTTTGGGGTAGCTCAGTATCTGACAAAGTACTAATGCTACAGTAACCAAACTGGCACAAGTGATTCATCTTTGGATGCTGAGGTGAACCCATGCATCGGATGCAGCATCTGACCTACATTTTCTGCTTGAGTGACTTGGTTAAGAAGTTTGGGGTAGCTCAGTATCTGACAAAATACTAATGCTACAGTAACCAAACTGGCACAAGTGATTCATCTTTGGATGCTGAGGTGAACCCATGCATCGTATGCAGCATCTGACCTACATTTTCCGCTTGAGTGACTTGGTTAAGAAGTTTGGGGTAGCTCAGTATCTGACAAAGTACTGATGCTACAGTAACCAAACTTGCACAAGTGATTCATCTTTGGATGCTGAGGTGAACCCATGCATCGGATGCAGCATCTGACCTACATTTTCCGCTTGAGTGACTTGGTTAAGAAGTTTGGGGTAGCTCAGTATCTGACAAAGTACTAATGCTACAGTAAACAAACTGGCACAAGTGATTCATCTTTGGATGCCGAGGTGAACCCATGCATTGGATGCAGCATCTGACCTACATTTTCCGCTTGGGTGACTTGGTTAAGAAGTTTGGGGTAGCTCAGTATCTGACAAAGTACTGATGCTACAGTAACCAAACTTGCACAAGTGATTCATCTTTGGATGCTGAGGTGAACCCATGCATCGGATGCAGCATCTGACCTACATTTTCCGCTTGAGTGACTTGGTTAAGAAGTTTGGGGTAGCTCAGTATCTGACAAAGTACTGATGCTACAGTAACCAAACTTGCATAAGTGATTCATCTTTGGATGCTGAGGTGAACCCATGCACCGTATGCAGCATCTGACCTACATTTTACGCTTGAGTGATTTGGATAAGAAGTTTGGGGTAGCTCAGTATCTGACAAAGTACTAATGCTACAGTAACCAAACTTGCACAAGTGATTCATCTTTGGATGCCGAGATGGACCCATGCATCGGATGCAGCATCTGACCTACTTTTTCCACTTGAGTGATTTCGCTTTTAAAAGCCAATATTGAGCAAAGTATAAGTGCTACATGCACCAAACTTGCATATTGGATGTATCTTTTATCAAACTTTCATAAAATGACCTTGACCTACTTTTTCCGCTTGAGTGATTTTGCCTTAAAAGCCAATATTGAGCAAAGTATAAGTGCTAGATGTTCCAAACTTGCATATTAGATGTATCTTTGATCAAACTTTCATAAAATGACCTCGACCTACTTTTTCCGCTTGAGTGATTTTGCCTTTAAAAGCCAATATTGAGCAAAGTATAAGTGATACATGTACCAAACTTGCATATTGGATGTATCTTTGATCAATCTTTCATAAAATGATCTTGACCTACTTTTTCCGCTTGAGTGATTTTGCTCTATAAAGCCAATATTGAGCAAAGTATAAGTGATACATGTACCAAACTTGCATATTGGATGTATCTTTGATCAAACTTTCATAAAATGACCTCGACCTACTTTTTCCGCTTGAGTGATTTTGCCTTTAAAAGCCAATATTGAGCAAAGTATAAGTGATACATGTACCAAACTTGCATATTGGATGTATCTTTGATCAAACTTTCATAAAATGACCTTGACCTACTTTTTCTGCTTGAGTGGTTTTGCCTTTAAAAGCCAATATACATGTACTAAGAAATATGTTTGAATTGAATTTTGCTGTCACGAGGTGAGCTTTGTAATCTGTGATTACCTATGTTTATATAAAAAGTTAAATTTGCAATCTATCTTTTGATCAACATAAAATTTATGTTGGATGAGGGTTGGCGCCTATACTAATTTTAAAGATTTATGCAAAAAATATGGCGATTTTCCTTCATTTTCCGTCATGCAGAGCAAATGACATCAAAATGTGATGTCATAACTAACGCACATGACATTTTGACAATGAAAAATATTTACTTTCTATGTCAGCAGGTATTTGAGATAAATATAAGAGATACTGAATCATAATTTTCATAAAAAAATTTTTCCCAAAAATTTAGGGCCGATTTTGGCAGTTAGTGAACCTACCCCTTTGTTTGCATACCCAAGCAAATGTTCCTAGATATTTATTTTTTCCCTTCGGGTCGTGCACTATGTGCCAGAACCCTGACTACTATTTTGGCATAGTGAACACTAGACCTAACACTATTTTATAAAAAGCAGCATAGTAAGTAGATGTGCGCACAAATTTCAGACAAGATGACGGTTGCTGTACCGATTGAATATGCATTTGTAATTGTACAAATGTACATGTATATTAACAAAGGTGTAAGAAAAACAATTATAACCCAAATGTACTGATATCTCGTTTTTTTTTTTGTTGCAGATTTCTCTTTTTTGCTTTGATGGGTTCAAAAGAAGAAAAGTACATACCTATTAATTGGCAAAGAAGAAGGGAACTCGGAGGACACAAACGATCTCGTCACTTGGAGACGCATTCCCTTAGAAAGCATTTATATTCATCTCTTGGTGCGGTGCATAAATGGGATCCAAAGAAAACTGTTGATTCCACACACCATCGAGGAATATTCAACTTTGATTTCTCTCCAGATGGGTAAGTTCTAATAATTATGGTAGGGAAGAAACATTTAGTACTTGCGTTTTCATGATTACAGTGTGACTTGTTTTTTTTTATGGACCAGGAACCACTGACTCTTTTTACATCACAGTTAAAAATTTATCGTCAGTGATGTTATTATGTGGGAAAAGTACTTAATACTTTTGCTGTCTAAAACAAGTGGATTGAATTTGTCTTGATAAGGTCTTTTACAAAAATATGTCATCACCAGTATTTGATAAACACATTTTTCTAATTAGTTTATATACATATATTTTGTTTTCATCACACTTACTTTGTTGATTGTGTGTCACAATTATGAAAAAAAAAAAAATGCATGTGTAAAATATTAAGTATGGAAACTGATACAAATCCTCATCTTGCTTGCTGTCTTTACACGTCTTATGATGGTAAATCTGGACCTAACACAGGCATACATGCATATACATTTTCATATTTAGACAAATTTCTTCTGTAGCAAGATGTGATTTTGTCAGATGTATTTCAGGATTAGAAAACATTGTTTTCTTGTGTATAAGAGAAACATTTTCCTAATCTTTTTTAGGTCCCTGCTGGCAGCAGCATGTGAAGGAAAAAGTATACTATTGTTTGATCCATTCAATGGCAAACTGACAGGGGAGAAAAACAAGGCTCATTCAGATTGTGTAAACTGTGTCAGGTAATAAAATCCATTCGAAGAATATGATTTTCTGCTTAGTCTGGTTCTAAGAAGTGTACATTGTTTTGAATTGCCAAATGCCACATGCTACGCCTCTTGGCAGACATTATGATGTCATTGTCAAATAACCTATCAAAGCATTGTTTTATGTGTCATGTTCATCTTTAAAACAGATATATATCCATTAACTGATCCATAAAATGAACATACATGGACAAGTTCACTTGAACATGTTGATGAATCAGAATTATTCTGTTGGAGGAGAAATTTTATAATTATTTCATCATGCCATGATGACAATCAACCAATCATATACATTATTTTTCAATATATGTACTCACAACCTATTGAACATGTACTGGATGAATAACAATCTAGAACCATTAAGAAAGTATTACATGTATGTAATGAGACTGATTTATGCAATGGAAATTACTTGCTTAAAAAAGCAAGTATTAAATACATTGTACGTATAGTTGTAAGTTATCATAAAAAATTTACTTTTTCTTGGATTATGCCTCTTCTTATCTGTTGTTTTTAAACAGGGAAGCATATACATGTGTACGTCCCTAGTTGAATGAAGATTCATTGAGGATGATTTACATATATAATGCATTGTTGAGAGTCATGTTGTTTGTTACATATGTAAGGCATGATTAATGTTTTCTCATGTAGGTTCCTTGATTCAAGATTATTTGCGACTTGCTCTGATGATACAACTGTTGCATTATGGGATGTCCGCTTCCTGAAGAATAAACTGCGAAACTTACAAGGACATCATAACTGGGTTAAAAACATAGAGTATGACAGGCAGAATGGGTTGCTGGTCACCTCTGGCTTTGATGGAAACATTTTTACATGGGATATCAACAGGTACATTATGTAGTTTAAGTATAATAAGCTATACTCTAAGGTGGTAGAGTAATACAGGGTTTTGGAAATTTACAGATATCTTATGTGTCTTTGCCTTATTCTTACAAAGTGAAAAATATGGCATGAATTTTCTGCTGAACTAATATCTCGCACATTTTTGCAATATGCCAATTTCAAAACTGACCTTTGACCGTTTACTTATTTTTTTCAACAGTATCAGAACTTCACCTTACAATGTGTGCAACATGATATTTTGAAAATTATTAAAATATGTTGATAACTTTTATGCTGAGTCTTATATCAATAATTTCAATTTCCATTAACCTTTTGACCTTTACCAAGAATTTTCACCAACTTCACTGATCTGCAACACTACCTATCTTGTTTCATGTACATGTCTTAAAGTGTCTGTCTTTCCATCTGTCTGTCTTTCCATCTGTCTGTGCCACTATTTCACTGGTTAGGTACATACAGACTATATTAATCAAGGATTCTTTATTTTCTTGTAGCTACTCCGAAACTGAAACTAAAGGAAAGAAAGTGTTCTCGCATAAATTTCTCATGCGGTCAAAAATGTCACCAGACTCCTCCAAACTAGTCATATCAACACAGAATGGTTACATCATCGTGATCCATGACCTTGATCTCTTGACCTTGAATGATGACCTCAAAGATTTCCCATTCCATGGAGATCCAAGCCAGGTTTTACAGAAGGGAAATGATAGAAAGAGGAACCGTGTAGAAGTGATAAGGGAATGGCCAATTGGTGACATGGCTGGAGATATTGCGTCTCTGCAGGTAAGTTGGAATATGAATGGGTGTTCAACCCCCCCCCCCCCCCCTCCCCCCTCTTATTAAGTGTTAAAGTAGTACTTTTGTAATCATTACATATATTCACAAATCTTCTGTAAAGATATCTCCGATAAATTTCTACACTCTGTAAAAAATTCTTCCTGACCGTATGTTCAGTAAGTGTTTGAATATAATTCCCTGACATTGTCGCCATAGCACTTTCTATATAGACAGAACCATAGACAGTGCATGTATTCAATATATTTTTATTTTCGTGCGTGATTATAGACGGCGGGTGCGGCTAGCCAACAGGGGATGCTTATTCCTCCCGGGCACCTGGTCCCACCTCTAGCTTGCTAGGGGTCCGTCGATGCTCCATTTGGTGCTCCTTTGTGAGTGTTGTTGAGATTAACGTCAGGATCTTCTTTAACTTATTAAAAAGGCTGAGTGATGGAATATTCCCAAACCATAAACGTTTATACTCACATATACGCCAACAGGGGCATTCATTTTTCAAACACATCTGATGCTATAATTTACTGATGTCCTTCTATATTACAAGAGCCTTCGTAGCTTAGAGTAGACTTTTGTTTATACCTGATAATAAAGATTTTCAATTTGTTGTGTAGCATCTACATTCACATTATTTTGAAGTCTAATTTGTATGTTTTCGTTGCAGATACATCCACAAGGCTGGTGTATGGTGTCCAGAAATGTCAGTAGAAACAAGAGATCAGAGGTAAGTGAAAGGGGTGTATGGATATATTGAAATGAATGAAAAGTATTATTTTATATTCTTAAAAATTTTTTTTTCAAAACATGAAAATACATTCTTATAAAATAACCTTATATTGAGGAATTAATTGAAAAAATCTACTTTAACAGATAAAAACATGTCTATATAAACTATTTAATGAAGACTTTGCTTTACCTAACATATTATACATACACGTACAACTACTTGATATGACCTACTTCTAAGTGAAGAGATATTCGCATAAAATAAGTAACAATTTTGCTTATTTTTCTTATTACAGTGGACATGTATACACGACCTACAGGAAGGGAGCAAATCCTCCGAGGGATTAACATCAGATTTCTCTGTAATGCCCCACACATCATGCTGTCAATCTGCATCTACATATACCCCTGCATCTTCATCCATAGCCCCAACTCTAGTCACGACCACGCCTCAAACCTCCACTATGGGGACTCCTATCGCACGGCCACGCCTTGCTCCGTCAATCATCATTAATCCTGTTACTACAGATTGTGCTCCTGTAGGAACAATTAGTGCTCCTTCCATTGTGATAAATCCTCCATCGTTCAGTATGCAAGGCTGGAGAAATAGCAATACTACAAACAACAGCTCTGAAGAAACCTCAACAGACCCTCAAGTTATAATACGTTCGGACCCAAGTGAGTCTGAGGAAACAGGTAGACGTTACTCCTCGTCACTTACAATACACATCACAGATAGAGGTGAAGTAGCAGCTAATTCTTCTGGATCTGCGGGAAGAGTTAGGGTTCTTGATTTCCATCCCCCATCCACTAGTGCGAGTGCCGCTTCTCAAGAACCGCCTGGACATTCAGATTCAGGTGTATTGAATGCAGTATCTTCAAGTAATAGATTTGAATCCAGACTTTCAATACCTTTGTCGTATACACCGAGAGACGATCTGGAATCGCTGCTCCATGACGATTTATCATCAGATTCAACAGATGACGACAGTGATGACCTACTTTCAGAGACAGATTTAGATGATGTCATGGTAACGGCTGAGCGTAGAACCCAACAAAGTCACTCTCAAGACCTTGTTGATCTGTTTGTCAGATATGATGCAAGGCATGGTATTATTGATGTTAATCACAGATATCGTTTAAGACCGTCGCATGACAACAGTTTCAACAAATCAAACGGTAGACTTCTTTACTACACTGAGGAGCCTAACGTTGTCCGTGGGTTTATAAAAGAATTATGCTTCAGTGCTGACGGGCGTCTTATCTGCTCACCATTTGCGTATGGTGTTAGACTTCTGTCCTTTGATCCTCAATGTAACGAGTTATGTGACGTTGTGCCTACAGCTCCGATGAGACTCTATGAGTTAGGAACCTGTGTTTCTCATAGTAATGCTGTTGTTACATGTAAATTTTCCCCTCAGTATTGTATGTTTGTGTCTGGCTGCCTAAGTGGAAAAGTCATTTTCCACCAGCCAATACTTTGAATGGTTAAACAACTTGACATTTTAATTTTCTCTTTCTATAGAAATCAAAGGTTTTATGGCACATAGCTTTTTATAAGCTTATCTGTTTTTTTGTTTGTCTGAAATTCAGACTTGCTTATTACGCTCTAACAATGCAATGGTCCAGCTTTGATATTCATATATTTGATTTAAGTACTTAGATAATCCAGAATCAAAAATTTTTTGTTGATGGCACTTTGGATTCCATTTAATTTAGCAGTTTGTTTAGCCTTGTATTTTAACTTTTTGTACAGATGATTATAAATCTGCTCATAAGTACTTACAGTTTTTATAAAAAGACCATGACATTTTGATTCATACTGTGATTAATTGACCCTTCCGATTGCGGGAAAAAAATGCAAAATTTCGTGACGTCACAATGCTTTTACCATGTGTTTACCTCGGACAAACAAGCTCCGAACCTCGGTCAAACATCAAAATTGCATTGTGACGTCATGGAATTTCTCAAATTTTTCCCGCTTTCGGAAGGGTCAATTTACTTAGTCTTGTCAATGTGGAAAAATTGATAAATTTTTATTGGTACTTTTGATTGGGGTAAAATCATGTTGTACATGTATCACCTAAGTTTACATTAATAATTGAAATTCTTATAACAATTAAATGCATTGTTTTACTGAAAATATGGTATTTTTAGCTCACCTCGACGAAGTTGAGTGAGCTTATGCTATAACCCCACAGGTCCGCGTCCGCGTCCGCGTCCGCGTCCGCGTCCGTGTCCGCGTCCGTGTCCGCGTCCGCGTCCGGTTAAGAAGTTTGGGGTAGCTCAGTATCTGACAAAGTACTAATGCTACAGTAACCAAACTGGCACAAGTGATTCATCTTTGGATGCTGAGGTGAACCCATGCATCGTATGCAGCATCTGACCTACATTTTCCGCTTGAGTGACTTGGTTAAGAAGTTTGGGGTAGCTCAGTATCTGACAAAATACTAATGCTACAGTAACCAAACTGGCACAAGTGATTCATCTTTGGATGCTGAGGTGAACCCATGCATCGTATGCAGCATCTGACCTACATTTTCCGCTTGAGTGACTTGGTTAAGAAGTTTGGGGTAGCTCAGTATCTGACAAAGTACTGATGCTACAGTAACCAAACTTGCACGAGTGATTCATCTTTGGATGCTGAGGTGAACCCATGCATGGGATGCAGCATCTGACCTACATTTTCTGCTTGAGTGACTTGGTTAAGAAGTTTGGGGTAGCTCAGTATCTGACAAAGTGCTAATGCTACAGTAACCAAACTGGCACAAGTGATTCATCTTTGGATGCTGAGGTGAACCCATGCATCGGATGCAGCATCTGACCTACATTTTCCGCTTGAGTGACTTGGTTAAGAAGTTTGGGGTAGCTCAGTATCTGACAAAGTACTGATGCTACAGTAACCAAACTTGCACAAGTGATTCATCTTTGGATGCTTAGGTGAACCCATGCATCGGATGCAGCATCTGACCTACATTTTCCGCTTGAGTGACTTGGTTAAGAAGTTTTGGGTAGCTCAGTATCTGACAAAGTACTGATGCTACAGTAACCAAACTTGCATAAGTGATTCATCTTTGGATGCTGAGGTGAACCCATGCACCGGATGCAGCATCTGACCTGCATTTTACGCTTGAGTGATTTGGATAAGAAGTTTGGGGTAGCTCAGTATCTAACAAAGTACTAATGCTACAGTAACCAAACTTGCACAAGTGATTCATCTTTGGATGCCGAGATGGACCCATGCATCGGATGCAGCATCTGACCTACTTTTTCCACTTGAGTGATTTCGCTTTTAAAAGCCAATATTGAGCAAAGTATAAGTGCTACATGTACCAAACTTGCATATTGGATGTATCTTTGATCAAACTTTCATAAAATGACCATGACCTACTTTTTCCGCTTGAGTGATTTTGCCTTTAAAAGCCAATATTGAGCAAAGTATAAGTGCTACATGTACCAAACTTGCATATTGGATGTATCTTTGATCAAACTTTCATAAAATGACCTTGACCTACTTTTTCCGCTTGAGTGATTTTGCCTTTAAAAGCCAATATTGAGCAAAGTATAAGTGATACATGTACCAAACTTGCATATTGGATGTATCTTTGATCAAACTTTCATAAAATGACCTTGACCTACTTTTTCCGCTTGAGTGATTTTGCCTTTAAAAGCCAATATTGAGCAAAGTATAAGTGATACATGTACCAAACTTGCATATTGGATGTATCTTTGATCAATCGTTCATAAAATGACCTCGACCTACTTTTTCTGCTTGAGTGATTTTGCCTTTAAAAGCCAATATTGAGCAAAGTATAAGTGATACATGTACCAAACTTGCATATTGGATGTATCTTTGATCAATCTTTCATAAAATGACCTCGACCTACTTTTTCTGCTTGAGTGATTTTGCCTTTAAAAGCCAATATTGAGCAAAGTATAAGTGATACATGTACCAAACTTGCATATTGGATGTATCTTTGATCAATCTTTCATAAAATGATCTTGACCTACTTTTTCCGCTTGATTGATTTTGCTCTTTATAAAGCCAATATTGAGCAAAGTATAAGTGCTACATGTACCAAACTTGCATATTGGATGTATCTTTGATCAAACTTTCATAAAATGACCTTGACCTACTTTTTCTGCTTGAGTGGTTTTGCCTTTAAAAGCCAATATACATGTACTAAGAAATATGTTTGAATTGAATTTTGCTGTCACGAGGTGAGCTTTGTAATCTGTGATTACCTATGTTTTCACAGTTTGACCATGCAAATTGATCATCACTACTGTTATGCCTTATAGCAAACTTTTACACAGCATTACCCATTGGAGATGGTTCAAATGTGGCCATCCATGAATATTTCATAATGTGTGACGTCAAAATGAAGCAAAAAGGTGACATCATTTTATTGAATTTTCGTGTAAGGTGTAGAGTTGCTGTGCTACAGTTAGAGTGTATATGTGTTACTTATACCAGCATTACAATCTTAATGTAATACTACATTTTGATGATCTACCTAACCTTCTCATTGATGGAATTTAAAGTATAATTTCAATTAATTATAATGATATGTCTGAAACTTTGATCTTTATTCAGTGGCATATCCAGCGCCCCCTTTGCCCAGGGGGTCAAGGGGCGAATTTTGCTGATTTTGTTTTGTTTTTGGAAAATTTTGGGTCAGTGCCGGGGGGGGGGGGGGGGGGGGGGGCCTTCTGCACCCCCCTGAATCCGCCACTGTTATTGGCTGATATTTCTTTTTGCTCAAAATTTATGGTGCAATTGAAATTATTACATCGTGAAATATTATTCAAGTAGCATTTCGAATGTTGAAATATAAATACCATGTACAATTTTAATTATAAACATAATTGTTTTCAATTTAAAATGTAGAGAAAGGTATTTGAGAAATACATATTGATTTACATATTATATGAATTAATACTTATATTTATTATTTCATATAAGATTGTCTTACCCTTGTGTGCTTTTTGGTTTGGGCCCAGGGTTACCATTTTGTATTTGTAAATTTGTTGTAAGAAACATTGTAAGATGATTCAAGGTAAATTCATTGTAATTTATACTTTCCGTATAATTATGTACATCTCAGATGTAAGGATGATAGTACGTATAAAAAGATTGTCTCCCCTCCCTCCTCTGCCTTTTTTAGTCCCCTACCGGCAACGCCGAAGGGGACTCTTAGTTTCCTCTCGGTCTGTCTGTCCGTCCGTCCGTCCGTCAGTCTGTCCGTCTGTCCCTCCGTCTGTCCGTCTGTCCGAATATCAGTTTTCCTGACTTTTTTCTGCAACAGATGGAGATATTGAGATGAAATTTGATTCACAGCTTGGTCTAGGATAGTTACAGAGCAAGTTTGACTTTCGTCACGCTTGACCTATTTTTCGAGGAGTTATGCCCCTTGATGACTTTGAAAATTCAGTTTTTGTCAGTTTTCTGGACTTTTTTCTGCAACGGATGGAGATATTCAGATGAAATTTGAAACACAGCTTGGTCTTGGATAGTTACAGAGCAAGTTTGACTTTCGTCACGCTTAACCTATTTTTCGAGGAGTTATGCCCCTTGATGACTTTGAAAATTCTGTTTTGGTCAGTTTTCCGGACTTTTTTCTGCGACATATAGAAATATTCAGGTGAAAATTTGATACATAGCTTGGTCTTCGATAGTTACAGAGCAAGTTTAACTTTTGTCACGCTTGACCTATTTTTCGAGGAGATATGTCCCTTGATGACTTGGAAAATTCAATTTTTGTCAGTTTTCCGGACTTTTTCCAGCTGCAACAAAGAGAGATATTCAGGTGAAATTTGATACTCAGCTGAGTCTTGGATAGTTACAGGGCAAGTTCGACTTTTGTCACGCTTGACCTATTTTTTGAGGAGTTGTGCCCCTTGATGACTTGCACAATTCAGTTTTGTCAGTTTTCCAGACTTTTTTCTGCAACAAATAGTGATATTCAGGTAAAATTTGATACTCAGCTTAGTCTTGCATAGTTACAGAGCAAGTTCAACTTCCGTCACGCTTGACCTCTTTTTCGAATCGATAAAGCAGATAAAACCTCAGAACTGAGCTGCACAGACAGTAAGTTTAATTAAAATTCATGTTTAATTGAAGAGTAATTCATAGGCAGAGTTGCAGGACATAGATATATGCCGCCGGTAGGGGACTTATATCGCTCAGCGATCATAACATTTCTTCTCATTCCATCTGCACACCCCCTTCTTTTCAATCAAAACTAAGATACAAAAGATCTTGATCAGTGTACATCAATTCATGTGTATTCTACACAAAAATGGGCTTAGTGTCCTTGACCTACATTGCCATTCATTGTACTTATGTGACAATGATGTTCTTTTAATTTCAAGTGCAGTTAAATACTCCCTACTGAATATTGTACTGTGGAACATTATATGTCATGTAGTCTGTAGATTTATTTTTTGTACTATATGGCCAGATAAGGTGTAAACTAGTGATAGCTAATAACTACACCTAATTCATATCATATATGATCAGATACTGTCATACATCATTCTTTGTCAATGTGCTTTATTTGTTTGTAATATTCTAAGCAGGAAGGAATCATTAGCTTCTCGATGATGTAAATTTTCATCAATATTTTCATACAATTAAAAATCATCTTAGAATGTAAGATTGGTCCTCAGTACACAGGTGATATTTTTAAACCCAATTTTAATTCTGCTTTCCTCATAGAGCTTAATATATTTTAAAAGGGTCTTGGTACGAAAGTAAAAAAATTTATTTGGTGCCAATAAGGGACCTTGCAATACTAGTCTACAAATGTATGATATGTTCATCTAAACACGTACAGTTTTTGCATGTTACATTTTTTTTCCTTATTTATTAATTACAGCTGGCCTAATTTACATTTACCAAACTGTTTTTTTTTTTTTTTTTGAGCCATCGTGATATGTTTATAGATATAGGATCTCAAATGAATTTTCATTTTATACGATGGATTATGAAATGAGTTGTTTGTTTTATATCACTGAGCCTTGACAAGGGGTTTTATGTCACCGAGCCTTGGCAAGGGGATATAAAACGCACAAGTTTCATGGGTACATCGTATGAAATGAAAATTCATTTGAGATTCTTTTTATCACACGATATTGCCTAAAAATATGTTTTTCTAAATTGAAATCAATGTTTGTGAGAACTAGAGGCAAATCATGCCATAACTTAGAAGTAGATTGACTGCTACGCCATGAGAAGTAGTTACCCATGGTAAAAATTTTCTGTGTTTAAAGAGAAAAATATTTCAAATTTGTTTGATATTTTAATGCAATAATTAATTCAACAACAACAATTTTTAAGATAATTGAAATTGAATCTGCTTCTGAATTTAACAAATGACTGATGTTTGAAAGGTCACACTTGTCAAAGTTTAAGTGATTAGGTCTAAACTTGACCAATCGCATTCAAGCAGAGCAATATGTAACGTATTATCATAAAATTTGATTATGAAATGGCTTTATGAAACTGCATAACGGGTGTATCATGTGATAGAATAAGTCCAGAAAATATGTTTTAATACACATAACAGTTTATTTCATTGCTTAGTAATTTTCAAGCTGTTGGATTGAAATTGTTACTGATATTTACAGAATAAACTGAGATGGAACTATCAAATGAATGTGTAATATTTGTGATATTTATACCTTGGGCAAATGAGAACGAGGAGAATGATTTTAAGGTATCTGTTGTAGAAATGAATATCAAGTTTATTATATAGTTAGAATTACAGCATATCTTTACCTAAATAAACCATAAATCAACATAAAAGTTGGTTTCCAAGGTCAACATGCCAACCACTGCCTAAGACACGGATAATATCGAGACACTGCTGAAGATTACTGAGATAATTTTAACAATGTTTAATGGACAAGACATCCGCGAGATCTCCATTTGTACATTTGATACATTAATGAAGGAAGTAATGGAAGACTTGCATAAAAATGATTCCATCTCCAATTTTCAGTGAACAAAATATTCTGGCCCAATGGGCTGTGATAGATTTTTTGGTAATCATGCATTTGTCAAAGATTTTGAAAAAAATGATAATTAACTTGAAGGGCCATGAAAAAAATCTTGCTCTGGGAAATGCAGAAAAAGACACTGTGGCCGACAAAAATCTTTACATTGTACTGGTTTCATGATATCGTTTTGTTTTTCTGTCGTTGGTCTGAAGGACGCAAATTTTGTTTGGCTACTTAAATAAAAAAAACTTGAAGGATCGATCACCTTTGGTTAAAATAGGATCCCTATTTAGGGTTTAAAGACTTGAGATATATTGAAAACAGTTTACATACTTTGAGTTAAGCAGTCTTTTCCTAGTAGTATTGACCTCTTACACATGCTTTTCCTTTAATTAAAGGATGATTCTGTTTGATTTTAGGACCAAAACGTTTCGCTAAGACGTTGAGTGTAGTAAGGACTAAGAAGGAGTATTTTGTACTTCAGTACAAATCACTTGTCCAAATGAAGATATATTTGGTCAGATGGAATGATCAAGGGTGGATAGAATTTCCGTCGAAAATGCGTCAGATTCTTCAAACGCCTTTTGTTCCATGGATATGATGGTGCTGTCACCAAACAGACATTCGGCATGTTAATTGAACAATCTTCAGTCTCTTAAGATTTGCACTCTGACTGACTGTGACGACTGGACTCTATAACTGACAGGCCCTGTCCAAATCTCGTGAGAAAAGACAGGGCCTCGACCACCTGTCTTCTCTGAATGTTGATTGAACTCCTCGGGTGATAACATGCTTGAGCTCGATCTGGCCGGCAAATTACGAACTTGTATGCCCTTTGTTTTTTGTATCCATTTACAAATTCATCTGTGTGTTGCCTGGACCCCTGCGTTTTGCTATCTTGTTTGTGTGCTAATCTTACATTGAGGAGGTCATTATACACAATAATTATGCTTTCTTTGATACCTTTTGGTGACCGAAAAAGTGTGAGAATTGTGCGCACGTAAGCCAGATGACCACATCATTTGCTACTAAAGTGGCAGATGGCCGTCCTTGGTCGGTACCGATTGCCCATTGGTCTCGTTGGTTTATGTATTGTCTTTTGTGTTTGGTGTTTTTATGTATTTTGTGTATTTTATGTTTGTTTCTTTGCGTCTCTTGCTGTGTATGTCTTCTTGGGGTGTTTTGATGTTTTGTCGTGGTGCTACCCAAGTCTTGTTGGAGATTCCCTCCTTTCTATGGAAAAGATAACTTGTGAACCTGTACAAAAATAAATCATACGTATATTCGTGTGTGTTCGAATAGTCGAGTCTGGATCCAAAATTGTCTTTGATTTTCATTACAATCAATTCTTTTTGTGGAACAATATGACAATTTGAAGAAAGACATTGAGCACTTGTCGGACGATGGACATATTTTTGACCATTATAGCTCTCCTGGGTTCTACTCAGATTTGCTAAATTTACCAGGTCTAAGTAAAATTGGCGTTGATTCTGAATTAAACTAGCTGTGTTTGCTTTTTGCTTTCAACGAATCCTGATTAATGAGTAACTTCCTAGTTTGAAACTTCGAGTGCTTCCTTCTTTCCATAATGATGATGTGATGTAGAGGGCATTAAGTATAATACCTTTATAGTGATAAATTTATTAATGTTCTGACAATTGTACAGACATATAATCCTCAAATCGACTGCCCCAACTTTATGACATGACTATAATTGAAACGGTAATGAGTCTGCACCGGAAACTTGTAGTAGCAATAATTAATTTGTACCCTTTTTGACATCTTATAAACTCGGTTAGTAGGTCAGTGTACAATGTATTGGCTTCATCATTGTTTCTTAAGTGAATGAACAAGGATTGCTACTTCATATGAGTAATATACATCCCTTCTTCGTAAAGCGCCGATCATTTCCGCCTCTTCGCGCGCACACTGGAGTTAATCCCTAGTAATGCTGCCTTAGGCGTATTACAAACCTTTCTCAAAACCAAAAAGCCCCCCCCCCAATAAAACAAATTCACAAATAAGGAGTTGATATGTGCCGAGATGGTAAGGACTCCCTCCCTACTCTGGTTTTCTTATTTAACGTACAATTTTCTGATAATCATGGACTGGACTACTACGGTTGAGCTGGACTCCTTTGGAATTATCTTTTAATATAAGTTAATATATCAATATGACCTGAGTGAAGAAGTGATTTCTTTAAACGAAGCCACGTTTTCTCAATGATCGTCGTGTTCTTACTCTAGCAAAAGCTGCATATCTTTTATATACCTCAAGAAGGCAATTCTAATGATACTCTTGTTGAAAACGTTACTACATATCAACTTTGGTTTCGGAACTTTCGTCTACAAATACTTATATCAAAAGCAATGAAAGTGTTCCTAACATTTTCAACAAACGCAACAGTGAAATTTCTTCATTCAACATCCCTATTTCTAAATTGGATCTTCCTACACTATACTGCATACCAAAACTGCACAAGTCTCCTTACAAATTTCGATACATTGCTAATTCTAGTAACTGCTCAACTACAATTTTCAATACAACAGAAATCTGACGTCAGCACTCACGGCGATAAAGGAACACGTAGCAAAATATTGTGAAACTGTTCTAAACAGGAATGATGTAAACTTGTTTTGGTCTTTTAAAGATTCAGGGGATGTGGTTGACAAAATGAAATCTAGAAATTTTCAAGCCAATTCGATTTCTTCATACGACTTTTTTTTTTTAAATATGTACACCACGCTTCCTCACGATAAAATGTCCAAACTCATTAAATGGTGCTTTAACCGAGAGTGGGAAACTTATATTTGTACATTTGAATCAAAGGGTTTCTTTTCCAATACAGAATACAAATCATATAAATCATGACATGTAGTGACCTTTGTATTGCCTTGTCCTTTCTTTTGGACAACATTTATGTAAGATTTGGTGAGAATCTCTACAAGCACGTTGTAGGGATCCCTATGGGTACTAGTTGCAGATTTATTTTTTTTACATGCATGAAAAAGAATTTATCAAAAATCTTCAAAAACAAAGAAAACATGATGATGTGAAATGTTTCAATGGTACTCCTAGGTACCTGGATGATATTCTTACTATCGACAATCCTGTTTTTGAAAAGTATAAAAATGTTATTTATCCACAGGAACTGACTCTAAACAAGGCGAACGTTACAAACACAGAAACACCATTTTTGGATCTCAATATCAAATTGTTAATGGAGAGATTCATACAAGTGTGTATGACAAAAAATAGTAAATTTCCCTTGACTTGATGGTGATGTTCCTAGATTACCGTTTTATGGTATCTACATTACGCAGCTCATCCGATATGCTAGAGCATGTACTGATGTTTTTTGATTTTCATAATAGAAATTTACAAATAAATAAGAATTTTTTAGGTCAAGGTTTTCGCTTTCACAAACTTGTAAAGACATTCTGGAAATTTTTCAAAAATTATTGTCAACTACTTTTGAAATTCGGACCTATACTAGCAACAGAGTATATTACTTTGGGTATTTCTCCACCTTCATTTTATGGTACATGATAAGCAGAATAAGAAGGATCAAAGGTAGACAGAATTACCATCAAAAATGCGTAAGAATTATCAAACGCCTTTTATTCCGTGGATATGATCCTAATGTCACCAAACGGACACTGGGCTTGGCACTTGACCAATATACATTTTTGTACCAGCGCATCCTTAATACTTGCACTCTGACTGACTGTGACGACGGGACTCCATGACGGGCCCTGTCCAAACCTCTTTAGAGAAGACAGGGCCCTGACCACCTGTCCTCTCTGAATGTGAGTCGGCCTCCTCGGGTGATAACATACATTAGCTCGCTACAGCCGGCAGAGCACAGATTGTATTATGCATGTCCTCTTTTTATATCCATTTAAATATTCATCTGTGTTGCTTGGACCCCTGTGTTTTGCGGGCTTGTTTATGTATGGTCATCTGACAGTGAGGAGGTTGTTTTCCACCACAATTGTACGTTCTTCGAGACCTCTGGGTAATCGGAATAGTGGGAGGGTTGTGCGCACGTAATCCTGGATAACCACACCGTCTGCTACTGACGTGGCAGATGACCGTCCTAAGTAGGCACCGTTTGCCCATTGGTCTCGTTGGTTTATGTGTAGTCATTTGTGTTTTATGTTTTTCTGTGATTTGACGTTCCTTGTACCACCGCGTCTCTTTCTGGGCGTGTCTTCTTTGTGTTTTACAGTGGGTGTTTTGAGAGGTTGCTGTTGGTGCTGCAACTAGATGTTGTTGGAGATCCCCTCCTTTCTTGTTGACACAATGAGTCAACCAAGGAAATATTCCATGAAGGCCTTCGTTGAAACGAAAGTTCAATCAAGAACAGAAACACATACGACTTTTCAGCAACTACTAAATATGTTTTAACCTGGGTCCTGTAGCATCGTATCCCAGCCATCTTGCTACGTCTTTCGGTATTTTCGGACATAATTTTCACAGATTTTGGCCATATTACATTGTTTAGACTAATCACCGACGAGGGTTAAATAACCGAAACGTGCATTACAAGTCCATGCTGTAAATGTATCTGCATGTTCTTAAATGATGCTGTGAATTTGAAGACGTAATATATTGATGACATTCTCTCAATGAATGACAAATATGGATAATGACCATAATATCCGTCTTTTCGATTTTATAGTCTTGAGTTCGATTTGTGCAGGTATCTGACGTAAAATCATTGTGACGTCATTAAATTCCTTTGAAAACGTCATATATGTAACCCTATTTCCCTGAATTTCATGCTGGTTTCCATAGATTTTGATGACGTCACAATGCGTTGACGTCAGATACCTGCACAAATGGGAAGTAACTCTGTATTTCGAAAAGACCGAATTTGAAGCTAGAACCATCCAAAACACCGAATCTGACACATTTACCGGCATGAAAAAAAAACTACAAAAATTAAATCTTTCAGAGTTTACTTAACATTCTAGTACAAAAATTACAATTCAACATTCGAGAATACGGAATGTCTTATTATACCTTTAATATAATTTATTATATGGCACATTTTGCGATTCATGTATAAAATCAAAATGATCTTTAAGTTTTCATTGCAATAAAACGATGGAGATCGAATAATAATCCATACGGAATATTTCTTGTTTCATTCAAAGCCATGATAAATCATGTAAAAAAAACTGTCATTTGAATAAATAATCAATATAAAAACAATATATTCATATTCAAATAAGTTGCATTATATAAATACATTCATGTATTTACAAGTAGATTATGAATATAATATATCAAAATGAACAAGATGAATCACTTACTGAGTGATATGTTGTGACAAGTTCATTATATGATCTGTACAAGAACAGTTATGAACAACAATGGGATGTCCTCCCAGGAGTATCACAGAAATATACAAGACTTGAAAGCCTTATTCAACGAAATGTCCGAAAAGGTATAAACTAAAATTGGCCCTATTGACCATTACATTGCCTTCTGCATTTATGTCGGATCTTTAATGTCGATCATTACAAGGTCAGTTCGAAAAACCTTCTTTTGCGTAGTTACAATTATAACTAAGTATAATCATATAATTTGTGATGCGACATACTAAAAAGTTCATACTCCAATAAACTGTCAAAACTTATTAAAACATTCGATACTTTTAAAAAAGAACTCATTAGTAGCGATATAGAATAAAAACTTACGTAAAAATCTTCGAACATCAAAAATAAAAATATTAGTAGGCATGATCACGTCATCATAGACGCGTTGTTCAAAGCATCACAGTTTGATGATGGTCTGCACACAACCGGTCGTGTAACTTTTTATTTCATACATGAGCCTGTAGAGCACACGGTCAAGTCAGGGTTGAGTTGTTTCACCAAAATTATGTAAAAACTCCTTTTAAGATAAAGGAAATGTGTACCTATACAACTCGAAAGAACTAAAAGTATATAGTACCCTGCATTGTCGAGTCATAAAGGAGGTCATTTTTAATAAGATATGGTAAAAGAATGTGGAAGACAATGCAAACATATCCTATCATATTACATAATTGCACATAATAAGAATTACTGAGAGTACTGATAAATTGAAAGCAATTTTTTGTTGCCCATTTCCTGGTTTTCCGACATTTTCTTCTGTAATCGTGTATCCTCCATCGTTTTGAATGTCGTCTTCAAGCTTCAAACCTGAATATAAGATAACAAAGTTCACATACATCTTTTGTCCTACTTTGAAAAGGAAAACGAAGGATATGTTATACTCATAAATCTATATTTGTAAATGTAAAAGAAATATGAATGGATTGGAATTTTTCTGGTAAAGAATATTCAATAAGATATATAAAATGAAGAAAATGTAACCATTTGGGTAGTTTAAATCGATAAATAATAAAGAAAAAAGCACCTGTTGCTCAATGCAGCCCTCTGCTTAAAAAACTTTACAAAAATGTATCTGTACACCAAACATGCATGATCCGGATAACGAACGATCAGCAGTGGTATTTCAAGCTAAAATTACTCTCCTTACTCTTAGAAACCAAAGTAAATTAAGCATCCCCTATAGATGATAATTTCGAAATTTTAGATAACTTTTTCGTTGAAATTGAACGGCTCCAGATTTTGTGTGGGCTCTATCAAGAAGATGTGGCCAAAAATATAGGAAGGTCGTTTCAAAGGTATTTACATTTTACTTTTTCACTTAAAATATCGACAAAATGATTCCTCAATATTAGACTCACCTGATGTACAGGTTCTACATGATCGTGCACAGTTTTTCTTCATGTAGTCCGGGTTTATAACGCAATGTGAATGCTGAGCCCAAGATTCACAATGCTTATTTTTGTCTTCACAATCTTCTAGAATTGTAGTACCGTCTGATAATTCGTCTGTGCCCTTATTACAACGCCTGTTGAATTCTGAAGAAAACATCAAGCACAAATATTTGGTTTACATATTGATAATCTAAATTCCTCAAGGTTTTTCATTCGCATCTTTTCCCAGGAAATTTTCGAGATTGTGAGACTGACTAACTGATAGGTACTTCTTTGATGTTTATTTTACTGAAATATTTCTTTACAATCAAAATTATCTTAATTCTTTTCCAATCCATAATTGAATGGATATCAAATCTGTATATTTATGTATCATCAGTAAGAAGAGGAAGACACCCATATCTTTTTTCATGAAATTTTGATTGTTTATGAATTGTGATAATGAAAATGCCCCCTTTATCTAAAACTTACGTTCTACTGTTTCATTCTCTTCTGGTTTGCTACATTTACACGTATAACAGCAATTAGCTTCCATCCACATTTTATGAACACTGCAGAATTGATGTCTGTTTTCAAAACCCTGGCATTGTACGGTATCGTATCTATCATAACAATCTGGGAGTCGTCTCGGTTGGGTGGTGGTCCTAAGAATCGGTCTGCGTGTGGTTAATCGTGGTGGTCGCCTTGTTGTTACAAATGGTCGCCGTGTTGTTACCACGGGAGATCTTGTTGTCCTACCCACTGGTGGCTTGTTTGTGAAGATTGTACCATCGTCGTCTCCCCCTTCACAAGTGCGACAAGCTTTTGCGCAGTTGAAGGGCATCCATCTTGGATTTGCACCACATTCCCCCTTAAGTGCCCATTCATAACATTTCGCCTCCGGGGTGTAAGCATTTGGACAATTAGCTGTAGCACAATAAATATACTCGTAAAGAATGGAATTTATGTTCTCATTGGATAGCAAAAAATATTTTTAGATTTTTAGACAGGGTTTCCATTATCCAATTATAGATATTTTTAGATTTTTAGACAGGGTTTCCATTATCCAATTATAGATATTTTTAGATTATTAGACAGGATTTCCATTATCCAATTATAGATATCCTATTCAGTCATTGGTGTACGTAATACTTGGTGCATACAGTACTGTCCTTTTTTCGAACTGGGAATATCTATTGATGTCTGAATGTGCTTAAATGTTTTAAAAACTTCTTCAAATTCGATAGCATTATTCCGTCTTTTCGAATTAACAGTACTACGTTCGATTTGTGCAGGTATCTGACGTAAAAGCATTGTGACGTCATCAAATTCCTTTGAAAACGTCATATATATGTAACCCTGTTTCACTGAATTTCATGCTCGTTTCCATAGAATTTGATGACGTCACAATGCGTTGACGTCAGATACCTGCACAAAAAGGAAGTAACTCTCTATTTCGAAAAGACCGAATTTAAGAGCGGATAAATTGTCAGCATGGTCCAGACATGCACGTTTCGGGTATTTAACCCTCATCAGTGATTCATTTCAGCCTACTGTTAAAAGCAGATTTAATTAACACCACTTAATATTGTTTATTTGGTTTTTTCTGCTATCCACGCCATCTCAAGTTTTCATTGGATTCAGATTTGGTTTGTAATTGTCAGAGTAAACATCTTTTCGTATCTTACAAAAGAAGGGAGGAGATCTCCAACAACACCCCGTTGCAGCATCAACAGCAAAACAGCAAAACACCAAAACACCCGATGCATAAACACAAAAGACAAGTACAGCACGAGACGGAAAAGAGACACACGACATGTAAACATCAAACACAAAAGACTACACATAAACCGACGAGACCAACGGGTAACCGGTGCCGACTTTGGACAGCCATTTGTCACGCAAGTAGCAAATGGTGTGGTATTATGTACATAATAATCTTTTCCAGTCTTTCATTTGTTGCTATTGTTTTAAAGTCTATATTGCATATACCTGCTCTTTGTTTTTTCTATTCATGTTATACATACTTCCAGGTAACGTTCCTCCGTCGACACACATCCCACAGGTCTTTTTACAATTCTTTTTCATCCATTGTTCGTTTACAACACAGTCTCCCAAATCTTTCCACTTCTCACACGTTGCGTCATCATAATAGTTACGACATTGGTTTCCTATCTCTGTAATAGAAATGCCGATACAAATAATTGTTTTTCAAAGCTATAATTAACTTCTCAAACAAAAAATTGAAAGACGGCATGTGATATCAAAGTTCAAGGATATCAATATCATAGAAGTCACTAGTCGATGACGTATTGATATTTGCAAACTTTCTTATGACCACGGATCAAGATCTTGTTTCAGAGAAGGGTTTAAGGTCAGCTGAAGAATTTCAACCTTTGATTTTTTCAATAATGTGCAGTTTTATATTCCTAAAATCGGAGTAAAAAAGGGGGAGGTGATTTCAGGCCAATCGCTTCCATTCCCATTTTCCACTTTTGGCAGACAAGAGTTTACCTGGATGTTGTTCAAAAGCGTCACCACATAGTCCACAAGCCCTTCTACAGTTAGAGTACATATAGTCTTTGTTCCTGGCACATTCTCCCTGGGTGGCCCATATATTACATTGCCAGTCGTTGCCATTGTTTCTACAGTCTGTAAAATATAATTTTAATTATTTTCTCATAAACACTCTTGACCAAAAAACAAAAAAAAAACATAGATTTGTGTACATCTGCCGAAATATCTTGATCTAAGGAGGATTTGCCTCCCCCACCAAAAATGATACAAACCCTTTTTGATGTTAGCCATTTCTTTGCGATAAGGAAGTAACCTTTATTGTTATTGTTTTTGTGTTGATATTGATCCCCCTCAATTTGAATAACATATAAATTTAGCACAACCTAGACTACATCCCTTCCATAATTTCTACCTGAATTTCCACGACATATCAGTATCTATAAGATCTAGTACTTGTAATTATACGGAAGTGTTCCAAAGGTTCCAAAGTGTACCTGAAGGCGCTCGTCTGTATCCCTCCTGACAGTCTTTAGTACCATCTGGGCAAATACATTGACAATTTTGGTCCAGGAAACCACCATTGTTACATTTAGGGGAGTTTCTGTCACAATGGTCAGCTGAAAAAATAGTTTAAGCTTTATTTTAATGCTGAAGCATTACTGAGTGCAATATCACTTGAAAGTCCTCAAATGCCAATTGAAAACAAAACAAGCGACAGAAAGAGCAGGTTTTCGAAACAAAGAGAAGATACAACAAAAAAGACGTTTTCCACTCTAGTTCAATTTCAAAAATGTTTTACTAACTAGTATTTAGTAATTATTAACAGAACAAATTGCTGAAAATATTATACAATTATGGACTTTTTACGAGGTGAATATGGTGTGATATTTTCTGAATTTGAAAATATTGACCGAGGCGACAGCCGAGGTCAATATTTTCAAATTCAGAAAATATCACACCATATTCACCGAGTGAAAAGTCCACAATTGTTTTATTATATAGTAGACTTAATCAGTATTTTAGAGGTACCTTTTCAAAATGGCTGACATCGACTTTTCATTGAAAATGTTTCAAGACGTATTAATATCAGCATTTTCTGTCGCTGACTTATCCTGAACGTAATGGAATTCATTCAATGAGTCAAATGAAGAATATTTCAGAGTCAAAATCCGTAGATAGGCACAATATTGAAGAATTTGAGCTCAGCTTCAGGGTCCTTGATGCTGTTTACGAAATAACGTTAATGACGTCACAGATATATATTTCGCGCGTTTTCGATATTTCATGGTAAACCGGAAGCAAGAGTATTCGCGGTAAGGATATTTAATGAAATCGCCCCTCACAGGTCAATATGAGGAGACAATGACTCGTCACGTGACAGTTCTCAGCCAATGATAGTTGGAATATAAACAGACTATATAATAATATAACTTATTTCCTTAATGGCATAGCTATGTCCTAAGATAACCATTCGGCATACATTTCAGGTCATTTTCAGATAATACGTCAGAATCATCAGATGCCTTTTATACCGTGGATATGATCCTAATGTCACCAGACGGACACCTGGCATGGCTTTCTAGTACAACAAAATTGGTACTATAGAACATATATTTCAATATTTACAATTTCAACCACTAGGCTGGTATCGCTGCTGGTAGACTATTAGTCCCCGAGGATATCGCTCACCTAGTTTTAGTGTTTACGCACTGCATTGAAATATATTCTAAATTTCCTGTTATCAAATCCGACCTAAATTTCTAAAACTCATTGCATAGCTCTGTCTTTAGCTGGGTTTCGGCATAATTGTTTTTCAGTCATGTTTAGAATTAAGCTCCTTGCGCCTACCCTCCAACGATTTTTGGCCATGTTTTTCACTTAGATACGCTTCTGAATAAACACTGGACAAAATTTGGAGCCGCTCATTATGCAAGAGGAAATGAAAGCTCTGTATTGTAGATTGCGCCAGGAAAACTCATTTTGGCTTTATTAAAACTGTTTGGCATGAAATACTACTGACGAGGATTAAAATATTCGAAACACGTGTCTAGTACAACAAAATTGGTATATTTCAATATTTACAACTTGACCAATCTTCAACCTTGTACTTAGGACTTGCAATCTGACTGACTGTGAAGACGAGACTCCATGATCTTGCCCTCTCCAAACCTCTTTAGAGATTAAGACTCCTCGGGTGATGCATGATCTCGCTAGAGCCGATAGAGCACGGACTGTATTTCGCACGCCCCATGTTAAGAACATATATTTTAATACGAACAATTTATATCCATTTACATATTCATCTGTGCGTTGCTTGGGCCCCTTTTTACTGTCTTGTTGGTGTGATTATCTTACAGTGAGGAGTTTATTTACACTACAGTTTTCCGTTCTTCGAAATCTTTTGGTAACCGGAAAAGTGGGATGGTTGTGTGCATGTAATTCGGATAATCACACTATTTGCTACTTACGTGGCAGATGGTCGTCCTAAGTCAGCATCGAATGCCCATTGGTCTCGTTGGTTTATGTGTGGTCTTTTGTCTTTCGTGTTTTGATATTTGCTCTACCTTGTCCCTTTTGTGTCTCTTGTCGTGCATATGATTTCCCTGTATTTTCACTTGGGTGTTTTGATAGTGTTCTGTTGTTACTGAAACCGGGTCTTGTTGGAAATTCCCTCCTTTCTTTTAGAATTTGCTCCTCATAAATTCACAGATTGGCTTCCCTTTCTATCGGCCTAAAGCGTCACTGATGACACAGAGCCCCGACCACCTGTCCCCTCTCAATGTCAGTCGAGCTCCCCGGGTGATAACATACATAAGCTTGCTACAGCCGGCAGAGTACGGACTGCATTTCGCACGCCTTCTGTTTTTATATCAATTTACATATCCATCTATGTGTTTCTTGGGCCCCTGTGCCATGCTGTCTCTTTGTATGGTAATCTTACAGCGAGGATGTTATCATAAACCAAAATTGTGCGTTCTTCGAGACCTCTGGGTAATCGAAAGAGTGGGAGGGTAATGTGCATGTAATCCGGATAGCCACAGCATCAGATGACCGTCCAAGTCGGTACCTTCTACCTATTGGTCTCGTTGGTTTATGTCTTATTATTTGTGTTTGATGTTTCTATGTGATTTGGTTATCCTTGTACCTTTTGCGTCTCTTTCTCTGCGCGGCTTCTCTGTGTTTTTTTTTTTTTTTGCATTGGGTGTTTTGATGTTTTGCTGTGGGTACTGCAACCGAGTGTTGATGGAGATCCCCTCCTTTGTATTATTTGTTGAAATTTGCATTTGGTGCACTAAATGATTACGATAGAACTTATATTCAAATATTGACGATTGTAAAGAATCTACTTTGCACAGAATCAGCGAAACAAGTGACACTTACCACAGCCGTACATTTTACTGACAGTTTCAATGTCCGTGAATGAAAGTTCCTTCTTATAAACTCTGCCAATCTCTGCTTCTCTGTCACGGAATTGAGGCTTGGGTCTTATTGTTTTTGATCTGCCATCGGCAGAAAAAGCCTAGAGAAAAGAACGTTTATACCAATATTCTAGTTGATATCTGATTCGAATTCTTAATTACCTGTTCCAACTAATTTTTAAACATTCTTTTACTCCTTACAAGTTATCTTTGCTCTTTTAAAAAAGGGGTTGCTGTAATTCGTAAACATTAATATATTTGATCTTTTTTGCCAAATGGTTAACGTCTTCAAATTCATAAGCATCATTTTAGAGCAGATTAATTTACAGCATGGATTGGACATGCACGTTTCGGGTATCTACTTTCGTCAGTGATCATCAATCTTAACAATGTAATATGACCAAAATCTGTGAGAATTATGTCCTAATTATACCAGAAGACAACTTATTTTGAATTAACATTTATTTATTTCGTTTATGCATACTTACAGTGACTCCGTAATGCATAACTGATGAATATTCATAATCGACCCCAAAGCTGTTGACCTCTCGATCCGGGTACTTATTGAACCACTGTCTCATCACCGGTTGGACGTTTTCATATCTAATATCAATGTAGCTGTCCCTGATTGGTCGTTGATGTTCGTGAATCAGACCAACCGCATGAGCGATTTCATGAAGATAAAGTCCTTTCTGAAATATATATATATATATGTATTCAGCAACAGATCAAGCTGGTGTTTTTGCATATGACCTTGGCGTTCCAGGGAAGCAGAACTTCTATAAGTTAATTGCCATACGAAAAGTCTTGAGCAATAAATACAAGCATCGGAAACTGAATATTGAATGTAATGACTTTTTTCACTTTCGCTTTGTGACCTCAGGGTGATTGCAAGAATCGAGAAAATAATCAATATTGCTTTTGTTGAAAGGTTTATATTATACACAGGCTGAAATCATTATTGGAGAAGTTCTTCGGACTGAAGGGGGATTTTATAAAAGCGTATGAGATCCCTCTTTCCAGAATGATCAATGATATTCTGGATTGCGACTGAATGCTTGTCAACATCACCAAATAAGACATCTTTACCTGATATGTACATCAATATGTACATCGAGACAATCACCGAATTTGACCAGCTTTCATGGAATTGTTGCGATGGGTGACATGCAAACAGAAGAAGATGACTCTCCCCGGGCACCTGGTCTCACATCGGAATATTGTTTAATGCAGGATTCGCAGCCGTTTCAAATGTAAATTCTAATAATTTTGCCTTAATTACTTTTCTTCTTTCAGACTGGATGGGTAGTTCTTCGATGTTTATTTGAAGACGAAGCGATGGCGAAATAGGAAACGTCTTTTGTTATGAATCGATGCAAATACGAATGTATTTTGAACGGGTATGATCGATTAAGTAATATTTTTAACAATGTCATAGTCATTAGTTCAAAATGACATCCTGATTTTTATTTTCATTTAAACACAATACTTACAAATCGACAGCCATTTTTGTCTAGGTTCAGAACCTGTGGACCTCCGACCATCCCTAGCTGTGAGTTACACCTGAAAAAAGTATCCATGATTACAGGTATGAGTTAAATCAAAATCCCTTTCAGCATCGACGCATTAATTGAAAATAATTACAACGAACTGTCAGCTAAAGAATCTACTTGAACCACGGCTAGCTAGCTTTGACGGGAATGCGGTCATGTACGCTTGACTTTAAACCCATTCATTGAGCTCCCCCGTCGCTTCACGTTACAGAAGATTCATGCAAGGATCCAAAACATCATCCGTCACTTTCATCATTTTTAAACTACCAACCAAGTATCTGTTGGGTGTTTATGTATTCAAAATAAAGGTATAATTAATTACTGCGTACCCGTAACCATCCTGGAACAAGACGTAATTCTGTTCATTCGTTCTCTCTCTGAAGCGAAGACACGTATATTTCTCCCATTCACGCATTGCTACCTTTACAAAATACTTGTCCACATCATCTAAAAACAAAAAGAAAAAAACAATGAATAAAACATCCATACGTTCGAACTGAAGAAACAAGAAATATAAACTCTATCTACCTTCTACCTTTTTCTGGTTTCTTTCCTAACATTGAAAATATGTTTAATACCACAATTAAATTCAAATGTAAAAAATCGAATATGATTGCATTGACAATCTGACACGTGACATTTTCAAAGATACTCACTATATCCCCTGTTGTCGAAGTAATAGGGAACTTCTCCTTTGGGCCATCTCAGAATGTTACCTCTGATTGCCTTTCTCTTCGTTCTCCTTTTCTTTCTGAATTACATGAAACAGTAATAAAGTGAGTCCAACTTCAAAATTATAATATAGAAATTGTTCATAAGATATTGTTGTTCGCCATGTTAATGTTGTGCTATGCTATTGTCTCCGTCTGTTTGTCAAGTGTTTTTTTTTTCTTTTCTCGTGAGACATGTATATTTCTGTTCTATTTATCTTTCAAGAATTTGTTAGCCTATTGGTTGTTAAGTTTAGTTTGGTCCATGCTGCAGATTTGTCTTTTCTTAAATGATGCTATTGAATTTGAAGACGTTTAACATTCGTACCACTTGATGAGTGTTACTGCTGGTGGACAGGAGTCCGAGGAGCATTCGAAAATTTCTGTTATCAACATCTCTTCAAATTTCTAAAACGTGGGTCCTGTAGCATCTTATCTAACCCATCCATTCGGTACGTTTTTGGACATAATAATTGTCACACTCTTTGGCCATATTACATTGTTAAGATTGAGGATCACAGACAAGGGTTAAGTACCCAAAACGTGCGGGTCTGGTCCATACTGCAAAGGTACCTGTTCTTAAATGATGCTATTGAATTTGAAGACGTTTAACATTTGTTACTTTTACACTCTGATTTTGGGTTTAGATTTGACTTTTATAAACTATTTAGAAATGTCTATCAATAGCTTAGATACAGCGTAACAATCTATAAGTAATCCGAGATGCATTTATCAGTATTAAATGTACGACAGTGTTACATCAGAGTTTCGACCAATTGCATCGATTGAATCAATTAAGTGCTGCAGAGCACAGCTTCCGATTCACATATTGCAATCATTTCAATTTTATGACATGCTCACGAGCCAATAATTATGCCATGTACATAAACATGCTGAAATGCTGTTTGTAATGTCTCAAAAAGAAAGGCAAAAACAAAGAGTTAAAAAGCCATATGATACGAACATATCTAGACCTGCACGTGCTAATTGCCATCTGTTCTTTGCATGTATACGTAGCTGTATGTCTCTGCTGTGCATCATTTATTTCATCATATCAACTACTGTATTCCCCAGATGTTCTGAATTTAAGATGAAAGTTCGAATGTTGCTAGTCTCTTCATCTTACCAGTAGAACAATGGCCGGGTCAACTATCCGTGACCCATTTTTTGTGTTTGTTATGATGTTCGAATTCTTTCCTTGCAGTTTATCAATTGTTAATTTGAAGTTTTACATTTCTCCTTTTCACTATTGCATGGTTTTGCTGAGGCAGCGTTTATAAATATATATACAGCGATCTGTAAATTCCAACACGCACTCTTCTATGTCGTTTGTTCCTACCAAAAATTAGTTTAAAGGGCAAATGCTTCAGAGAGGGGAAATTGAAGTGTACAAAGATGCGTTTTCGCTACAATGGTATTAAATATTTCGGGGAGGGTGTGCTTGTGTCTCTACTTGTTTTTTTTTTCTGTTTTTGTTCTGTGCTGTTTTTTAACTCCTGAGGTCGACACTCAAAGCATAAAGCTAACTTACTGTTTCTTTGTATAAATGGCCTCATATTGCTCTCTGCCCATATATATGTCCAGCTCTACTAAATGCAGGCCGTCTGGTAACGTTAGTCTGTTGGCTACGGCTATAAGTGTCAAAAATGAGAGAAAAAGTAATCAAACAAATATTCAAGAAATTGGAAAATTATACAGAAATAAAATGATAATCAAGAAGCGGTTTGAAAGCACTTTTAAAGGAAGATTACACATGTACTATTAACCACTATCCATTGAATTATCTATTTATTACATGGTTTAACCTAGAATATTTGGTACATAGTTTTTGTCTGCATCACCATTATGATGTTCACAACAAGCAAAAGGAAAATGGTGGATCAGGAAAAAGTTAGTAAAATGATAAAATATAATCTGTTGAAGCACCAGCATATCAGACTCTATCGACTGACAACCCCTGATACGAATAGAATAGTTATTTACTTTTTTAATTACTTATTCTTTTTGAAATAATTATTTACTTGTTTTATGTTTTCATCCGTTACTTACTTTGGTTCAATTTATTTTCTTTTCGTAATATTCTTATTTATCCTCTATCTTCTGAATCTTATTCCATTTCATTCTTTTTTCATTCTTTTTTCATCATTTATTTATTTATTTATTTATTTATTTATTTATTTATTTATTTATTTATTTATTTATTTATTCATTCATTTATTTATTTATTTATTTATTTATTTATTTATTTATTTATTTATCTATTTTTTTTTTTGTATAGGCTACACTTAATAATTGACTTTTAATATAATAATATTAATATCTTTAAAAGAATAAATGTGCATTTATCTGATATTTAAGAGTATAAACTACTTATAACGTCACTGTCATTACTTTTAAATAAAATATTGGATGTAACCTTCCATTTAAGGCATCATCACGGTAATTTTATTTTAGTCGTATAAAAGAAGGCCAAAACTTATTTTTCAAATCAAATCATGTGGATAGGTAAGCAACATTCATCGTTAATGCTGCGAACCACCTAGAGTTATAAAAAGCAATGAGTGATTATGAATGTATTTTCACTTCAGAATTTCTGTGTCCTGTGTTACAAATCGTGCGATGAAATATGTATCTTATGCGTGATGATGTGGAGAAGTAGAGATAGTTCACTAACTTATGACACTCATCTTGTTTCCCTTTTGTATAGTATGTTCTTAAACATCTGTTTTCCTTTTCATCTTAAAATGACCACATAGAATATATAACAAGAAACAGCTAATATACAACAAAGAACAGCTAGAGGCCGAATGAAATGTATATCATTCTGAAATTCAAAATTCAATTCTTGTACTTATTCGATCTTAAACTTTGAAAAATATGTTATGACTTTGCACTTTAATTGTTTCTTGCAGTACAATTGAAAGTACACGTGCGTCATTGCCAGATACCAAATTATTATGTCGAATTTGATATTTAACGTTTTCCTTCGTGAAATTGAGATCTAATACTTATATCATATTTTTTACCCTCCAAAATTGTCTGCCTACAAAAATAGTACTTACGAAGGTCATGTTCAGCGTTCTTGTGGTATTGTTGTTAATATTATTAAATATATATAATTTAGCTATCTATTTCAAAATTACCTAATATCATTAGTTCGGAATTTTGAAACCCAGACGGGTTCAAAGTCTTAGTCAGGGTTAATGGATGCTGTCGCCATCCAAGCCAAGGTGTAAGTACAGAAATTGAACTTTTTCTTTGTGATGCTGTTTTTAGACGTGGCTATTGGCACCACAGTTTACATCAGTGTGTGCGAGCTCTGTGATCAACAGATCCCTATCTGATCAAATCAAGCGTGACGCTACATTGAGATTCATCTAGCACCACGTGTCAGGGTATGATTCACTACGCTCCTTCTCTCATTATTTTCGTCTGGACGCTCGGTACAGTAGGGTTTCTGCTTCGGATTACATCATTAAGTTTTTTGTTTTTCAAGTCAGATGCTAGTGACTCATTTGTTATAATGGCATTATTACCAATTTAATCAAACCTAGTCGTATTCAGAGGAAATCAATAGAATTGTCTAGAGCTTGAGAGCAAAGTAACGAAAAGAGGGTCAACTTCCTATTTCACGATAAAACAGGATTTGGCAGCATAGAAAAATGACAAGGGACTTTGCTATAAATAAAAAAGTATATCAAATATTATTTGAACAATTTTACATCCTTCTTCGAGACTACAAAATGTATACATGAACTTTCTTTTCTTTTCTTGGTCATGAACAAGGGGTTTTTTTTACTATTAAGAGGTACTTTAGTATATACTGTTTTTTAGGCTGAAAATGTCAACAATTATGCTTTACTCGGGTTTTACATGTTGCCGATGTTCCGATTATTTTGCTGTTTTGATTAAGCAAAATCCTTAAAAATACTAGAAATCCATACCGATCTGACATTCTTCTATGCAATGTTATCAGCACATTTAACGATTCTTTATGAATTACTTTCTTGTCACAAAAAGTATTCACTAATTATGATATATCGGAAGCAGTGCTTTTCATACATTCATTCAATTCCAAATTGTAAAGCAAATTCTTCAAATCTTCAAATACCTCTTGATTTCATTATTTTTCCTTTTAAAGGTAGAATATTCCATCATTTCAATTGGACGTGAATGTAGTAAACATAAAAAATACATTATAACATAAGAATTAACAGAAATGTTTGATTGAACAGTAATGAAAAAAGCTTACCGTCCATTCCGCCCATTGACCTCAAAATAATTTGGTCCATTGTTAAATTTTCTGGTGGCTCTCTTCCAAACTGACCAATGACAATGACCACGTGCAGGGTCAACACAATCTATCCAATAACAAAACATTTCATTTATTTCAAAATGACAAGAATCGAAAATATTTCAGCACGAGAAGCAAATTCGATCATGATGGATAAATGTTATGTGTAAGAAGAAAAGCCAATAAAAATATTACCACTAAACACTGGAAAACTTGAACTGATGTCATTCTGGCTCGCGTGTTACTTGTTCTTTAACTCTGGATTCACTATGAGTCTCTTATATAGCTATATGATTACTTCCGAAAACATTATTTCCCTTTTAGTACTTAGATAAGTTGTTCTGATGTTGAGCGTTTTTGTCGGAAGCTTAAACCACACTAGTGCGCAAGAAGGTCTTTGTTTTTTGGTACTTTGGTAGTAAACAGGGCAAGGTGTGGAATGCGGTTTTTATTACTATTCCGTTTTGGTCGAGCGTACTTTAATTACCAGATACATCAGGCAGCATTTGAAAACTAGGACTGCCTCACGTGACCTGAACCCCGCGATTTAAGTATCCTAAAATTGTTTATACTAGCTGACCTCTGTGTATTGAAAGCATTTCTAAGAATATTTATTTCCCAGTATCATAGAAAAACAAATCATCTGCAAAGCTAATAGTACACATCAACTCAAAAGATACATGTCACCCATGGTGGGTACCTAGAGCAATGGAATGTATAATTTCAACACAAAATCCGATTACCATTGGTCATCTCGCGTCGAGTAGGGCGTCCAATTACAACATAGACAAAAACTAGCTGGTGTTATTATCCATATTGTGTATTGAAGAACCCTACCTCTAGAGATTGCCTTTTCCCTTTGAATTGTCAATATAGAAATATTTGTTTTATTGAAATATTTAAAGTGCTTCATATATGCATTTCATTAAGAAACACCTCATTCGTGATGTTTGAGACCAAAATAAAAAAAATCTAAAAAAAAAAAAAATACTGATATAATAATTATGTAGAGGGAAATTCTAATGAGTTCAAACAAGACGTTAGATTTATTCTAAAGAACCAGCGGAGGATAGAGCTATGCTTTCGAGGAGATACCTTTAGTTTCAGAGTAAGCCATCTTTTGTGACGGAGAACATACACATATTTATCACATGACACATCCTTTATTCAGTTACATTAAGCCATTTCATAAATAAATGTTATGATAACACGTTACATATCACTTTGGGAGCGTGGTCATTGGATGAATTGCTCCAGATTCTTTGTGACGTCACAACGGAAACGGCGACGTTGGCGCGTTATTTGCAAGAGTTGAAGTCGGAATTATAACATTTTGACGTTATTTTGATCAATTACGTCATATTTCATGTGATAAAAAGAATATCAAATGATGTTTCTATTCCATACAGTATTTATGAAACTCGTTGTGTGATTTTAATCTCCTCGCCAAGGCTCGGGGATGTAACATTCACTCAACTCGTTTCATAAAACAAAGGAGGGGATCTCCAACAACACCAGGTTGTAGCACCCACAGCAAAACCCCAAAACACCCAATGCAAAAACACAAAGCAGACAAGCACAATAAGAGACGCGCAAGGGACAAGGAACGTCAACGCACAACACAGAAACATCAAACACAAAGGACTACACATAAACCAACGAGACCAATGGGCAACCGGTGCCGACTTAGGACGACCATCTGCCACGGAAATAGCAGAAGGTATGGTTATCCTGGATTACGTGCGCACAACCCTCCCATTTTTCCGATTACCCAGAGGTCTCGAAGAACGTACAATTGTGGTGTAAAACAACCTCCTCACTGTCAGATGACCACACACAAACAAGACCGCAAAACGCAGGGGCCCAAACAACACAGATGAATATGTAAATGGATATAAAAAGAGGGCCTACGTAATACAATCCGTGCTCTGCCGCCGCGAGCTCATTTATGTTATCACCCGAGGAGTCCGAATGACATTCAGAGAGGACAGGTGGTCGGGGCCCTGTCTTCTCTAAAGAGGTTTGGACAGGGCCCGTCATGGAGTCCCGTCGTCACAGTCAGTCAGAGTGCAAGTTTTAAGAATGCGCTTGTAAAAGACTGTAGATTGGTCAAGTACCAAGCCTAGTGTCCGTCTGGTGACATTAGGATCATACCCACGGTATAAAAGGCGTTTGATGATTCTGACGCATTTTCGATAATGATGTTGTCTATCTTTGATCCTTCTTATCTTTTTAATAATGTCACCATAAAATGCAGGTTGTGAAATACCCAAAGTAATATACTCTGTTGCCTGTATTGGTCCGAATTTCAGAAGAAGTTGACAATAATTTTTGTAAAATTTCCAGAAAGTCTTTACTAGTTTGTGAAAGCGAAAACCTTGTCCTAAAAGTTTCTTGGTAATTTGTAAATTTCTACTATGAAAATCCAAAACATCAGTACATGCTCTAGCATACCGGATGAGCTGTGAAATATAGATACCATAGGACGGTAATCTAGGAACATCACCGTCAAGCCAGGGGAAATTTACTATGTTAAATCCAAAATCATCTCTTTTGTCATACACACTTGTATGGATCTCTCCATTAACAATTTTGATATTTTGGGTCAAAAAATGGTGTTTCTGTGTTTGAAACGTTTGCCTTGTTTAAAATCAATTCTTGTGGATAAATAACATTTCTATATTTCTCAAAAACAGGATTGTCGATAGCAAGAATATCATCCAGGTACCTAGAAGTACCAATGAAACATTTCACATCATCATTTTTTCTTCATAAATACCGTATGAAATAGAAAATCATTTGAGATCCTATATATATCAAGTCAAGAAAAGGGGATGATCTCAAGCATGACTACCCTGCACCCACCCAGCGAAACAAACCAACAAGAAAGTGATACGTAAATGACATCAGACAAAATCTACAAAACACAAAAAAAGACACGACAATATCCACTAGAACATCATACAAGACAATCGAAATTGGCGTACCGAAACATCAAACATTAATGACAACACATAAAAGGCCGGAGACCAATGTGCACCTGGTGCCGACTTTGGACGGCCATCTGCTATTAGCAAATGGTGTGGTCACGTGCCGAAACACTGTGAAACTAGGCGAATGGTATCCTCAGGGACTAACGTCCACCTTAAGAGATAAAGAAGATCCTGACGACAATCCCAACAGCACCCACAATAGAGCACCAATTGAGCATCGACGGACCCCTAGCAAGCTAGAGGTGGGACAAAAACCTAGTCGCTAAAATTATCAATATTGGAGTGAATATATACGTTTTATTGTAATTAATAAAAGTGAACCATATGAGCATTTCAATAAGTAATAGCTCATCAATAAAATGTAAGTTATAAAAAGAGGTTTCAAATCAATGACCAAAGACAAAGATATACTTTTGATATTCATATATACGTTTGAATTATCGATCTAGGACCCCTTCATTTGATTTTCTGAATGGTTATGTAACCGTACGTAGGTTGCCAAGTTGGCTGTACTCCGGTAGCACAGTTGGAACGCTTCGTTTTTTCCCTAAATATAAATTTGTTAGTTCCCTGTCATTAGATTGGATAAATTGTTCTAAATTTCCTCATTGCATATCTATAGTTATGACGTTAGCGAGTCGTATAGCATAATCCAGTTCATTTTTAGAATTTGTGTCTTCATATATTTACTGTTTTTTTTTCCGCCTCGGTCAACATTTACTGCTTCACTAGAATTATTTCAGTAGAACACATATTTTTATATTGATTACTTAAACGTAGAGAAGAAATACAATTCAATGATATTAGACATCTTGTTTCGAGTGGAATTTTCCATGTAGTTTTTTTCTTAGAAGTCTAGCATGAAACTAAGAACTATAAATATAAACATTGTCGTATGTGGAAAAGCGAAATGGCCTCATATCATGCATATTGACCAGATTTCGTTATTTTTTTTTTTTTTCATTCAGCAAAAAAAAAAAAAAAATAGCGTTCTCATATAGACGATGTTTATCTCCCAATCAATAAAGGAAACGCAAGCATTTTCATTGTAGAAAAGGCACATTCTTCCTAATATGGGCATAATTCATTATGATATTGTTCAGATTTGATCTCCAAAAGGAAGGAAGTTATCTTCCGAAGCTTGCCTGAACGTTCACCGCAAAAGTAAAGAGCATTTGTTATGACAATGCTCATACTTTAGTTTGTAGCGTTTGGAAAACTTGTCACCAGGTCGCATTGGTCGATTAAGTGTAAGATAAAAGAAAGGGGGGTCAAACTGGACTCGATTGGAGCAGCCACAGCGAAACATCGAGTGAAAACACATATTCTAATGCAAACTCCCGACAAGCTAATCATGTATACAGCGATATGGAATCAATTTATAATTTTCCGGGAATAATGTACAAAGCGGGAAAAAGAAAACCCAAGCTCTGCATCTTATTTGATGTTGATGTGAATATTGATTTTCCAACTTTACGTTATATGAACAATAGCAGAAATGTAATCGTTCGATTATACAATTTTATATTGACGTCTGCACTAAGAACAAATTAAGATTTAGTTTCATGAGCCTGACTTTGGCTTTCGTTGGTTAATACCGTTGATCTGAGCAATATTGGTAAATGTAAAAATAAAAATCATTGCAGATATGTAGAAAACAATGGTTACCGAACATAAATACAAAACAACAATAGAATGAGGCATTGTTTGTTGAAATATGTATTTGGTGCTCTAAGAGTTTCACCAAATGTTATACAGACATACCTATTCAAAACTTTTAAAATACACATTGAATCATTAGAGGGAAAGGGACATCTACGGCTTGCTTGGTTTTTCCTATGAGAGAAATTTCTTGATTAATGCAACAGAGTCATGTTGATGTTAATCAAAGGTAATTGTCTTCATCCGACATGAAACATGCATCTTTTCATATCAAATATGGCTAGAAATAAATATTGATACGTTTCATTGAAGAAGGTATACATATTTACATCTCACGACAAGCAAATGTTACACATCATGATTGTATGAAACGGAATGGATCCCAAACATGACAACGTTAATCACAGCGGAAACAACTGCATGAGATGAGAAACATGAGGAATCATGCACTGACATTTTACATTTTCTTTTAATTTTTTTTTCATGACAAAGAGGATGTCCTTTATAGATATGACATAACTCCTAAAGAAAAGACTTCTTATGCATATAGATATCTTGAAAGGGTCACTCATCTATTCAAGTATTTGACTTCCTTCTTTTTAAATCTTTAAAGAGAAGCATGACACGTTTTCCCACATCTGATGCACATCTTTTTAGTATAGGCCTATTATGTCTCTCTGTCTCATGTCCTTATAATGACTAAATTAATGCTTACTCGTGCATTATCATTCTTTTCAACGTCATATCGTGGATTTTCCAGTTTGTTTTGTTTTTCAACTACTGAATGAATGTAAAGGCGTTAGAGCTTTATTTTTGGACCAAAGTCAACCAAGGTTGTAATTGCGAGCGACTTACTTGATGATGATTTCCTATTCGAAACACGTGTCGGGTGCTTTCAAAATTTGCTTTGAAATTTTCTTCAAGAAGTAACATTTCCATCATCATTATTATAAACACTTATTTTCTTTTGCAGTGTTGTTCCCCTTGATTGAATGTTTAAAGTGTTATATACTTACTTCTTTCCAGCTTTTGCACCTGAAGCTTTTTTTGGCCCTTTATCCATCATCATACACCATGATGTCCTACTGTCCAGAATGGTGGATAATATTCTGTCTTAGACGGGTGTTGCATGCATGCAGAATATGCTGACTCTTCCTGGGCACTTGGTCTCACTCCCATAGTTGGAGTTCGCTTATTTTCCTGTGGCTTAGGTTTTGTTTGTTTGCTTTGGTTCCTGTTTTATCTTGACTTTGTATGCCTTCGGTTTATGATTTTCTGAATTATCGATTTTGTACTGTGTATTGGGATATGGTTATTATCCATATTTGTCATTGACATCATATATAATTTTGCTATTTCAGAAACAAAAAAATCATCTTAATTAAAGGAGGTTAATTACGGTATAATATCCTTGCACCATTCCTCCAATGCTATTTTGGTCATATATTTTATTTAAGTATGCTACTGAATTGACCATACAGGAAATTTTGAGCCGCGCACTCTTTTTAAAGTAAATGCACAAATTTAGATTAAGAAAAAAATAAAACAGTACATAAATACATTTGGCTTTGTCTGAATATCACTTGGGATTTTAATTAAATAACACTGATGAGGATTTACTAACCGAAACACGTGTCTTTTGCATTAGAATTGATTCGAAATTTTCTTCAAAGAAGGTCAAGAGTTGGAACGCTTCAATTATAACTTTGTCAATGCAAAAAACATTGAACGATTTCATTTTTGTTGTTGTTGAATGTTGAAAGATATTTGAGGTTTAAGTCATCCAAAATCACCGAATTTGATAAATTTGCTGGCATGGTAAAGGTGAAGGTTATCTCTGCCAAGCAGGAGATACTTCCTGACCTTTCTACTTTGTAGAATGTTTTGGTTTGTTTAGTTTTTATATTTTTCAAAGTTTTATATGCTAATAATGTATGTACAATTGTATTACTTTTTATATCAAGATCAGCAGTTTGCTCTCCCTGTCGCATAATTTCATCTCCCTTAGAGGACTAGCTCATTTTTATCTTTGCAGACAGTCATTATTGTTAACTTTTTTATACTTCTTCATGGTTTTTTTTTTTTTTGCAATATGATAATGATCATTGAAATAAATCTATCTTGTGTTTCTTTTTTCACACACTCTTACATGCAATAATATACCATGTGTTCAAATGTTGTGTGACATTGTGATAAAGGGTCCCAGAAAAAAATGACATAGCGATGAACAGAGAAATTACTCGACCAAGGGTACTTGCGAGCGAATGAAGTTATAGTCTAGGTGCCATTCACGAAACCCAAAATTTTGTTACGCACAAAATGTTTTTGCATGAAAGTGTTGTCAATACCCTCTTATTTGATAATCCGGCTGATGCCACTCTGGCATCCTTGGGCATTTCGAAATTTTGGGGTAAAATGGAATTTTTCGAAGAAAAACCGTTGAAAATAGGAAAAATTCAATTACTTTTTCCATGCTGCAGCTAGATCAACAAAATTGGTACCAAAAGAACGACAATTTTATTGTCTTTAAGTCTCAAGCTCAATTTACCAATTTACTTGTCCATAAAATGGGGAAAACTATGGATTTTCGATGAAAAATCGTTGAAAATTGGGAAAGCACCATATCTTTTTTTATTCTATAGCTAAATAAACAATTTTGGTACCAAACGCACAATAAATTTATTGCCTTTCATTTTATTTAATACAGAAGTCAGATTTGCAGTTTGCTGGTACGAAAAATTGGGAAAAACAACTACTCTTTGATGAAAAATCGCTGAAAATTTGCAAAATGCAATGACTTTTTCAAACTGTAGTATGAGGTTCTGCAATTATGGTACCAAAATAAAGGTTTTTGTTATTGTCTTTTATTCTGAATACATATTAAGCAATTTGCTCATAAATAGAATGGGAGAAGAACAATGAGGGAGAAAACTTTGATTTTTGAAGGTTTTTTTCCATACAAAGTTGGGACTTCGAAAAATGCAAAACGTTTAGAGAAAATCTAGAACAAAGATATGTGTATTCAAGTCAACAGTTTTAAGAAAAAACAATTTACTAGTACATGGAGTCTTGTAGCAAGCTTTTGAAAGATGTGGGTGAAATTAAACACATTGTTCAAAAGGAAGCGGCTACTGTCTATGATACATAACGTGCATGTCTTGTCCATGCTGTTAATTAATCTGCTTTTAGATGATGCTAATGAATTTGAAGACGTTTAACCTTTGTACCACTTGGTGAGTGTCACTGCTGGCGGACCAGGAGTCCCCCAGGGCACATGTAGCCAAGTTTGATCAATTTCGGCTGGTCGTTTCTTCAAATCGTAATCCAGGATAACCACACCTTCAGCTATTTCCGTGGCAGATGGCCGTCCTAAGTCGTCACCGGTTGCTCGTTGGTTTATGTGTAGTCCTTTCTGCTTGATGTTTCTGTGTTGTGCGTTGACGTTCCTTGTCCCTTATGCGTCTCTGTTTGTGCTTGTCTGCTTTGTGTTATTTGCATAGGGGGTTTTGCTAAGGGTGCTGCAACCTGCTGTTGTTTGAGATCCCCTCCTTTGTCTCAAACGCATTCGAAAATTTCTGTTTGCAAAATTGTCACAAATTTCTGAAACCTGGGTCCTGTAGCATCATATCCTAGTCATCTTGCTACGTCTTACATTTTGGACATAATTATCACACATTATTGGCCATATTTCATCGTTTGGATTGAGGATCAATGACGAGGGTTAAATAACCGAAACGTGCATGTCTAGTCCTCGCTGTTAATTAATCTGCTTTTAAATGATGCTAATGAATTTGAAGATGTTTAACATAGATGATTTCTGCCAGGGTATTGAAGTTGTTTTCAATCATTGAAGTGGATCTTAAAGACCTGCTTAGTGGTGACATTGTTCAATGTAAAAAAGATTACTTCAGTTTTTCAACTTCGAAATATGTTCTTAAAATAAGCTCCAGGTTATCTATTCGACAAGAATGCCTAGGCGCTGGTGATCGATTGATGTATGCAGGGCTCTGGTGTATCAACTGACCATTAAATAGCAGAATTAATACCTTGATTGTTTCTGGTCATATATATAATTCTAAAAATAACTAAACACTTCAGATGTTCAATGATAAGTGTTCCAGCTATCTACCTTCTTGAAGAAAGTTTTATACCAATTTTACTGCACCAGACACGTGTTTCGGATAGAAAAATCCTCATCATTGATGCTTTCAATTAAAGTGACTTCATGACACAGCCAAAATCCTCTCCAGCAGCGCCCCTGGTCATATTTTCTGAACTTGAAATTGCTATTACTTTGCAGAGAGCAAATTAAAATGGTATTCAATTGACTCCTACTTACGATCACAATGACATAAAAGATTTAGTCAAGAAAGCTACATCTAATGATATGAAGTGCAACTGATTGATATGACATGTAATTGCAATCATTTGATCGAGAAAGCAATCCGATTGATTAAGAACTCGCATTCTACACATTATTCTAAAGATGAAGGTATTGCGAACAGATCATGATGATGGATACCATCAACAGCTGATGGTATAGGAGAGACAAAGGTTGTTCTGTGGGAAATCTTTTGAAGTGGTGTTCCGTGTCAAATTTGAGAGAAGTTAATTCAGATATTGAAAAGATCTGATGTCAGGTCCAGCGTTCGATTGAATGAAATGGGCTATAAGAGAAAGGAGGGGATCTCCAACAACACTAGGTTGCAGCACCAACAGCAAAATCCAAAAACACCCATGCAAAAAAAAGCAACACAGAACAGACACCCACAGAAAGAGACGCAAAAGGGACAAGATCACAGAAACATGCAACATAAAAGACTAAACATTAACCAACGAGACCAATGGACAACGGGTGCCGACTTAGGACGGCCATCTGCCACGTAAATAGCAGACGGTGTGGTTATCCTGGATTACGTGCGCACAACCCTCCCACTATTACGATTTCCCAGAGGTCTCGAAGAACGCACAATTATGGTGTAAAAAAACCTCCTCACAGAGTTCAAAACTCTTGGATGACCATTACCACCAACTTTATTAATTGAAGAATTTCGATAAAATGTCAAGAAAAACGAAATATTTTTAGCAATGCATAAGGAAACATTCTTAAGATCAAACCTGGATCTGCTGAAAGAACTAAATTTAAAATAAATTTTGAGACCTATTGTGATTATATTTTGCCAATTGCGTCTGAACCTCTATCTGTTATCCTGTTGATTTGTTGTAGTCGCACATGAAATCTGAGCTGTGTAACAAACAGATGTGACAAATTCTGTGCTCAATTTTCTTTAATTCTGTAAATGTTTTGGAGTAGAAAATTGTCAGAGTGCGATGCAAAGGAGGCATTTTGATCAACCATGTAAGAGGGGTTCTTTGTTGTTAGAAGTAGTTGTACACAAGAATTACAATTGCATGTTGATTAAAAAAACAAGGCAATAAGAAAGGAGGTGATATCCAACAAAACTGGGTTGCAGCACCAATATCAACACATCAAAACATCTCAAGTAAAAATACAGAGAAGACAAACACAGAAAGAGAAACCAAACGGGCAGGGAACAGCAAACACGACATCAAACATCAAATAAGCAATGTATGAATTATGCAATTAAAATGCAACATTCTTTTCGTGAAATGATGCGTGATGTTGTAAGATGATGCTAGGACATTTATACTATTTGGAATGATATATCTAGAGTAGAATAAAGGGTAATAAGAGAGTGCGAATCTAAAACTATCAATATGCAATCATTTTGATACGAAAATTGTTGTTTTAGAATTTCTTTAAACCGATTTTTTTTTACAATTTAAAACCTGTTTTCAGCAAAACCAAACAAAACAAGAAGGTTCAATTTGCTTGAGAGGAATTCTGAATTTAAAGCAATGAAATCATTTTTCTTGCTGTTGTTCTAACTACAGCATGGAAAAAACATTGCAATATCCCAATTTTCAGCGATTTTTCATTCAAAATTAATTCTTTCCCCCATTTTCGTACTTGCAAATTCCTAATCTGATATTTAAAATGAAAGGCAATACGTTTATTGTGCGTTTGGTACCAAAATTGTTATTTTATCTACGGTATGAAAAAAGATATGACATATTCCTAATTTTCAACGATTTTTCATCGAAAATCCATAGTTTTGCCCATTTTATGGACGAGTAAATTGATAAACTGAGCTTGGGACTTAAAGGTAATGGCATTGCTGTTCTTTTGATACCAAATTTGTTGTTCTAGCTACAACATGGACAAAGTAATTGTGTATTTCCAATTTTCAACGGTTTTCGTTGAAAAATTACATTTTTTCCCAAAAATTTCGAAATGCCCAAGAATGCCAGAGTGGCATCAGCCGGATTATCAAAGTAGAGAGTATTAACATCACTTTCATGCAAAAACATTTTGTGCGTAACATTTTTTTGGGTTCACCCCAAAATAGCCATTTGGCAACTAGACTATTATAAAATATTTTTCGATGGCGCAATTAAAATATGAATTATTGTCCTCAATACTAAAAGATTTTTTCTCAACTGATACGATGCATGCCTATGGCAATAAATTAATTTATGCATATAGCATCTTTAATTCTCTTTCCGAAATATCATAAAATCCATTGTTTCTCCAACACGGAAATATAATTTCCATGTCATATCTTGGGGTATTTTGGCAATTGTACAAACATACATAATAATTGCCGAGCAGATGTTGTGGATTAATTTTAATTAATATATATCTTACTCATCACAACAAGTATAACATCATAGTTAAACCCCCCCCCCCCCCTTTCCATCATTCTCAAAAATAAAACATTACGCATCCCTTTCATGAAATCATGGTATATTTATTGTTTGTTTATACTACTCATCCGCCCTACGTCATAGAAACATACCCTGTGAACGGGATACCTCCCATTAAGTGATATACTTTATACCTACTTGTACATCGTGTTGACGTTACTCTTAGATAAGAATGACTAATTTTCCTGTTTCTTAGAAATGTTTCTTTTTTCCTGTGCACTTTGCAACCTTTTAAAGACATATTTCAAAGGCTTAAGTCTACGTATATTATCCGTAAAAGGGGCCTTTTTACTTTTCACAGTCACGATTCAATAAAGTATAATGATTTCCATGCACCATATGCTTATGCTATCTACAAGCTTTAGATAATGGCTCATTACAGGGAAAGATGCGAAGGTAGTGATATTTTTTTCTCTGATAGTATAGTTTATTCATCAAATGCCTTACAGCATATAGATATACATGTAAATACAAATATGAATATACAATTACAAATGCTTATCAAGGTTAAGTACATACGGTCTTAAATAAAATTATAACTATCATAGATCACAATCTTTTTCTTATGTCAAAAGCATTTTTGATATATTTTCCTAAATAACATAATTCTTTAGTATTTGTAGATGTGAAAAGTTGGATAAGTTTAAAGACAGAGGGTCGTTGAAAATATAATGGTTTTAAAAATTTTACTCTAAGACTGGTATAGGCGGGACATTTAAGAACAAAATGAAATTCATCTTCTACATCTGTTTTACACATTGGGCAAATTCTTCTATCTAAAGGAATATTCTTGTAACGATAGTAGCCTTCATTGTACACCCAAAGGCAAAATCAACAGCAACCATTGTGCAAAAAACGATCATTTTTATTACAAGATATTCAAATAATATTATAGCCGAGCAAAATAAAAATGATAGATGGTATCGAATTTCATCACAAATCAAAATTAAAAGTGCATTTTTTCTGTTTTATCGCACACGAACATAAACAGCACAAGATGAAAATCCTTAGTATCTATTCTACCATCTGCAAAGATTAAAAACACAAGGGGAATCCCAGGGCTTATAACGTATTTTCATGACGTGTCATAAATGAGGACTGCTACTTATAAGCAGTAGAAATTTGTTCCCTCCGGGTTCGTAAACTAAACCTTACGGATTACTACACGTTTTGCTACTTCCATGACAGATGACCGTCCTTTATAGTCGGCGCCGATTGCGCATTGGTCTCGTTGGTTTATGTGTAGATTCCCACCCATCCTGCTACGTCTTTCGGTACACTTTTTCGACATAGTAACTTTCATACTTTTTTGGCATATTACATTGTTTAGATTTAGGATCACTGATGAGGATTCAGTACCCGAAACGTGCATGTCTGGTCCATGTTGCCAATTTATCTGTTCTTAATTGATGCTATTCAATTTGAAGACGTTTACATTTTTACGTTTATGTTTCTATGTCTTATGTCTCTTTTACGTCTCTTACTAAGCTTGACTTTTCACATCAGTTGCTGCGGGCACTGCAACAGTCTGGTCGGAGATCCTCACCTTTCTTTCCTGTGTCAAGATAATACATTTTCACTATGAAAAGAAGGAGGGTATCTAAAATTGCTGCAAACGTATTTATCTTTTTAAGATTTGTGAACTATCCATATGTAATGGATTAAAAGCCTCTTGGCTTACATACTTTACGAATATCAGGAAGTTTTAGTATTGAAATAACGTGTCTGCCTTTAACTTGATCCACCATCCAGTAAACGCATGTTCGTTCTTACTATAGCTCTTAAGAATCTGTGCAATAGTGTGCACCAAATAAGGAAGGTGAATCATACTCTTGAACATAATTAAAGTTTGAAAGAACTTCCTGGCTTCATAACTAGAAGTGCTACAAAGTAAAAAACAAAGGAGGGGATCTCCAACAACACCAGGTTGCAGCACCCACAGCAAAACCCCAAAACACAAAGCAGACAAGCACAGAAAGAGACGCAATAGGGACAAAGAACGTCAACACACAACACAGAAACATCAAACACAAAGGACTACACATAAACCAACGAGACCAATGGGCAACCGGTGCCGACTCAGGACGGCCATCTGCCACGGAAATAGCAGAAGGTGTGGTTATCCTGGATTACGTGCGCAAAACCCTCCCACTTTTCCGATTACCCAGAGGTCTCGAAGAACGTACAATTGTGGTGTAAATCAACCTCCTCACCGTCAAATGACCACACACAAACAAGACCGCAAAACGCAGGGGCCTAAGGAACACAGGTGAATATGTAAATGGATATAAAAAGAAGGCGTACGTAATTCAATCCGTGCTCTGCCGCCGCGAGCTCATGTATGTTATCACCCGAAGAGTCCGACTGACATTCAGAGAGGACAGGTGGTCGGGGCCCTGTCTTCTTTAAAGAGGTTCGGACAGGACCCGTCATGGAGTCCCGTCGTCACAGTCAGTCAGAGTGCAAGTTTTAAGAATGCGCTTGTACAAGACTGTAGATTGGTCAAGTACCAAGCCTAGTGACCGTCTGGTGACATTAGGATCATATCCACGGTGTAAAAGGTATAAAAATTCATATCCATTACTCGGATTTCAGTTGTGAGACATTAATTGTTAAAATGCGCATGCGATGCACCAAAATTAATTCTAAATTTTTTCAACCACCAGGTTGCTATCTCAGGTGGTGGATGATTGTTTATCCCTTTGGTAACGTTCGTCTACTTTCACTATGCTTCGGCACTTGATTTGAAAAATAATAGTGAATTCTTATAATTATTCTGATAAATTAGTTTGTTGTTCATTCCGGGGTTCGCAACCGTTTCGATGGGAAATCTCACGATTTTGCCTTGCCTTCTCGACTTTGAGACCGAATAAGGGTTAGGTACTTCTTTGATGTTTATTTGAAACTAAGGGGTATCTCTCCAAATGCATAACTCTTTCTTGTTTTTTTTTTTATGTCATGTTTAGATTTCGCTTTTCGAATATCATATCATAATCATTTAGATCTCTTCTATTTTTAGAGCAGAATTTGCATTTGCTTCAAGATTGTTTTACTGGGATTGATGTAAAAGAAGAGACTCAGAAAGAGAATTGTGTAAAATCTTTTGTGGAAAATTTAGCTACTTTGATGTCTGAATTTCATAAGGTACCATTTTTTCATGGTGATAGTAGAAATAAGAACCAAAATGATGTTGTAGAACCAAAATAAAGTCAACCTTGGTTTGATTGTGAATGTAAGCGTCTCTACAAAATGTATCGTAAGGCGCTTTTTGATTTAAATAGAGACAAGTCAGTTGAAAATCACAGCTTTTTAATTTCAAGCAAACGAAAATACAAAGTTTTTGAACAGAGGTGTAAAAGAAAATACTTGTATGAAGAGGGCAATATGTTAGAAAGTATAAAAAAGACGAAACCTAAACATTTTTCTCTCAAAATTTGCTTAAAAAAGCAGACTTGCATGAACATTTCAAATCTCTAGCATCTGTTTTGAATCATAATCATGAAGATAGTGTAAACAGTGTAGAAACTGATGTTGTTTTTGAAGAATTAGAAAAAGAAATTAGTTTAGAAGAAATTGAGGATGCTATTAAATGTTTGAAAACTGGTAAAAGTCATGGAAAAGATTGTATTATAAATGAGTACTTTATTGTGTTTAAAGATATTTTGTTACCTTTTTTACACACCATGTTTAACGCAATGTTTTCTATTGGAAATTTTCCCAATTTTTTATGCGCATTATTGTACCTATATACAAAAAATGAAGTGCTACTGATCCTGCAAATTATAGTGGGATTAGCTTAGTTAGTTGTTTAACAAAACTGTTTTCATCATTATTGAATAAGAGACTTATGACCTATGGTGTAGAAGATAAGGACGTCATCTCTGACGCACAATTCGTTTTCAGACCTTCTTTGGGAACTGTTGATGCCATTTTCGCCCTGCAAACTATAATTAAAAAGTATCATTCGGGTAAAAAGAAGCTATACTGTTGTTTTGTTGATTTTAAACGTGCTTTTGATACAGTAGAGAGTTAAGATGTGGAACAAAATTTCTATACTTGGAATCAGGGGAAAAACTCTTAAAATCCTTCAATCATTTTATAATAATATTAAGTCATGTGTTTTATTAAAGGGTAATCTTTCAGACTTCTTTGTTAATAGTATCGGCGTTTTGCAAGGGGAGATAATTTTCCCCCTACTTTTTTCTTTATATGTCAATGACTGTGAGAAAGAATTTTTGCTGAACGGAAATTCTCCTATTGAGCTACAAGAACTGTCTTTATTTTTACTTATGTATGCCGATGACATGGTCATACTAGCCCAGTCGGCTTCTGGTTTACAACTTATGTTGAACTTGTTGGAAAATACACTGAAAAATGGTCTTTATCTGTAAATGTTGGAAAAACAAAAATTGTGGTATTTAAAAACGGAGGTGTTTTACGCTCAGAAGTACTTGGTTATATAAAAACGAACATATTAAAGTTGTAGATAAATTTTAATGGAAAATTTAGTGTAACACAAAAACAGTTGGCATTACAATGTAAAAAGGCTTTGTTTTCACTTAAAAGAAAATGTTCTAATATGAATTTGAATTTCACAACACTTATGTCCCTTTTTGATACCTATGTAGGTAGCATTGCTCACTACGGAAGTGAGGTATGGGGTGCTCACTCAGGCCCAGATGTCGAAAAGTTCATACGGATTTTTGCAAAAGCATACTTGGTGTTAAAAGATGTACTCCTAATATAATGATTTATTGTGAATTAGGTAGATTACCTCTGCATTGCTTGAGAAAATTACGAATGTTGAAATATTGGTTAAAACTTTTATCAACTAAAAATTGTATATTAAAATCATGTTATGATTATACGTGTGATGAAATGATAAGTAATCCAAACTGTAAGAATTGGGCAGTTAAAGTAAAAAGCATTTTGTCAAATATCAATGTACATAGTTAAAGCCTGAATACATATCTGCAGTTGCTAAACATCGTATTTTTGATAATTGTAAGCATACTATTCTTTCTGAAATTAACTCTTCATCTAAATGTTATATCTATAAACATTTGATTGATCATTTTACTTTACAATCCTACTGACATGTAGTTAAGAGAATTCCTATGCAATTATGTAAATTAAGATTGTCATCTCATTGTCTTAGTATAGAAACAGGTAGATATAAAAATGTTCCTATGTCCTTTATGTACTTTAGATGTAGAAGATGAATTTCATTTTTTCCTGAAATGTAATTATTACAGTCATTTCAGAACAAAATTTTTGAAAAAGTATTATTTCACCAGACCCTCTGTCTTTAAATTAATTCAATTATTATCCACGCAAAATGTAAAAGAACTATGTAACTTGGTCAAATTTATTAAGAATGCTTTTGATATTAGAAAATTAATTATTTAATTAAGTTCACTTTCTTTCTACTTTGACCATTGTATTATTGTATATTTATATTATACAATTATTGACTGGGAATTCGGGCAATATATGATTTGTTGGACCTGAAGATAAAATATTGCCCGAGGCCGAAGGCCGAGGGCTATATTTTGTCTGAAGTTCCAACAAATCATATATTGCCCGAATTCCCAGTCAATAATTGTTTTGTTATACCTAACATCAATACTGCAGCAATGAACCTATTAACCCGGCATGTTTACGTTCATTTTCTTCTATAAGAGAAAGAGCGCGGAAAAATAGGTAGAGCTAATAGCGTCATCAATGACGTGACGTCACAAACGATGTACCGTTTATCGGTCAGTATTTTTTGAAATATTGCCCTAGGGCCAATATTGATGTAAATATTGACCGCTTGGTCAAATATTCGAATTTATAGGCATTTTTCCTATGGGGATTTTATGTAGAGATACTGACAAGGGTATAACAAATATATATATTATACTTTGTCTATAAGCAGTATGTGCTTTTGATGAATAAACAATACAATATTTTGGACTCGCGTCACTGATGAGAATTACTTGTTGATATGCGCATATGACGCACTAATACTATTACTATATATTTAAACATATATTTCAATATTCATAAACTTAAACTATTCTCATCATGATGGAAGATTTATATGGATAAAACCATATATAAAACAAAAAGTCATAAATCTAATAATGAAAGAACCAACAGATGTGACTAACAAGGGATTACGATAAATATTGCTAAGAAAAAAAAAATACAATATGCAGATTGAAAGAAAATGCTTTCAAAATAAATTTCCGTGCATAAATACTTGTCCGGGGAAAGCGTGTATCTCCTGCCTTTTTGAAAGAACACATTTTACATCAGGTTCTTCCGATGCTTCATCTTATATGTAATTTGAAAGGAAAATGTCTTTTCTACTAAATGTTCTTACGTATTAAGAATTTTTACTTTGTTTAAATGTTGAATATTCATTTATTTCCGCATTTAATATTAATAGTACTACATGCATGTACATTTGACTATATTTATACATACAAACTTAAAGCAAAATACAATATAAACAAGTGAACTTATGTCTATATAGCGTCCAAATTTGGCAACGAAATATCTTTCTGTATTATTCTACCTGTTTCCTTTTAAGGCAAAAATACATGAAAAATAAATGTCAAGAACAATGTACATGTACTTATAAGATTTTAAACATCATTTTCCGCCATGGGAAGTTTGTTCTCTTTTTTATTCAACCACAGCAAACGTCATTCTGGGTAGTCCTTCATCGGCAATATCCGTTGGGAAAAAGTCGTACAAACGGCTCTTCACCGAGTTTTGTCAATGATGAAAGCAATTTCTTATTCAATAATTTAATGTAACATGTGCGTAGTACTTAAAGCACCCTTGTCCGTATCCCCTCCTTCTACGGGAGAGTATGAACGGACTCTTAAAAAGGGAGTTCACCATCCTTTCAACAATCCGGTTCTATCAAAACATATTATGTAATGTCATATCAATCTAAACTGGTTATGTCATCAATTGAATGGCTTATATGTTCAATTTGAAGACTTTTACATTTATACCACTTGGTGAGTGTCACTGCTGGTGGACAAGGAGTCCCCGAGGGCACATGTAGCCAAGTTCGATCAATTTCGGTTGATCGATTCTAAACTTCTGTTATCAAAATTTCTTGAAATTTCTAAAAAGTGGGTTCTGTAGCATCATATCCCACCCATCCTGCTACGTCTTTCGGTACACTTTTTCGACATAGTAACTTTCATACTTTTTTGGCATATTACATTGTTTAGATTTAGGATCACTGATGAGGGTTATTTACCCGAAACGTGCATGTCTGGTCCACGTTGCCAATTTATCTGTTCTAAAATGATGCTATTCAATTTGAAGACGTTTACATGCACTACCACTTCCCCCTGAAGAAGGAGGGGATACGAACAAAGTAACCTGTCCAGGTTACCGTATCATGTGATGAATACTCACATCGAAAAGAAAAAAACAATACATAATTGCACAACCAATGTAATTCCCTAAGAATTTCTGTTATGAAAATTCTTGAAATTTGAAGACGTTTAACATGAAACTATTTAAATAATAATGCGAAAGTATTTCAGGAACGTGTTTCATTCTCATGTTAACGCTCGTGACGTCACAGTACATGTTCTAGCCTGCAAATTGAACCCGCTGTTACCTAAATTTTAACATCACCTTTGTGCCTAAAAAAACCCGCGATTTTAAAAAACAAGAATGAAATTGTCAATTTTGGTGCTTATATGTAGAATAAATGTCATACCCATAACAATACACAAGTTCAGACACTTGTTCTATAATGTAACAAGACAATGTATTAAAGGAGAGATCAATGTGTTCTGGGAACCAACAGCGGAAGGGCAATCTGCTGTATTTACAGTAAATGGTATAGTTATGCACAACCGCCCATCCTATCCAGAAACACGGAAGTTTCCCAAGATGTCAACTGATATTCTTATTAAGAATTTATTGAACTGTAAGTCAGCAGCAGACACGGAGAACAGTCCATGATCTTCTGACTATTTTGAAGCTAGAAGTAAACTGAGAAATATATGAGACAGCTACATGAATAATCAAACACGATTAGAGAATAAGACAACGACATTAGAATAAGGATAAGAAAATGAAAATGACACTGTCACAATTTATTAGCAACGCATTTACGAGTAAAAACGGTAATCGTAAATATAAATTCATTGTCATAAATAGCGACAAAACTTAATTACTTTGTAAAAGAGAAATCTGAGACAAAAACAAAGTATTCCGAATCAGATTTCATTAAGCTGTTAAACTTCCTGATCCATAACATTTTTGTGGTTTTTGGAGGTAAGGTCTTCCAACAGGTCGTTGGCATTCAAGTTGGAAATAAATGTGCCCCTCTCCTTGCTGACATGTTTTTATACTCATACGAAGCTGAATTTATTCAATCCTTGATCTCTGCGAGCAAAAGACAGTTAGCTCCTAACTTCGACTTCACGCACAGATACATTGATGATCTACTGTCCATCAATAATCCAAAATTTGCAAATTACCTTGGCGCAACCTTCCCGTTGAACTTGAAGTTAAACAAACGAAAGAGACCGTTAATTCAGCGTCCTATTTTACATATCATGTTGTCTTTTGACGCCAATGGTAATATGAACACCTCACTCTATAACAAACATGACGACTTCAATTTCAATATCACAAATTTTCCTTTTCTGAGTAGCAATTTCCCGTCGCCACAGAATATGGCGTTTTCATTTCTCAATTATTACGCCTAAATAAATTCTGTGCAATTTCTTCGTCGACGGCGTTTTAAATACCTGTCGTTACAGATAGATTATTGTGGCTGTAGCGGTTTGTGAATGCTGTTCACCTAACGTGTCGTTAGACTCGTTACAGGTAGATTATTGTAAATAAATTCTGTGCAATTTCTTCGTAGGTGGCGTTTCTAGTATATTGATTGCAGCGGTGTTAAATCCCGAATCGCCTCAGTACATGAACCATTACTTTGCAGAGTATCGTATGTTACACGTGACATGTATTGTGGATAGCGACTAAAAAAAAGAAAGAAAAAAAGAAAGAAACTTGTATAAAATGACCAAAAAGAAAAACCCCAATTCATGAACCCATGTACACACGCAAATTTTATAATATAATGTTCTATTTAATTAGTGGATAATGTCTTTATATTAAGTAGTTCATTACAAAGTATATAATGTTTTTTTTTTTGGTGGGGGGGGGGGCGCTCTTATATTTTAGGCTAAGCAAATAAATTGTCAATTTTCTTTGTAAGAGATTACTTGGACCCAAATGATTTACTTCAACGTTGTGTTGAAACTGCTGTCAAAGATGGTCTTTCACAATAAATAATTGGCTTTCATTAATTATCTTATGTAATTAATAGAAAAGAAACTTTGATATTTACGGGCTCCTTGATTTTTGGCACGGGTTCCTTGAATTCCAGAACTAGGAGCCCGTATGGCTCCTTTGGAATTCTCTATGAATTTCAAGCCCTGACTGTCCTCGCATTTTCATGGGAACAAAGACTGCCACACATACGTACATCATCACATGATCGCACCTTATAATTTCGTTTGTTGTGGGATTTCGAAACCCTTAGATGACAATTCCCGTTTTTGTTTTCAGTAACATTTAGACAATGAAGGTCCACCAATGAATTTACTTTTGCACATAGTTCATTATATTTCATTTCCTCTTTTTAATGTCAAGTTCTAAAGTACTTGGATGTAATTTCGAAAACTTTAATTTTTTTTTCGCGCCACTTTGAGACTGTCATCAGGATCTTCTTTATCTCGTTTCACCACTATGTTCAAAGAATAACTATTTGGCAATGAATGGCGACCTCCCAAAGACTTTCACATGCGTGGATTTGGTCCAAATTTTGAATTATGTCTTGCAGCCGATAACATTTTTGAGAAGGACTTTTCATTTGCATCTACCCAGTCGCCTTGATCGTCACGATTCATTGTCTTAGCGGACATGTTATTTGATGCAGATATTTCACTTCTTAATTTTTCACAAAATCAATGGTAACCGTAATTTCGTAATTCACATATGTTGCATTCCGCAGAAACGCGAGTTTCACGTCTAGGAGAAGTACAATGGACTAACGACGTCCGACATGTTGGACATAATGGTTAAAAGTGACTGTTTAGTATGTATCTGGGTATAAATGTTCTACAAAATTGATAAGAACCAATATAAACATTGTCATCGGGGATGGGGTCTGTCAAAGCTATAATTATAGGATTAGGAGTACAATGGCGAGGTACGCGATACAGATCCTTATTACTGTAAACAGGGCCAATGTCATAAAATCTGTAAAGATGTTAGTAGACCTAACATGATATGAATCAGGAGTGGATCTAGAAAATTGTACACCTTTAACGAGGAAAGAATGAGAAACGATAGGTAATTAGATTGGTTTAAACAATATTTATTGATATTCATTTTTCAAAGAACCTTTTTTCAGGTTGAAATTACTTTTTCAATATGAGTTTTTCATAGTTGAACTTATTTAAACTAAAATAAGCAGTGATATCAATACCCAAAACTGCATCCACCCCTGGTGATTTGCACTGGTCTCATTAACAACTATTAATAGAGCCATTAAAAGTTCATTGTCATCGTGACCATTTACATTAAAGAAACTTTCAAAACCATCTGCATAAAGATTTACTGATGCAAATATGCAATACACTCAAGCATTTATGAACTACATGCATCAAAAATAGGCACATGAAATGATTCTTTACGAAGCTGTCTTTAATTCAAGAGAAATGTATTTAAGACATCTAGATCACCAAATATTACACTTAATCTGTCAAATGGATTACATGGATTGATGCATTGATTTAATTTCATCTCGATCTATGGATGCTTACACCATGTACACTGAACATGGCGAGCATGCAATATATCCAGGCTACATTGTTGTCCTACCGAGAGAAATCAAAAGGGGGGGGGGGGCTGGCTCTACCAATTTTCTTGGATAATTTTGGTGTAGAGTACATCTGTACATCCACTTAATCCTGTCGAACTGGCATTTAGCGAAGTTCGATCAATTCTAAATAGATCAGACTTTATCTGTTTTATACTCTCTGTCGTGATAATTTGATGTATGCATTTTACTAGTATCTGGTTGTTTCATTCATAACGTCTGAAGACTACAAAGGCTACTTTAAAATATCTAGTTACGATAGTTACTTTTTATGAAAGTACCATTATACTATACATTATCATTATTGACACGATAAAATCTCAATTGACTTTTGTTTAAAAAAAACTAAAAACATAGCATTTTGTATAACTTATTTTTTAATTTTGGCGAGAGAGAGAGAGAGAGAGAGAGAGAGAGAGAGAGAGAGAGAGAGCATATTATATTATAAGAATAATTTTCTGTCAAATGATCTTGGAACTTCTTGTGCCTCAATTTGAAGCATTTAAACATTGTAAATATATTTACTTATATACGTGATTTCTAAAATTGCATTTTACTTTCTTCTGTTTAATTATGAATTTTTATATATCTGAACTACAAGTCTCTATAAATGAGGACCGTTATGTTTTGCTTCACCGTTCAGGTAAATGGAATCCCTGCCATCTACGAAGAAACTGCACAGAATTTATTTACAAAAATCTACCTGTAACGAGTCTAACGACACGTTAGATGAACAACATTCACAAACCGCTACAGACACAATAATATATCTCTAACGACAGGTATTTAAAACGCCGTCGACGATGAAATTGCACAGAATTTATTTAGGCGTAATAATACGTTATGCTCGGGCTAGCTCAATGTACTCAGATTTTCTTCTAAGAGGTAGACGGCTTTCAGTTAAGCTTCTCAGTCAAGGATACATTTGTGACCGACTAACAACGACACTGAGGAAGCTCTATGGTCGATATGGGGAAATGGTAGTACACTATGACGTCCTCTTTTCCAGAGTCATAAATGATATTCTGGCGTAGACCATTTGTGCCATGAAATACCAATTTATACGTTTGTCTTCCTTTGTGGGAGTTACCGATTGTGACCTTTCTACCGAATTGAAGTAATGGGTGTTGTATGCAAGCGGGAGATGCTCATTCTTTCTGGGCACCTGATCTCACTCCTTTACAGGGAGTTCACTTCTTTTCATATGGTAGATTTCTTTTATTTCTGTTCCTTTGCCTAAGTTCTGGTTTTATCCTGGTTTTTGTATGCTCTTGGTTAGATGATTTTTCGATTAACGATTTTGTACTTCTTTCGCTTTCACAAACTAGTAAATACTTTCTGGAAATTTTACAAATATTATTGTTAACTTCCTTTGAAATTCACATACAAGCAACAGAGTATATTAATTTGGGTATTTCGCAACCTGCATTTTTTGGCGACATGATCAACAAAATAAGATGAATCAAAGGCAGACAGAATTACCATCGAAATTGTGTTAGAATCACCAAACGCCTTTTATACCGTGGATATAATCCCTCTGTCATCAGACGGACACTTGGCTTGGTGCTGGACCAATCTACAGACTTGCACCATTGCATTCTCAAGAATTGCACTCTGACTGACTGTGACGACAGGACTCTATGACGGGCCCTGTCCTCATTGAGCGTCAGTCGGACTCCTCGGGTGATCACATGCATGAGCTCGCTACAGCCGGCAGATCACGGACTGTATTGCGTATGCCTTCAGTTTTCTTATATCCATTTACATATCCATCTGTGTTCTTTATTGCCCCTACGTCATGCGTCTGTGTGTATCTTCATCTTACAGTGAGGAGGTTATTCTACACCACAATTGTGCGTTCTTCGAGACCTCTGGGTAATCGGAAAAGTGGGAGGGTTGTGCACACGTGATCCAGGATAACCACACCGTCTGCTATTTGCGTGGCAGATGGCCGTCCTAAGTCGGAACCAATTGCCCATTGGTCTCGTTGGTTTATGTGTAGTCATTTGTGTTTGATGTTTCTCTGTGATTTGTCGTTCCTTGTACCATTTGCGTCTCTTTCTGTGCGTGTCTTCTTTGTGTTTTTGCAGTGGGTGTTTTAGGGTTTTGCTGTGGGTGTCGCAACCTGGTGTTGTTAGAGATCCCCTCCTTTCTTCTGGATAGGGATATGTTTTTTCCATATTTGTCATCAAAATATCTTCCTTGAACTTCAGCTGACGATAATCTGAAGTTAGAGACATGCAAAGACAGTTGACAGAATGATCTACAAATCACCTGCAGGACGGCAATATTTGCGACACTCGAAAATCATTGGGACAAGGGTCTTACAAACGAAGGGAAAACGATAACAAACAGATCAGAAAGCAACGCATGGGTCCATGTATGAAGCAAGGGGAATGAGGTTAACAGGAAGAGAACGTATCACCTGCCAGCCAGTAACACTCTGCCTAATGAACAATGCAATTTCAGAGAAAAAGTATAACACGCTATTTCCGGCAATCCGTAGCCCACGCTGAAACATGCTTAAGTTTAGAAGGTATGATAATGTTCTATCTAGTAATATAAATGTGTCTCAACGGCCAATTGTTCTCCTTTCAGACGTTCAGAAACGTTTCCGTGATAAAAGAAGATTATCCGAAATATGTCATCTCCATGGCCAGATAGCAAAGTTTAGACGATGTGAGCTTGCTTTAACATATCTTAAAACTGAGAAATAAAGAAAACCGTAGGCAGGCTGTCAAAATATTTAGGAAAATTGAAGTGTTCCAACTCATAATCTTCTTGAACAACACAGAGCACAGAATTGAGTGTTCCAACTCATATCCTTCTTGAACAACAACACCATTTCTGAGAAATAAAGAAAACCGTAGTCAGGCTGTCAAAAAAATTAAGAAAATTGAAGTGTTCCAACTCATAACCTTCTTGAACAACACAGAGCACAGAGTTCACGATATTAAAGTTGAAATGATAACGTTTGTCGTCAAATGATAAATTGGTATCCATGTCTGAAGTAGATTAATTGCTTTCTGTGGTTTCCTCAACTTGCAAATGCATTTCATTAGGACATATTGACATAAAGAAGTCCTTTAATGTAGGATTGTTAACAGTTAGCTAATAATATGGAAGCGTTCCAACTCTTTGCCCTTTTGAAGAAAATTTCAAACCAATTTTAATGCACTAGACACGTGTAGTCATCGATGTATCTGCACTTATGTTTGATGTAATATATATACGATAAAAAATTCAGCATTAACAATTTTAAAGCCGCCTTTGTGTACATTTTTGTCGAATGTTACTTAAGTAATGAAATGTTGTTTGTAGGGGTTGTGTGCAAGTTAGGATACAATATAGGTATGAAATATCTTTAATGCCATTAAAGTAATTAAAGATGATAGATGTGTGCTGCGAAAGTATCTCAATGTAACAGAAAAAACAAATCCCAAAAAATAAATCAGGTTTAATGACAAATGCAGGTATATATACAAGTGAATATGATTTAGATGCAAACATTATGAATCTGTGAATCTGGTCATACATATATATACAGTAGATGTCCATGGTTCACATTGGCAAGGATGGCATTCTTTGGACTAATACTTTTCAGGAAGTGGTCCTAGACTGATGGCACCACCTTCGACCGGAGCTATTCCCCCGGTGGCACCTCCTATAGTTGCAGCGTTACGTGCATTGGCAGGGGCGGGTGGAGGGTGATAACCAGGAGGAGGGGCATCTACATTTGGTATACCATAATCACCTAGATATGCTCCGTGGTATGACACTAAAACAGAAAGAATACATTATATATCTCATATGCCTTGATGACAAATATGGATAATGACCATATCCATGTCTACAGTACAAAATCGATAATTCAGAAAATCAGAAACCGAAGGCATACAAAATCAGGACAAAACAGGAACATGACAGCATTGTCTTCCATATATTGTTATTTATCATTTGCCTTTCCAACTTACTTGTATTCATGTATTCAATATTTCTCTGTTCTTTTTTATGTCTTGAAATGACAAATATGTATAATGACCATATCACAATACACAGCACAAAATTGATAATTCAGAAAATCATAAACCGAAGGCATATAAAATCAGGATAAAGTAGGAACCAAACCACACAAACAAAAACTGTATTCAATCCATATACCAGTATGTTTCTTTACCATATGCCTTACGAATTGTCCTCCTTATATTGTCCCATCTCATATGCCTTACCGACAGTATTATCTTCACGATATTGTTTTATTCTATATGCCTTACAAATTGCATAAAATACCATAATTTGTTTTATATGCTTAATGTCTTCAAATTCATTAGCATCATTTTAGAGCAGATAAATTTACAGCATGGACCAGACATGCACGTTTCGGGTTTTTAACCCTCGTCTGTGATCCTCAATCTAAACAATGTAATATTCTATCTAATATGGCATAACGACATGTATCCTTCTACCTCGTTTACCGTGCAAACTGTATTATTTCGTATATATTGCTCTATCTCAAATATCTTACCGTCTTCGTCTTCCATATATTGTTCTTTCTCATAAATGTACTTAATGCCTTTATATATCTTATATATGACTTACCGACTGTATTTCCATCCAGGTCTTGTTCCCTGGCCATCTGTTCCTTCCTGGCTCGGCCTTTGGCTGCGAACAAACAACATGCCACTACGGCACACAAAATACCTATTGCCAACAGCGTGCCAAGGACAGCTCCAACTATTGTACCTACCCTATACATACAATATACATACGTAATATTTTGTTAGAGGCTTTACAAATTGAAGGAAATACGAAATTAATCTTTCTCAAAAGGGTAGTGTTATATTAAACTATAGATCTAAATGTATCCAAAATACGATTCAAAAAATCCAACGTTAAGAAGAAGAAAATAAGAAAAAATGTTAAAGCACCACAGAAACGATGTTTTATTTATCTAAATGTACATAGCTAGAAATGTGACAAGAAGTTCGCCAAGGAAACAATTTTAAACGTGAACATGAATTTTAACGAGTTTGTAAGAATTACGCGTATGTGCTGGAGATTGTCATTAGCGCTTTGATCATTAAAGTATTTCTGGTTAAATGTATTTTCTTTATTGTTGCTCTGTTGTCGAACATTCAAAGTCTTTTTTAATTTAATCCATATTTTTTTTCTGTGAATCAAAAGAACGAGCACGTCATTGCATACATGTACGTTTTTTGCATACTTACGGTGTTTCTGAACAACAGTATAAATCTGTGCTAGCACCACAACATCCGGCGGAACAGTATTGGTAGTAAAATGTGGAACTTCCGGGGGAATAGTAAGTCAAGCAATAATCCGCAGTACAAACTGTGAATTAATGACAAGAGAATTGTTACAAAATAAAGCCTACATACAAGGAAGAGGGATTCATTCTTGTGAATGTAAATGCCTTTGATTCCCTACAACTAAGCACGACAATCTGTCTATCTCTGGTACCACATACGGTGTATAAGTAAATCTATAGATCTAGAATACTGACTACACATAAGTCAACTCATAAAATCCCTTCTGCCAATCACCGATCACCGCACGTAATCCAGATAATCACGCCATTTGCTACTAACATGATAGATGGCCGTCCTAAGTCGGCACCGATTGGCCATTGGTCTCGTTGGTGTATTTGTGGTCTTTCATGTTTAATTGTTCTGTCTTATTTGGTGTTCCTTGTCACTTTCGTGTCTCTTGCTGTGCTTGCCTACTCTGTGTTTTCGCATAGGTTGTTTTTGGTGTTTCGCTATGGGTACTGTAACCTAGCTAGTGTTGTTGGAGATTTTCTCCTTTCGTTTGAACGAACCCTCATTAAGAGCAAACTTCACAATATTCCCTGAAATTCTATCATCAACATAAATTCTTTTAAAATATTAGCGCAAAGAGTTCACTCGGTCGTAGCAAGATTCTTTGACATTCACTGGACCATAGTTTGGCTAATAGAGCACAACTGTACATTACATCTCTTCGTGCCTTTGATTTACTTATATCTATAAGATCTAGATTTCCATGACAATTGCTTGATCGGCATATTGTTGAATATTATTGAATATTCTTTCAAGAATAGATTGTGTAATCCGTACAACCCTTTGGATTTTGAAATGAGATGTTTGATTTTAACTTGACATGGTTGTGTACCATTATTGTGTACTATTATCAATAAACAATAGATACATGCTTAATTCGGAATCACTGATAAATCTTCAAATCTTTTAAAATGTTAACCGTCTTCAAATTCATGTAAAATTACATTAATGTAAAACCATTGAATCTACGAAATGTCACTGCAATCTAAAAAGAAGAATGAAGGAGACCTCTAACAAGACAATACTGCAGTAAAATTACAGTAAGATACATACGAGCAACGTGTGGACATACTTACCGCAAATCAATCAACGAAGCAAAAGGGAACACTAACACCGACATGAAGAAGTAACCAAGCAAAGACAATATTTGAAAGGAAAGGATCTCTAACAACACTCGGTTGTAGCACTCACAACAAAACTCCAATACATCCAATGCAAAAACAAAGGTCAGACATTCACAGAAAGAGACGCAAAATGGACAAGGATCAGCAACTCACACCAAGGAAACCTGAAATACAGAAGACCACTTACATACCAACGAGACCAACTCATGCCATAAGAAAATGAAACACAGACCAACGAATTCAATGGACAACTGGTGCCGACTTAGGACGGTCATCCACCACGCAAGTAGCAGACGGTGTGGTTATCCGGATTACGTGCGCACAACTCTCCCACTTTTCCCATTACCTTGGGGTCTCGAAGAATACACAAGTGTGGTGTAAAATAATCTCCTCACTGTCAGATGAACACACAAAGCGACAGCATGACGCAGTTCCAAAGAAACACATGGATTGATATGTTAATGGTTAAAAAAGACAGAAGGCATACGGAATACAGTCCATGCTCTGCCGGCTGTAGCGAGCTCATGCATGTGAACACCTGAGGAGTCCGACTGAGATTCAGAGAGGACAGGTGGTCGGGGCCCTGTCTTCTCTAAAGAGGTTTGGACAGGGCCCGTCATGGAGTCCCGTCGTCACGATCTTTTTTTGTAATACATTCCCTTTAAGTATATTAGACCTTCATCAGTTAAAGAAGATCCTGACGATAATCTCAACAGCACTCACAATAGAGCACCAAATTGAGCATCGACGGACCCCTAGAAAGCTAGAGGTGGGACCAGGTGCCCGGGAGGAGTAAGCATCCCCTGTTGGCTAGCCGCACCCGCCGTCGATGTTAATGAAGCATGGAAATAAAAATATATAAAATTCATGCACTGCCTGACGCTATGTCTATATAGAAAGTACTATGGCGACAATGTCAGGGAAGTATATTCAAAACACTTACTGTCAAACCCCTCGCGGGGAACTTTTTTACGAGCTCCACACGGCAAAGGGCATAAGTGTGACACAAATGAGTTAAAGAAGATCCTGACGATAATCTCAACAGCACTCACAATAGAGCACCAAATTGAGCATCGACGGACCCCTAGAAAGCTAGAGGTGGGACCAGGTGCCCGGGAGGAGTAAGCATCCCCTGTTGGCTAGCCGCACCCGCCGTCGATGTTAATGAAGCATGGAAATAAAAATATATAAAATTCATGCACTGCCTGACGCTATGTCTATATAGAAAGTGCTATGGCGACAATGTCAGGGAAGTATATTCAAAACACTTACTGTCAAACCCCTCGCGGGGAACTTTTTTACGAGCTCCACACGGCAAAGGGCATAAGTGTGACACAAATGAGTTCATCAGAGATCGCAGACTAGCATAAACCTCGATGGATACTCCCAAATAGCACTCAGACGACATACGACGGCAATGATAGGATATCAACATGATGCTTTTAATACTGCATGAAACGAAGGGCAACTCTTTCTTAGTTCTCACTTCTTTCATGCGAACGGCGATGTTGGTGCGGTGGACTGATATATATTCCGGTCGCTTTTGATCAATGTCATGCCTGTAAAGCTCTTTGAATACAATAGGGGTTTTCCGAACTTTTACTCTGTCACCATTACATATTTTTGAAAGAAAATTTGGGTGGAGCTTCAGAGCGTTAGAACTCAGTACAGATCAACTTCGACTTACTAGAACTTTTACAGGAGGGTTTTTTATTTTTATTTTTTTTTTTTTTTTTTTTTTTTTTGCTCTTGGGGGATTTTTTCTTCCAAAAACAACAAAGGACACCTTATATTCTGAATCGAATTTATATATATATAGATACCATATTTTGAAATAATTTTACAGGAATTTCATATTCAACCTCTCAGATCATAAACTGATTTTATACGTAAATGATCCATTACTATTCAAATAATACAGAAGTGTTCCAACTCTATATCTTCATGAAGAAAATTCCTAACCAATTTTTCTGCACCAAACACGTGTTTCAAATATTATATTCTCATCAGTGATGCTTCCAGCGGAACCGCATAAATTCATTTCAGTAGCGCCCTCTTTTATTTTTTGAATTAAGATTTGTACATTTACTTTACAGAGAGTGCGCGGCTCCAAATTTCCTGTATTGTCGATTCAGTAGCATATCCAAATAAAATATATTAGAGGGATGGTGTTAAGATGTTAACCTCCTTTAATTTCATTGATAGTTTTGAATGGAATGACAAGTTTTCGAAATAGCAAGATAATATCTATGATGTCAAATCGATAAATTTACAATCACGATAATATTATTTGGTGAAAAACAGATTACACAAGAGGGCAAAAAGAACTTTTCTTTATATCAAATTTTGTATATCATATTATTGTATTATGAAAACGGTACCAAGATATAAAAGACCAATATACGAGATGTTTACAAAGCTGATTTTAGTCATTGCACAAGGGGGATAACAAATTAGAAGATGGATTTCTACGAAAAAGGAAACGAGGAGCTGGTGTACATTGAATCTTACCTGTGAAATATAAAATTATTCCAATAAGAAATAGTTTGCTATCCATTTTGAAAATAAAAGTGAGAGAACAACCATTGATTTATGTGAGGGATTAGCATTGGAAATACTCTTTAAAATACTGTGGGAGGATTAAACTTAATTTGGCTTTGGTTCACCTCTTTTGGAAATCGAATTAGGTCAAAAGCTTTTTAAAAGAATCGACCACATTAAACCTTTAGGTGAAGGTGTTATTTCTAAATGCCTTGAAATCACTGCCCTGTGCTATGGATGGGCAAATGGGGATAAGAAGTGACTGAAATACTGACGAGAACAAATTCATCATTCAAAAGACATTCCGAAGGCTCATGCAAGACAATCATCTTATATTATATACAGACAATGTACTGTCCATCAATAATCCGAAATTCGCTGATTACCGTAGCAGAATCTATCCTTCAGAGCTTGAAGTCTAAAAAACTTAAGAGACAAATAATTCAGCATCCCATTTGGACATAATGTTGTTACATATACTTTTCGCGAGTTTTTCTCTTTCAGTAGGAGCAAGCTTTAGTCATACGATACTGATGGTCACATGAACACCTCACTCTGTGACAAACGTAACGACTTCTATTTCAGCATCACAAACTTTCCTTTTCTTAGTGGCAACATCCCTTCATCGCCTACTTATGGCGTGCTCATATCTCAATTGATACGCTATGCCAGAGCAAGTACAATTTTTTTTTTTACAGATCTAGGCGTCTTTCCGATAAGCTTCGCAGTCAGGGATGCGTTTGTGACCGACTGACATTGCCACTGAGAAAGTTCAACGGCCGATTCGGGGAACTCATCATACATTATGATGTCCCACTGTCCAGCATGGTGATAATATTATGTCTTAGATTATTTGAACCATCCAACAACAGAATGTACTTGTATCTTCCGAAATGGAAGTAACCAGATGTGACAATTCTACCGAATTGAAGCGACAGGTGTTGCATGCAAGCAGGAGATGCTGACTCTTCCTGGGCACCTGGTCTCACTCCCATCTTTGGAGTTCGCTCCTTTTCATGCGGTGGAGGTTTTTGTTTGTTTGCTTTGATTTTCTGTTTTATCCTGATTTTGCATGCCTTCGGTTTATGATTTTTTTTAATTATCGCTTTTGTACTGTGTATTGAAATGTCATTATGCACATTTGTCATTATTTTTAGATAAAATTGAATTTTGGCTTGCCAAGTCTTTTACAGACAGGATTCCGCTGGACAGCAAAATTGAAAATGTAAGGGGGAGGGGGGGCAAAACTGATAATTTTCACTTTTCTCAAGCAGATATTCAGAACTGCATTCTGACAGCCAAATTCAAGGTTTCTAGTAATTCCGCGAAAGGAACACCGTTATAAAGTCGGGTGTGTTCATTCCTGTAAGCAACAAATGACTTTACATAGCCAACCCTTTCCCCTCTGTTGATGGAAGGTTTTCAAGTTCAGGAGGACACAAAACAGATTTAAATAAGGGTTGCGACTACAGGGAGATAACTCTATTTCAAATCATGAAACCAACATGAACGATTAATGGCATGACCTCAGTTTGTTACATAATTTCAGAAAAAAATAATACTCCTTTAAATGTGCATTGCTAAATGGGTATTTTTGGGAAAAATACATGATTTTAATAAATAATCGCAGAAAACAGGAAAACATTTTCATTTCCGCATGAGCTCTGCTGTCAAAGATTCAAACATCAGAATTTAGTTTGCCAATGACTAGTTCGAACCAATCAGGGAGCGTAACTCGCGTCACATGCACGCCGTCTTAATTTCTATAGACCGTGAGCAATTCCGCCATTGACGTATAAATGAATTTTCAAGTAAAATGAGTCGTGAAACGCCAATTTTCTGCAACAAAAAAAACGGAGGTTTTGGTTCTCGGCAAAATAAAACAGTTATTAGGTTAGTTATTGACCGTCCACAGAAATTTGCCGTAAACGTAGAAAAATTATTAAGCAACTGCAGACCTTCAAGCTATCAATAAAAATTACGAGTTGTTGCAATGGCAACCAGTAAATTCATACTCATTAGAAAATACAGTCCTTTGAAATGTTTATTTACTCAAAAATTCTCAACATATAAGAATTTTGAAAAATATAGATATATATGAATTCTTGAAATTTTATGCATCACAGAGATATGTAAAGTTACAATGTGGAATCCTCCAAAAATGTTAAAATGCGCCAAAAACAAAACGAGAAGGGCAAATTTTGATTTTATGCTCTGCATAGTTAAAGGAGATGTTCCTCTACATTGGACAAACCCATCCTTCTTCTACCCCATTTCTATAAAAGTCGCAATCCTGACCTTAAAACCAGAAAAAAGGTAGATAAAGTACCATCGAAGAGGGACATCCGATAAAGCTGATTTCGATCAGGCGGCTACTTTCAAGTTATATCAAATACATGTTTCATATAATATAAAATATGTAAGAGGGTGTGATATAAGGAATTCGCCATTTGTGCGTACTTTGGCCGAGTGGCATCAACTACTAAAAATAAATTGGAGGTTGAAGTATACAGACCTCCGACTATCCCTTACCCATGATCTTCAATCGTAAAAAAAGCTTGTCAAAATTCATATTTGATCATATTTTGTGCATAGTTTGCCGAATCCATAGGCAAGATTGGGGGACGACCATTTGATCCTGAGGATCCTGGTAGATTTTTTTTTCGGATCAGATTATTTATTTTCAACGCAAAACCGGCCGGATTCTTTATTTTCCAGTAGCTCGAGAACAGAATATTTATTTTCAATCCTTAATAAATCCTAACAAGCAAAATAAAAAAAAAAAAAAAACAAAGCCTTGAGGATCAAATTATTTATTTTCAACATTTTCTTGGTCAGAATATTTATTTCCAAAAAGTGCTCCCCCCCCCCCCCCCCCGATCAAATTGCCATCCCCTTACGTAGTAGGGTACTTTCCCTTGGAAAATATTCCGAGTCCATTGTTATTGTCGTTGTCTCCTAACTCAAAGATCTTTTGGACATTTTTCCCTAGATTACGTCAGAATGCAGTCAACAACATGCGTATTATTCTACAAATTATTCAAATATGCCAATATATATGCACAACCAGTGTAATTTCCTGAGATGTTACTTTTGCAAGGAACGTGCTGCAATTCGTGTATTAACACTCGTGACGTCACAATGCATAAGATCTAAAGAAACATGCCGCGACGGCTGTTCTAACATGCAAACTGAACCCGCGGTGATCTGAATTGTTACGTCACCCTTTTACCTAGAAAAGGCGATTTCAGAAAACAAGAATAAAACAGACAACTGTGGTGCATATATATAGAATAAATGTCATAATTTGTGTTTTGTTACGGGTATGCAACACACAACAAGTGCATTTATCGCATGAAATGCGCTAACGCGCATTACATGTACGATAAATGCACTTGCTGTGTGTTGCATACCCGTAACAAAACACAAATTAAGACACTTATTCTCTATATGTAATTCAATTAAAGAGGAATTATTGGCTGTGAGCTTGGTAAACCGTCCGTTTGAATGGCGTATTCCACAATTCATCAACGTAACGTCACATTGTTCATTTATGCAGTCTATGGTTTGCGCGTGTATTTTTGATATACGGCCATAGTAATTAAATGTTTTGTTTTACATCCGCGTATGGGTACCTTTTAGAAGAATTTCTCTGAAAAACTCACACAAACATGCATTCTTCAGGTTTCAAAAAAATCAGTAAGTGATCTTGAATACCATAAAATGCCCTTATACCATCATTAATATCATGAGATAATAGTACGTTTTCTAAAAATAAAGTCAGAATTATCCACTTCGCTTTAGAAAGATATTTTTCCTTTATGTTTTCAGTCTTCCTTTCAAAATACCTTCATACTGATCTTATGTTTGTATGTCTTCATGCCTGGCGGATGGGTACCTTTCAAAAAAAGTGTAGGATGTACATGTATATGTGAAACAAAAGATTTAATTACTATGGCCTAATACTGCGTATACAAACTAAACATTGCTATACTAATTTATTTATGCACAAGATTTTAACAAATAGCAGACAAAATAGAAGTATGCATGTAGCCATAAACGAAGAATTGTTCTTGTGTTTTCCTACAGAAGACGGGGGCGTATCTTGGGCGTTTTCGATATTGATGTCTACAGAAGGGGAGGACCCAGAACCTTAACTGTATAGGGGGAGGGCACTTTTTGCGAGACCCGGAGGGCCGAGAGAGTATGGAAGGGTGTCTCCTCTTCTCGTTTGGGGAGGGGACAATGCCGAGGTAATTTTGAAAATATGAAGAAAATTGATGGCCCCTGGAATGTATTTGAGGTAAATATCGAACAGATCAAGCGTATGATTCTGTATCAGCAAACGATATTTTACGTGACAGCCCTGCATTATTCCCAATCGACCGCAAGCACTTTGATAAGGATCAGAGTGTAAATCTGAGAAAATTTTGAAAAATGTATTCAAGTCGGTGGTTTCTGGAGTGCCTTTTGGTATTTCTAAAGAGTAGTTTCCTTAAAAAAAAAAGAAATGTCAAAATCGACCCCTTCTTAATTTGGAACTGCCGAGAGAGGCACTTTCTCCTTTTTCCATTTTTGGGGAAAACAATGTGTCCAACCAGACATACGTTTGTACGCAAAAACGTCCATATCAACTAGAAATAAATCTATAAGTAGTGGCATAATTTATTCTGTCACAAAAATAGATTTAGACAGAAGTACATTAAAGGTGATAATATATATATCTATAATTCCTCTCAGTGGAATCTTGCAACATACATGCATATGTACATGTTTTTCAACATCCTTATAACTTTCAAAATCACCACAAAAACCCTCGTTGGCAGCTATCTTTTCTGTTTAGACGAAGAACGAATAATGCAAGATGATTCTGAAGATAGCTTCAATTATCCTCCAACTTAGATTTTTTGGCTCCAAAATATTCATTGTTATGAGCACTGTCTGTTTATAAGTAATGTATTATTATTTTTCACTAAAGAAACCGAAAGTTAGAAAAAAAGACACAAGCCTGCTATCCCAGACAATAAATAATCCTTCCCATTGAACAATACTTATATTTTATGCCAGTTGAATTCTATTGAAATTCAAAAGGAAGGGATTTTGCAAGAACTTTAATTGTAAAGAATTATCCCAAAGTTACATATTTGTAAAACCTTTCTCACACACAATGGAATGAATTTTAAAATAGAGTGCCGCTCTTTACAGGTGAGGTAATCGTATAAATTTGCACCATGGATGCCAAGGTGAGGGCCTGATGTAGATGATCATGCATCCTATGTACGGATCTAGTATTTTTTCATGGGTGTTAAGGGGGTTGAAATAAGATCAAATGGAGATCTAATTTCAATATATTTTTTCATAAATGGGCGGTCCAGACCCTCCCCTTCCGACCCCGGCTTTTAGATATTTAATGCATTTAATATTACAAATGGCCACATCAAGTCTTATGTAAGATGGGGTGTTATTATACATTCTCGCAAACGAATCAATGAAGCAAATAATTATCATATAATGTATATTTCAAACTTTTTAATACACTTTTTTAAATAGCGAAAAAGTTGTCTTTCATTCACATGATATTATGGGATTTTATCGTACAATAAACGTACAAAACTATTCAAGAACTAAGAAACACCCAACTTCGACAGTTGACCTTCGCACCTTTAACAAGTGAAATATATTACCTTTGATTAAAAAAAATAAAACATGATCTATATCAGTCGCACATTCCCGAGCCTCTCCGTTTTCCGAGCATACGACGGAAATGCCCGAGAATATGCGATGTAGATGTACATAAATACTTTCAATAAATAGAAATACAACTGTTCACTCATTCTTTTTTGGCACTAAACAGTTTCCTTTAAGGATTTCAGTATCTGGCTGGTGGTGGAGGGTAGGCGGGGTCCATTGTAGGCGGGTATCCTGGTTTCTGTGGTGGTGGGTAGGAGGGTGGAGGGTAGGAAGGCGGTGGTTGGCTATATCCCGGCGGTGGTACCGGCTGACCGTATCCAGGTTGTGGTGGAGGTGGTGCCGGATGAGTCCCGGTGGTGATCACTGCAGTCGTCCTTGCCGTGGTACCTATAGAGGAAATGTAAAGAAGTAAACAGAAAATTAAGTCTACGTCTGAAGACCATGCAGCTAGTGTTCCTTCAGGTTGAATTGTCCAAGGGGTTTAAAAAGCAATCCCTTATATAAGTATTTTATTTCATAAGAATGAAAAAAAGAAAATATATGAAAAATTATATGATTCCCTTTGTTAAAAAGGGTCTTATCGAAAAGCAGAAGGACCTGACATACATGTACTTACGACTTCTGGATTATAATGCCATGATTTCAAAAACGAATATTTATCGAAGTCGGTTTTCCTTCATTTGACCTATCTTTTATCGGTTTTATAATTCTTTGACTTCAAGAAATTTGGGTTTCCCATTGTCTTTTGCTGTTATATGGGTCTGCTAGTGTAAAATTTATTTAGACCACCCCAATATAATATGGATAAGATTCACGTATCGTCCCAGAAAACCCTTATTGAGCAGAGGTATTACAATTTCATGAAATACATTATTGAAGATATGAAAGTACATTTATATGATACTTTTAAAGATCAAGATATACAGTTTCAAGTTGTTTTTCCTTACAAGTAAATACATTTTCATAGTCTCAAGAAATAAATAAATGGAATATAAGTTTGTTTATTATACTTTTACTTGTTATTTCCTATATAAGAAGATACTATATATGAAGATACTCATTTTATGTACAAGTTGCATACATTTTTCAGTCAACATGTTTAAAATTTCAAGACATCATGAATCAGACTTTAACTTAAACCTTTTGATCTTTCAAAGAAATAATTGCCACAATTACCTAATTAACTTGCACACCATATCCCAATTGTCCCACATGACTTTTATACCTTTTTATATAAATGTGACACCCCGAGACTAGACCTGTTTCCCGAGGCGAAGTTAGCATGATTCTGGTTTCCCTCGACCAGACCTCGAATTCGCCTCGGGAAATAGGTCTACTCTCGGGAAACCAGAATCATGCTAACTCCCTCAATGGTATCCTTTAATCCTTTGTGCTTACGATATTAAATATTTAGACTTAGTATATTACTTGTGTACGAAAACCTACCAGTGACTACGCGCATTTTCCTGGCTTGTTGTTGTTTGATGACGATGATGACGACTACGATGATAACGATGACGACGATGATACCTACGATGATACCTCCTATCAATCCACCGCTGAAATATAATATTCTATGTTTTAAACTTTTAATAATTCAAGATAGCATCAGTTTCCGTCTTATAAATACTATTTTAAAAAAAAAAGCTTCTTGTACGTATAACTCAGAAACAAACGTAATTCCTACATCAGTTCTTTTTATGGAAAATCAACGATATCCAGGTTTAATCTTAATCATTATTTCTCTTTTTCTTTTCTTTTCTTTTTTTTTTTTTTTTTTTTTTCTCTTTTTTTTTTTTTTTTTTTGTTTGTTTGTTTTTGTTTTTGTTTTTGTTTGTTTTTTGTTTGTTTGTTTTTTTGTTTTGGGTTTTTGTATGATTATTTATATGGGTTTTTTGTTTCTTAGTTTGTTTGTTTGTTTTGTTATGATCATTATGCATCTTGTTGAAGTACTTTCAATCTGACAAAATACAGCATTAGTCTGAGTAGTAGTTTCATTCTGTTGTACTGTCAAGGAAGGGTTACTTAAGTTTGAGTGTTGTATATAGTGAGGAGCAATTCTTACAAAGGACAAAGTACAAATTTCTGGGAACAGTAGATTCCATACTTACTTTACTTTGAGTGTTTCTGTGAGTAAAGTTTTCACAGCATTCTATTGCCAGTATTTGTAATAATTGAGTATTCAGGGGCGAAGCTTGGGTGTTTTCGATGTGGACGTCTACAGAATGGGTTTATCCAAAACATCAACTGCCCGGGGGCTGGGGGTAGACACTTTTTATGGCGATGATCTGCTGGACCCGAAGTGCCGAGTTGGGGGGCAGTACTGAAGGGTGTTTCCCCCTCTCGTTGATGAGGGTTAGGGGGCCTTCCCCGAGAAAAAAATTTTAAAAGAAAAAATGACGCATATTGGTGGTGTGTTTTAGAGCTGAATATAGAAAAGATCAAGCAAACAATAAACCGTATCTAATATGAAGGAAATTTCCGATATGACCATAATATGCTGCATCTTTTTTCCAAAACATATTACACCCACATACAAATATTGGATATGAAAGCCCTGAATCCTTCCCAATCGACCGCTCGCGCTTTGATAGTGATCATTGCATGTAAATTCAAATGTATAAACCTCAGAAAATTTTGAAAAATGTATTTAAATTTGCGCTCTGTGGAGTGTCTGTTAAGTACCCGAAACGTGCATGTCTGGTCCATGCTGCCAATTTATCTGTTCTTAAATGATGCTATTCAATTTACACAACTTGGTGAGTGTCACTGCTGGTGGACCAGGAGTCCCCGAGGGCACATGTAGCCAAGTCCGATCAATTTCGGTTGATCGTTATTTCAACGCATTCTAAAATTGCTGTTCTCAAAATTTCTTGAAATTTCAAAAAGTGGGTCCTGTAGCATCATATCCTACCCATCCTGATACGTCTTTCGGTACTCTTTTTCGACATAGTAACTTTCATACTTTTTTGGCATATTACATTGTTTAGATTTGAGGATCACTGACGAGGGTTAAGTACCCGAAACGTGCATGTCTGGTCCATGCTGCCAATTTATCTGTTCTTAAATGATGCTATTCAATTTGAAGACGTTTAACATTTGGGCAATTTTCAAACAGTAGTTCAATTCAACGTCATAATCGCCCCCTTCTTTTGGCACTTAATTCTGAGGGCGACACTTTTTCTTTCTTTTTCCCTCTTTTTTTTTCCAAAAAAGATGTGGACGTTTTTGCGTACAATCGTATGCCTGGCTACGCCCCTGGTATTTGAGTTGCAATACTTTCTCGGTTGACCCACTACAACAATGCTTTAAGTAGTACTTTAAGTAGTACTTTTTAGGAGAAATACATGTACTTACTTATGTGTAATGTACGTTGTAGTAATACTTACTCGGATTAATAACCGCTACATGTACGACATGAGTATTATAAGCAGTTCTGTTGTACTGTTGTAATGTTGTATGGTACTTAAAATAGTTACTTGAGTATGATCGTTGTACATTTTGAGTAGCAATACTTACTCGGTTGAACCACTACAACAGTACTGTGAGTAGTAATATCCACAGCATCCTGTTGAACAGTACTGGTATGTGTAACTGAAGTAGGTATAGGAGTATGTGTTATAGCAATATGAAGCCTCTGACACTGAAATAAAAAACACAAACGTTCAATTTAACCAAACTTTATTGTCTCCGTCTGTTTGTCTTTTTTTCTTTTCTCGTTAGAAAGGGTTTTTTTCCTCAAGCTCGTAAGCTTTTTGTTGTGATTTTCGGAATCTGTGTTTGGCATCCCTGTAAAATTAGAGAATGTCGATATTCTGTGTTTTCGTGTTCTGGATCTAGGTGCTGGAGGAGTCAATCCCTTTGGAATTTATCAAAAATAATTCATTTGATATTTCTTTTTAAACCAAAAACGACCTCCAACCCCTTTGGTTAAAACCATACAAAACAAGACCAAAGTGTGAAAAACTTTGGAGATTTTAGGCTGCTCTCGCCTTGAAAATAGGATGAGGAACATTTTGTGAACAGTAGAAAATGGAAGTTCTGCCTTTGATACATATTAATTTTTTATAATTTATTTAGATATGCTAAACATTTTAGATTTAGATATTATAGTATACATTAATATCTAAATCGAATTGTCAACTGTATCATAGAATGCAGTTGGCAATTCAATTGTCAACTGTGGACCCCAAAATCATTTCGCTGCCACCAAATTGTAACGCGAAGCGACGGGGGAGCCCGAAGAAGGGGTCTGAAGTCAAGCGCAGGCTAGCCTGCCGGGGAGGCAGTTCAAGTGGCTTATACTCCTAAGTTCACTATGCGTTACACTGTTCACTGTATTCCAAAATAGGTTTGCCTAGAATATAGAATCAACAACATTGTTTAACCTCTTGAGCTGTCCCAATAAATTCCCCTCATGACACTTTGGTGTGAATCGACAAAATAATTTAGATAGAAATTGTGTAAAAATTGATTTCAATATCCTTTACTTTGAACATTATAGTTAAGATAAAACAAAGGAGGGGATCTCCAACAATACCAGGTTGCAGCACCCACAGCAAAACCCCAAAACACCCAATGCAAAAACATAGAGCAGACAAGCACAGAACGAGACGCAAAAGGGACAAGGAATAAAGAAACTACACTAACTCTGCTGATAGATTCCTGAACTGTTGTTGACAGACATTAGCTATAGATCTAAATACAAATGCAATTAAGAAAGATGGACGAAACCCCAGTCCTGATAAAATTCATCACCAACTCTTATTCTATCAATACTCATCCCAACACCATATCAATGGATCGTGTTTTTTCAGACAGTTTGAAAAACATTTTATTCATTTTTCTCATAATATTCACAAGCTGGGATATATATATATATATATATATATATGGAAGTGTTCTCTTACCTTCGACCAAGGCTAAGAGGCCCAATATTAAAGACAAAATGTCCAACATCCTGATTCAGTCGGCTTCTTCCAACAAGAAGGAAATGGCTCACCTGAGCTCACTTGGTCAGTCAACTCCCTGTTGTGGCGACCAAATAACACGATCATTCATTTTCCAAATGGAAAAATTGATCTCGTGACCTTTAAAGTTAAAACCTCCCTAGAATCATGACCATGGACTTAAGGTGGGTCATTCTTCTTTCTTTCAAGTTTACAGAAGGGATTAAAAAGAAACATTTAAATGCACACTTATACAAAATAGTTTTAATAGTCGTATCAAAAGACATTGCACCTAATGAAAGGTGGCATGAATACACATGTACCAAATTACTGACATTGTGTAAACATAAACCTCTCTCTCTCTCTGAACTATCAACCTGTGATTGAAAGTAAAACACAAAAAATACCCCCCCCCCCCCCCCCCTCAATAAAAAACCCTTCAGAACCAATGAACCTAAATAATATATAAGCGAGCAACGGCGAATCCTTTTAGATAAGAAAAGTTGTCCGGGAAAAGAAATAATCTCCTGTTCGTTAAATTCTTTACTTTATCCGTACAAAGAAGGTAAAAAAAAAACCCGGTGAATGTGTCAAATTCTTTGCTTTTGGATATTTCTTGTCTTAAAGGGAAATCAGCCTATCTATACTATAGAGTGGATATTAAGCTGTATGTTAACATTAAACTGGAAGAGTCATAGATATTATATATGTTATGAAATTTGGAGTTCATCGGGGTTCTTTGAGGGGAACCGGCCTCTGAAAGTGCTTAATTTTGCATAATAACGTCATTTTTTGTTTTCGCTATGACGTAAAAAATAAAGTTTTCCGGTATTGACTAACTTTATTTGTCTTTTTTATGATTTTTTTTCATCTATTTGAGACTTTTCTTTATTGTAATTGGTATTTTTCAGTGTTTCATAGATAAATGTGGTCAAATTTGACAATAAATATAGGGTGCAAGACGTTGCGCTTTTTCGATAAAAGAGAATGAAATTGAGATGGCCATTTCTGGTTTGAAAAAGGGAAAAGCATGCGGATTGGATAATATCAATTACGAGATGATAAAAATATAACAAGCTCAATGCTTGTCTTTGTATCAAGAATTGTTCAGTAAGATCCTGCAATCGGGTATTTTCCCTGCTGAATGGCGCAGGGGTTATGTAACACCTATACTGTACATAGGGCAGGAAACGCCTCAGATCCGGATAACTATCGCTATATTATGATCAACAGTTGTCTCAGTAAGGTGTTTACTTCAATAATAAATGATAGGTTATACAATTTCCTGATTAAAACGATGTTATAACTGCTTTGCAATTAAGAAATGAATCTTATATTTTTTCTGTGAAGCGGCGTAGCTGCCTATACGCCAGCACGCCATGGCGTCCACATCGCGGAGTTAGAGAAAATGTGCATGGAATTTTTAGAGAGAGAGAGAGAGAGAGAGAGAGAGAGAGAGAGAGAGAGAGAGAATTTTCTGTGAAATTTAAGGAAAATAGTCCACAAGATTGCCTCCCATAGTTTTACATTTTACACTTCAAACATCGCCATCTTCTCTGAAATTGCATATTTTTAGTAAAGATACCCATTCCTTTTGGCAGGTATTTTTGACATGCGTTTTTTTGGAAATGAGTCCTCATCGGTGGTACGTACATGTAAATATGATTAAAAAAAATGCAATGATCGCTGTGCGATATAAGTCCCCTACCGGCGGCATAAATTTATGACTTGCATCTCTGTTCATCAGTTCATCTTCTTCAACAACAGCCAAGAAAGGTCTGGGAAACTGAATTCACGGAATTTGCTAAGTCCAAGGGCCATAACTCTTGTAAAAATTAGTCAATCTAAATTAAACTCAAATCTGCATCACACTATAATGTATTCACATACAAAAAATCAGCTCATTATCTGCAAGAACAGGCATGAAAAAGTCCGGAAAACTGAAAATTTCATGAAAGTTGCTAAGTCCAAGGGCCATAACTCTTGAAAAAATAGGCCAATGGAAACCAAACTCAAACTTGGTCTGTATCACACTGAGATGTATTCATTTACCAAACATCAGTGCATTATTTGCAATAGAACCAAAGAAAAGTCCAGAAAACTGAAATTTTCATGAAATTTGCTTAGTCCAAGGGCCATAACTCTTGTAGAAATAGGTGAATCTAAAGCAAACTCAAACTTGATCTGTATCCCATTGAGATATATCCACATACCAAAAATGAGTTCAATTTATCAAACAACAGTGGAAAAAAACCGGAAAACCGAAATTTTCATAAAATTTACTAAGTCCAAGGGCCATAACTCTTGTAAAATTAGGTCAATCAAAAGCAAACTCAAACTTGATCTGTATCACATTGAGATATATCCACATACCAAAAAATGAGTTCAATATATGCAACAATAGCGGAAAAAAGTCCGGAAAACTGAAACTTTCATAAAATTTGCTAAGTCCAAGGGCCATAACTCTTGTAAAATTAGGTCAATCAAAAGCAAACTCAAACTTGATCTGTATCACATTGAGATATATCCACATACCAAAAATGAGTTCAATATATGCAACAATAGCGGAAAAAAGCCCGGAAAACTGAAACTTTCATAAAATTTGCTAAGTCCAAGGGCCATAACTCTTGTAAAATTAGGTCAATCGAAAGCAAACTCAAACTTGATCTGTATCACATTGAGATATATCCACATACCAAAAATGAGTTCAATATATGCAACAACAGCGAAAAAAAGTTCGGAAAACTGAAAATGGGACAGACGGACAGACAGACAGACAGACAGACAGAGAGGAAACTAAGAGTCCCCTTCGGCGTTGCCGGTAGGGGACTAATAATTAAAACGTATAGCGCCCACATCACATGAAATCAGAGGGGTATGGTCAATTCGTCCCAATTCAAATTCGTCCCACTTTTTTTTTACCAATTCGTCCCAACTTGGTCAATCCGTCCCAACCAGACAGCTTTTTCTTCAAAAGTGAGCGGCTTCAAATTTTAGTAGTATCTATTCCGAGGCGTTATCAAATGAAAGATGTCGCCATGCAACTGCTAATACCTCCATTTTTTTTCTGACAATTCAAATTGATAAGATAGTTTTAAAGTGAAGATGGCGAAAAAGTTCAGCGTTTGTGCGGTCGACTTTAATAAACTAAACTTCTCCCACGTGAGATGATTTTAATCTTGAAAGATGGATTCAAGTCATAACATAACTTTTGCTGTTCATTAATATTGAGAGTAATTTCTTATGAAAAAATAGTATCAATTTTGTAAAGATGTAATCTACAAAGCAAGAATTAGGGTTTAAATTTTAAAAAATTTTCTTGGGGGAGGCCCCCTGAACCCTCACCTGCATGAGGGATGACCCCTTCTCGCACATTGGATAGGCTGATTCCCCTTTTCAGCGGTGCTTGAGTAATAGAATCCATCACCCCTTTGTACAGGGACAGGGAAATCCCACCCGAGTATCAAAGATTTGCAGTCCACGACGAGGCTTGCCGAGTCGCGGACGTTGCAAATATTTGATACGAGGGTGGGATTTCCTTGTCCCTGTACAAAAGGGTGATTGATTATTTTTCTCTCACCCATATATTTTCACAAAATTCGTGAATAAACATTGCTTGTTTTGCGTTAAATGTTAACTAATCCATTTGACGTCAGACACTGCTAAACCTACGTAAACGTCTATGACGTCACAATAGGGGGGTTCGAGACAAACATCCGGGGGTGCGAGACAGAGATGTCTCTGAACGGGTAAATCTGTAGATATCTCTGTCTGGGGTGAGAGAAAAATCGATCCGGCACCCCTGATCCGGCACTGTTGATTGTTCCTTTATGACGTCACAGACAAACTGACGAACGTTATTTCACGTGCACATACATTAAGCATGACGTTCAGTCATTTTGATGCGTAAGTAAGAGGACTTTGAAAGTTTCAATGTGCGAGAAAAATAATCAAGCACCACATTTGAGTTCCGGATAGAAAAATATCAGTCTCGGGTGGAATGATCAACGTCCCAACCACGGCTAACGCCTCGGTTGGGACTTGATTAATCCCACCCTCGACTGATATTTTTCTATCCGGAACTCAAAGTTGTGCTAGATTCTATTACTCCCGCACCCTCCGGCCCCCTCTCGGCGCTGAGCGCCTCGGATGAAGCCTTCGGCTTCATATGTTTTATATATTTGGCGTGCACTTCAAAAAGCTCTAGCTACGCCCCTGCTGTTGATGCAGGTATCTCCCGAAAAATTGAACAGAAAACTGCATCAATGCGCCTAGCGCCTAGTTTTCTGTCCAATTTTTCGGGTGATACCTGCATCAACAGAAAAAATATAAGATTCATTTCTTATCATTTAATAATGGAAAACAGACTATTTTCTTGAATCTAAAAACAATCAATAACCGCACTATATTTCGTAAGTCGGAAGGTTTCGTAGTGATACGTCTGCCAAAACAAGTTATGACCGCCGCCATGATTCAAACAGCGAACGATCGTCTCTCTATATCTTTGGAATAAGGACCAGTTTAAGGAAATTCTACATACACTGTTAATTTTTGAGTAAGTAGAAAAGAAATGGTACCCTTATAATGATAAGCAAACATCAAGAAATTGTATTTTCAGCAACGAGTTCATTCGTGTTTGAGGGAACCCCCAGTTCTAAAAATAGTGCTATAAATAGACTTCCGTGAAAAAATTGTGTTGATCGATGTATCAACAAAATTTCTCAGCCAATCAGAATCTTCGTTTCTTGAAAATGACAATGGAAATTAGATGATGTAGGGTTCATGAAAAATAGTAGAAATACGGACCATATGCTTATTCTCAAAACATTTTTAATCAACAACAATTCAGAACAACTTAACTATTGTTTCGTTGACTTCAGAAAGGCGTTACACGCTGCTGTCAAACGCTGTAGTGTGACAGGGCCTTTAAAGCGTAGTCTTTTGTGTTTGATGTTTCCACGATGTGATTTGCTGTCCCTCGTCCCTTGTCATATAATTGTATGATAAACGGGTTTTCTAAAAATCTTAAGTCTTTATTCGTTCTTCCTTCATTCTATCTTTGACTTCATGGTTTTAATTAAGACGATTATTTATCGTTTTAAGGCTGATACGCTTAAGTTAACGATCTTGTTTCTACGATTTAATTACTAAGTGTCTGTGACCCCTGGTCTCATATGGGTATCATTTTTCATACAGTGTTCTTCTCTTCTTCCGTTCTGGTACAGACCGCAACTAGCGTATAATCGTACAGGCGCATGGGGGTGCAAGGACCACTGTACAGGTGATTTAAATTAAAAACAGTATTACAGGTGCAGTTAAAAACATCCGGTGCGGTCTAGCATCTAATGGTGGTGTCCTGGATCTGGACCTTGAAGCAGTCTAATGTTGGAGCGCTGACTGCTGCTGGTGGTAATGCATTCCAGATGCGGATGCTATCCAGGAAGAATGATTTCTGCTAGGTGACTGTAAGGGCGTAGGGGACCAAGAAGGTGGCATTATGTCCCCTAGGAGATATCGTTGGTAGAAGTACATTTATGTTGGTAGATGGGATCTGTATCAGATGGTGCACAATGCGGTACATCATCACGGCTTTGGCATGGGCTCTGCGCTCCTGTAGGGGATGCCACTGTAGATGGTTGAGCATGGCGGAGACACTGGTGGTTGTTCGATAGTCATGGTGGACCACTCGGGCAGCTCTCCGTTGAACCATCTCCAGCCGGTGTATGTTACCTATTGTGTGTGGATCCCAGATGATTCTGTGAGAGGTCGAACCAAGGTGGTGTAGCAGAGGGCTTTGGTGTTTCTCGGACACTGATGGAGGTTGCGTCGTAGGAAGGCCAGGGTGTTGTTTGCCTTTTTTGTCACATGGTCAATATGGTGGTTCCATTTCAGACTCTTATGTAAGGTATTTTGCTGAATCCACTTTGTCAAGGGTATGGCCATGGATGTTGTATGGATGGCTAATGACATTCCTCTTGTTGGTGATGTTCAGCACCTGGCACTTCTTGGGGTGAAATTCCATGAGCCATGCTTCCTCCCACTTCTGCAGTCTGTTTAGGTCCTCCTGGAGCATCATGGCATCTTCCTTGTTGTTGATGTTCCTATAAAGGGCACAGTTATCTGCAAAGAGGCGCACCGTTGATCCCTCTGAAACTGTTTCCGGTAGATCATTAATGTAGATCAGAAAGAGCAACGGGCCTAAGACACTCCCTTGGGGCACCCCGGACTGTACTGGTGCGGTGCTCGATGTGGCTCCCTCCAGTAACACTTTCTGTGTACGCCCTCCAAGGAAGTCTCCTATCCAATGGTGAAGGTTGTGCCGGATGCCGTAGAAGTTGGTCTTGTAGAGAAGGCGTTTATGTGGGACTTTGTCAAACGCCTTCGAGAAATCCAGGAGGATAAGATCGGTCTGGCCCCTGTTGTCAATGTTTCTGGCTAGGTCATGTACAGTCAAGATGGGTTGGCTTTCGCAAGGTCGTTCTTTACGAAATCCATGCTGTGCATCATGGAGGATGTTGTTGTGGTCCAGGTGTCGCAAAATGCTTCTGCGAATTATGTGTTCAAGTATCTTGCAGGCGATTGAAGTAAGACTCACTGGGCGGTAATTTTCAGCTCGACTCTTCTCTCCCTTCTTATAGATGGGAACCACATTGGCAGTTTTCCAATCAGTGGGCACTATTCCCTGGTCAATGGATGCTTGAAAGAGGAGTTGAAAGATGGGCGCAGCTTCTGTAGCGATCTCCCTCAGTAAGCAACATGACATGTTATCGGAACCAGTGGCTTTATGTACTTGTAGGTTTGACAGGATCTTATAGACTCCCTCTAATCCTATGGTGATGTTAGGCATATCGCTATATGGACTTGGGCCTTTGTCTGGTATATTGTCTGCTGGTTCATCCTTATCAAATACTAAGGAGAACTGAGTATTCAATATGTCCGCCTTCTTGTGACTGTCTGAATGAGTGATACCTACACTGTCCTTAAGGGGAGCAACTCCTGTACTATCAGTCCTTAAGGTTTTAACAAATCCCCAAAATCTCTGAGGGTTGGTTGTTGATTCGAGGCTGATGATGTTATTCAGGTAATTGTTATAAGCTGCTCTACATGATGATCGTGATAATTCCTTAAGGTGTTTATAGCTTCTGATGTCCTTGGCATCTTGTGTTCTTCTTGCTTTCTTGAAGCTCTTCTTCTTCCTCCTAGCAATTTTCATTTTCATAACATCTTTGTTAACCCAGGGTTGTGAGAAACGAGTTGATGTTTGTTTTGATGGTACGTGTTGGTCTTGTAGCTGAAGCAGCCTCTCACGAACAAATGACCACATGGTATCAATATGGCTGAGGGGGGGGGGGGTGAATGTTGTGAAGAATTATGAGGCAAGAGCTTTGACATCACTCCGCAGCGCATCAATATTTGCCCTCTTCCAGAGGTAAACTTTATGGGGGACAGGTTTGCTTCTCCGGGCCGAGGCACTTGAAGTGACATGCACAATGTCATGGTCGGCAATACCTTGGGCTGGGCTGCATTTAAATGTATCTACCAACGAAGGCCTGTTTGTAAGGAAAAGGTCCAGTGTTACCTCATTTCTTGTGGGGAATTCAACCTTTTGCTCCAAGCCACAGTTGTTGATACAGTCCAGGAATCGTTGGTTGACATAAAGAGAATTGCTATTACCTTCAATGCTCTGTGTTGCCCATTTTATATCTGGGAGATTGAGATCCCCGCCAATCCAGAATACTCCTGTTCTATGCTTTGATGTAAGGGATTCTCGTATAGCACACATCTTATCCATGTAGTCATCCCTGGTGCTGGGTGGTCGATATAACGAGCCGATAAAGAGCTTCTTACCATTTTCTAATGATATCGAGGCGTAGACTGACTCGGTATCAGATGCAATGTCTACCGGTTCACTGACGATATCTGACCTCACTGCAATCAATACGCCGCCATAGCCATCGTCTCTGTCTTTCCTAAACACATTGATGGACGAGGGGAAATTTTCAGAGCTGTGAATGGAGTCGTGAAGCCAGGTTTCGGTGCCTAAAATGATGCTTGGTTTGTAGCACTCAATGAGGTGTTGAAGCTCGGCTTTTTTATTCTTAATGCTTTGAAAGTTGACGTTCAAAATGACAAATTTATTCCATATTTTCCCGATAACTGCGACTGGATGTTTGCTCATTCGTAGCCTTTGGTGAGGAACAAGCATCTGGTGGTCCGAGTGTGTTAGTATCACTATCCATGCTACTGAAAGAGTTTGACACCTGAAAGTCTGATTCATCAAAGAAACTTGATGTAAATTGCGGCATACCACACTGTACACAATACCACGAGATATTATTAAGACAGTCATATACCTGTGAAGACAAGTGCATACACTCTGCATGATACCATAAATTGCAATCGTCACATGCAACACCTTTATGTTTCCATGTTACTGCCTTGCTGCAAATTTGGCATGTATATTTGGGGGGCCTTGGTCCCGGGTTTGATTCAATATCTGGGGCACATGTGAGGATGATGAAACTCAGGTACAGGTAAGTATGCATTTTCCCTCTTCTGATGTTCGGGTAAGTACATGAGGACACATATCTTATACCTTTTAGGCCTTTGTTCACAGCTACACACCTAATACCATTTCTCACCAAGTTGTCAAAATATCTGTGTGTGGTATTACTTCCTACCTTGTCTGCAAGCCTAACAATTGTCAGAAACGCAAAGAGAAAGGAGAGTGACGTCATTGTTTATATTAGAGATCATACCGGAAGCTCTCACTTCACAAAGAAAATATTTGTGGGATTCTGTAATTAGTCTCTTAATGCAATCAATACACATAAAGGAGTGGACGGAACACTATTTTCGTAGATTTGATGTTACAAACTGCAAAAAAGTAGCTGGAAGGGTGAAAATTTCAGAAAAATCTGCAATCGAAAAAGGAAGTCGTCCTTGCACCACGCATGCGCAAACCACGCCTTGACGACCATGTACATCTGTTGACCATAACTCAATGCTTTATCTTTGGAATGTAGAACTCACTGTCTCTCTTTAGCTTTTGTAAGTTATAATTATGTGAAAGGTATTTAATGTATTCTGATTGGTTCTTGTCATGAGAGTGGGTGGAGTTTGATGTCAGATGTATGAAAGTTAGTGAGTTATTTACAACTTGGTCCCCATCTTTAATAGAAGTTCAAGCTCTATCGTATATGCTGAGTTGAGAAATATGAATACCGTATAACGACAGTCTAGAAATGCTATTTTTATATTGTAATTTGAGAAATCATTTATTCATACCATGACAATGGCCATTTCAGCTTCCTAATCACGGGTAACCAATGGGTTTTGAGAAAGAGGTTTGTGACCCATAAACAATGTTGAATTTTCTATACCTTGGCATAATCCTTAAATCCAAATATGGCCGCCCAGGGCTCTGATTGGCTGACACATTTTCGACATCTCCTCTGCAACCGCTGCACAGAATTTCATGAAACCTTACAGTAAGCAAGTACTTAAGGTCCTCTACCAAGATTGTGTTTTTCGTGCCGATCGGTCAACAAATATGGCCGCAAAGGGCTCTTATAGGCCGACACATTTTCGACATCTCCTCTGCAACCGCTGCACAGAATTTCATGAAACCTTACAGGAAGCAAGTACCCAAGGTCCTCTACCAAATTTTGTATTTTTCGTGCCGATCGTTCACAAATATGGCCGCCGAGGGCTTTCATTGACTCGCACATTTTTGACATCTCCTCTGCAACCGCTGCACAGAATTTTATGAAACTTTACAGGAAGCAAGTACCCAAGGTCCTCTACCAAGTTTGTGTTTTTCGTGCCGATCATGCTGATCCGTCACTAAATATGGCCGCGGAGGGCTCTGATTGGATGACACATTTGGGAAATTTCCTCTGCAACCGCTGCACAGAATTGCATGAAACCTTACAGGAAGCAAGTACTCAAGGTCCTCCACCAAGTTTGTGTTTTTTCATGCCGACCGGTAAAAAAAATATGGCCGCCGAGGGCTCTGATTGGATGACACATTTTCGACATCTCGTCTAAAACTGCTACAGAGAATTTAACGAAACCTTACTGGAAGCAAGTACTCAAGGTCCTCTGCCAAATTGTCCACTATCATTCTTTTGTTTGCAACTCAGGTGAGCGATGTGGCCCCCTTGAGCCTCTTTTTGTTGATTTTTTCGGTATTACTTCCCCTCCTTTCCCAACTATGTCTAGGAAATCAATACCGGTATCACTTGCTGTTTTCTATTTCATTCTTTTTATTTTATCACAATGGTTACATTCTTAATAAAACACAACAAAACAGTCTCTCCGTGCATATGAGTATTGCATATATTATGCGAACTATATAAAACAATGATCCATATATAACGATGTAAAATAATGCCACGATTATTTGAGACAGACGATGGACGCGCCTCGTGGATGGGATAGGTACATAGACAAGTTTTATAAGACTAAGCTTAAGTCAAAGAGCAATACCTTTACGAAAAAGCACCGATTGCTACTGACTTAATCTTTCTTGATGATTGCTTTACGAATGAAAGGATCCTGGACTTTATTACGATCCCTTTTTATCACTCATAAATCGAAGAATTTAATGCTATTTGTATGACTTTTTTTACATCTTGTGTGTATTAAAAGTAACTATTGAAGATGTGGCTATGTGTGAAACGGATATTCGGCAAATCCGGATAAATCGTCATCGATTCGGACCTTGAGTATTGTTTTCTCAATACATATACACATGAGTAGGGTCGAACAAATATATTCAAGATATGCTAATAAATTGATACTGCCCGATACCTCATATAAATTAGAGGTGTGGCTTTATGTAAGTCTGATGCTACATTTTTCAGGGTTTTTCTCTGCTTTGAACATAAGAATAAACGCAAATTTTATGGTTAATTCTTTTTCAGAGAGAATTTGTCAAATAACAACCTGTTTGTCATTTTACTGTTTTGTTTTGAATTTTGAAGAAATCTATTATATTAAGATGGATTTTTATGCATAGTTAAACCCAAAGCTCACAGAGGGTAGGTACATTTTAGTTTAAGGAATTATCTTAAAGGGGTCAGACATTTATTATTTCGACATAGTTTAAACAATTTATAAGGTTATTTCAATAACTTAGGAAAATTCTGAAACCAATTTTTATAGCCTTACTTTCAGGGCCAGGCACCATAAACTAAGAATTGACTTAATTTTAAAAGTCAAATTCTCAAAATACATGTGAAGCAAAACAGTGAAAATTTGAAATATTGAGTTCATCGATTCTATTCTACTCTAAAAAAAATCAGCAAATTCTTTGAATAATTTCATGTCATCGCTAATATTATAATGAGACAAAAGAAAATTGAAATTTAGATTTAAGTAAATTCTTTGTTTATGGTGCCGGGCCCAGATAAGATTTTTCTATTCACAGTTGCGTCAGAACAAGGGCTACATTCGGGTAACGGCTATTGCTATATTTAGACAAGTATTGGCTTTCCATTTTAAAATTTTGATCGATATCAACATTTATTTAATTTTTCTTCGTCGAAACAGGTTTAAAAATTTGACTCTTAGAATAAAGAGTAAAGAGAAGTACTAATAAAGCTCTGCATGGAATTCATAAAAAATTGGATACACAATAGAAACCTATGCGTTAAGTTAGAAAAAAGGTACATTTACACTAGACAACTCAAGATGCAATTGATACTCATCAAGGTCATTAATAAATTCCTTGGCCTGGGCCGTAGGAAAATTCCATTATAAAACAAATTAACTTGACCAATCGAAAGCCTTTCTGTATATATTCGCGGGAAAAGCGGAATAAGAATTTTGGGGGAAGTTAAGGGGAAACTTCTAAAAAGTCGGTGAGAAACTTGCTGTACCAAAGCGTTGTCATGACGACATGACCTATTTTTGTGAAGTGGATAAAGTACATGTACCAGAACATCGGAATGCCTGTCTCTGGTCACGTGTTTTTCACTAGTCACGAAAATGTTTCTTTCTATCGGATAATTGCCCCTATCGCAATGTTGAATCTGATCAATCAATTCGGCAATTGACAGCCTATTCAAATCTAATACTAGGTCGATTTCATGAAATCGACCAAAAGTCGCAGAATAGTGATATAGCAGTCTTTGAGATGGCAAATCAAGGAAGACACAATATGATATTTCATTTCAGTCTGATTGTCTGTCTTAGTATTTAGCAGGAGGCGGGGGATAAGCTGGATTTGAAGGCTGGAATCCCATTGGTTGTGTAGAGAAGCCTGCAGGAGGAGGCGGGGCACCGTATCCAGTGGGCGGGGCACCGTAGCCAGGGGGCGGAGGCTGAGAACTGTAACCAGCCGGATGTGAGTAAGCCATGTTCTGGGGAGGATGTACCACCGCCGTACGAGTACCTATATGGATAAATATAAAAAAATACATGTATGTATGGAGACATTTACAAAGTTCAGTTTTTTACAAATGTGCTATCATGTTCCCTATTATTTCTCATATATTATTAGGGGTTTTTCCATTAGTTTTAAAAATCCGAGGTGGATTATAGATTATCTATATAGATCTAATTAAATCTCCTGAAAGTAAGATATCTGTCTTTTTGATTAATTTCTGTGAATACCTTACATGACATTCAAGGACTCAAGAAACAAAGGCTCTGTGACTACTTATAAGGATGTACATAGTTCCTGACAATGGTAGCTTCAGCAAAGAATAGTCTTCGGGATTTGCAATAAGACAGGAAAGTATACCATACTCACCCATTGTGGATCTGTTTGCCATTTGTTTCTTTTTTATGCATATACAGATGACAACGAATATGGCAATGAAAGCTATACAACCAATCACAATACCGGCGATGAGCCCCGCACTGTAAATACAAGGCAAAACTCACATTACATTTACAGTAGATCTACTACTAGTAGTGTCTCATTCTTGTTGTTTTTAATCTTGTAGTTTGTAAGTCTCTCGATTGAGATTTTTTTGGAGTCTGATTTCGGCCTTTGTGTTTGACATTCATTGGTAATTTAGACGCCTACAGTCAATGCCTTAGTGAGTTTTAATATTTTCTCGACTAATTTATCATTCAGTAACTCCGTCCATATCGTTTACTATTTTCATTTTTCATGTTACTCGGATCACCATACCATTGACTATTTGCAGATGGACAGATGACCGTCCAAAGTTGGCTCCGGGAACATATTGGTGTTCCTCGTTTCGTGTGTTTTATCCCAAAGATGGTACTTAGACAACGATTACGTCAATAGAAACTTGTGATATCTTAGCCGACATATAATAGGACGTGTTGAGGCAAAAAAAAAAACGCGTTTTTTGCAGTTTCTTTGAGGTTAGGCTAAAATTAAGGCTATTTTGACTAGACTATGATGTATTTTCTTGGTTTGTGTATGTGTTCTTTCAGGTTTAACCTGAAAAGTTGGTAGGTTCTAATCCGGATAACTACACAATTTGCCACTAACGTAGTCGGTGGACCTCTCCAAGGTCGGCACCGGCAGTTCATTTGTCTCCTTGGTTTATTTGTACTGTTTTTTGTTGGGTGTTTTGAAAGTGTTTGGTCTTTCTTGTCGTTTTGATGTATCTCGTGTTGTCGCCATTGTGTTTGGTCTTTCTTGTCGTTTTGGTGTATCTCGTGCTTGTCGCCATTTTGTTTGGTATTTCTTGTCGTTTTGGTGTACCTCCTGTTGTCGCCTCTGTGTTTAGTCTTTCTTGTTGTTTTGGTGTATTTCGTGTTGTCGCCACTGTGTTTGGTCTATCTTGTCGTTTTGGTGTATCTCGTGTTGTCGCCACTTTGTTTAGTATTTCTTCTCGTTTTGGTATATCTCGTGTTGTCGCCACTGTCTTTGGTCTTTCTTGTCGTTTTGGTTTATCTCGTGTTGTCGCCACTGTGTTTGGCTTTTCTTGTCGTTTTGGTGTGTCTCGTGCTTGTCGCCACTGTGCTTGGTCTTTCTTGATGATTTGGTGTATATCATGCTTATCGCCTCTGTGTTTGGTCTTTCTTTTCGTTTTGGTGTATCTCGTGCTTGTCGCCACTGTGTTTGGTTTTTCTTGTCCTTTTGGTGTATCTCGTGCTTGTCGCCACTGTGTTTAGTCTTTCTTGTCGTTTTGGTGTATCTCCTGCTTGTCGCCATTTTGTTTGGTCTTTCTTGTCGTTTTGGTGTCTCTCATGCTTGTCGCCTCTGTGTTTGTTTTTTCTTGTCGTTTTGGTGTATCTCGTGCTTGTCGCCACTGTGTTTGGTTTTTCTTGTCGTTTTGGTGTATCTCGTGTTGTCGCCACTGTATTTGGTTTTTCTTGTCGTTTTGGTGTATCTCATGCTTGTCGCCACTGTGTTTGGTTTTTCTTGTCGTTTTGGTGTATCTCGTGCTTGTCGCCACTGTGTTTGGTTTTTCTTGTCGTTTTGGTGTATCTCGTGCTTGTCGCCACTGTGTTTGGTTTTTCTTGTCGTTTTGGTGTATCTCGTGCTTGTCGTCACTGTGTTTGGTTTTTCTTGTCGTTTTGGTGTATCTCGTGCTTGTCGCCACTGTATTTGGTCTTTCTTGTCGTTTTGGTGTATCTCGTGCTTGTCGCCATTTTGTTTGGTCTTTCTTGTCGTTTTGGTGTATCTCGTGCTTGTCGCCACTGTGTTTGGTCTTTCTTGTCGTTTTGGTGTATCTCATTCTTGTCGTCACTGTGTTTGGTCTTTCTTGTCGTTTTGGTGTATCTCGTGTTGTCGCCACTGTGTTTGGTTTTTCTTGTCGTTTTGGTGTATCTCGTGCTTGTCGCCATTTTGTTTGGTCTTTCTTGTCGTTTTGGTGTATCTCGTGTTGTCATCACTGTGTTTGCTCTTTATTGTCGTTTTAGTGTATCTCGTGCTTGTCGCCATTTCGTTTGGTCTTTCTTGACGTTTCGGTGTAATCGTGTTGTCGCCACTGTGTTTGGTCTCTCTTGCCGATTTGGTTTATCTTGTGCTTGTCGCCATTTTGTTTGGCCTTTCTTGTCGTTTTGGTGTACCTCGTGTTGTCGCCACTGTCTTTGGTATTTCTTGTCGTTTTGGTGTATCTCGTGTTGTCGCCATTGCGTTTGGTCTTTCTGATCATTTTGTGCTTGTCACCATTGTGTTTGGTTTTTCTTGTCGTTTTGGTGTATCTCGTGTTGTCGCCATTTTGTTTGGTTTTTCTTGTCGTTTTGGTGCATCTCGTGTTGTCATCACTGTGTTTGCTCTTTATTGTCGTTTTAGTGTATCTCGTGCTTGTCGCCATTTCGTTTGGTCTTTCTTGTCGTTTCGGTGTAATCGTGTTGTCGCCACTGTGTTTGGTCTCTCTTGCCGATTTGGTTTATCTTGTGTTTGTCGCCATTTTGTTTGGCCTTTCTTGTCGTTTTGGTGTACCTCGTGTTGTCGCCACTGTCTTTGGTATTTCTTGTCGTTTTGGTGTATCTCGTGTTGTCGCCATTGCGTTTGGTCTTTCTGATCATTTTGTGCTTGTCACCATTGTGTTTGGTTTTTCTTGTCGTTTTGGTGTATCTCGTGTTGTCGCCATTTTGTTTGGTTTTTCTTGTCGTTTTGGTGCATCTCGTGTTGTCGCCTCTGTGTTTGGTCTTTCTTGTCGTTTTGTATCTTAAACATTTACCCTGTACTTTAATCATTTAACCTTTATCTTAACCATTTACATTGTACTTTAACCATTTACCTTGTATCTTCATCACAGCACGTGGTTGTGTAGTAGTACCCACAGCATCCATACGCACATCGTCGATATCGGTAGCCAGAATAATAGTATGAGTAATACGTACAGTACGACGCTCCTCCCACTGTAAATACAATCATTCATCTTACAGTTTTACCGCCTAAAAACAATAAAAGTAGTTTGCATTCCAGGGCATAAGCGACTCAGACAACGGGAAAACTAACCCATAAAACACTTTTTTAATGCTGCGTATTGTAATAAAAAATCAAATCTAATATCGAAAATGTCGTACTAAATATTCTCTCTTTTCCTTTTTAATATTTCATTTTAACTCCTTGCCTAGCACTGGTCAGAGCAACTTTCCATGTGTAGAGGAGGAAAAAGATTTTAATATCATGCGTCTACCCCTTTTTTTACCAGAAGAGCTTCTCTTTGCCAAGTCTTACATACATTCCCCTTTTTTCCAAGTGTAATATTTAGTGAGAGAGACTTTCTTTCTGAGAGAGACTATAAAGGGGATCTTTGACCTCACCCCTCTCCTATCAGCCTATCACAATCTGATTAAAACCAGATCTCTACATGCTCCCGATTTTGTTATGCCGCACGATCTGGAGCATGTAGAGATCTGGTTTTAATCAGATTGAGCCTATCACAAAAATAACATCAGTCTAATAACGAAGGAAAGTACTGTAAGGCGGGAAGTGGGTACTGATAAATTTAGAATTTCCCTTTTGTTTTGTTTAGTGATATAAACCAACCTGGATGAAATTTTAATTTTCAAACTTACACATACGCCACAAGAATCCTCCCGTTGATGAAAAAGAGCTTTATAATTGTCAAATGAATTCCTACGTGTTTCAAATTGTAGATCAATACAACCTTTTGAAATATGCATGAGGTACTTCTATTGAAGGAAAGAAATGGGAAGTTTACTTATCGGTAATTAACATACATATGAAGAACGGTGTATTTCTAAATTCCTCGGTCATGTCTGAATTTTGTCCTAGTATTGAACTGAGCACAGTCGATTTGTAAATACAAACTTCTTCATCGAATTCGATTACTATTGTCATTTAGTTACCCTTTATTGAAAATCTTCGTTGAAAAAAAGACAAATTCTGGATTATAATGTAAGCTACACATGCAAGATCATTTACATAATTTCTTATTTTGCTCAACTTATATTTCATCGGTCAGTGTAACACTTTACAATTCAACATTCCACTTTTAGATTTTTGATATTTTAATCAAAAATCTAAATTTCAAAAATTTCAAAAAAAAATTGATATTTTAGGATTTTGGTTAAAATATCAACAATATGTAATTCTAAAACTTTTTGGAATGTTGAATTGTTAAGTGTTACATGGACCTTCATCGTCTATTGACGAAATAAAGAAAATACATCGGAACTTTCAGAAATTGAAAATGTAGAAATTGTTACCGCTGCTATGGATTTTATAAAAGAGTCTAAAAGATTCAACGTATAAGATCTCTCTCTCTCTCTCTCTCTCTCTCTCTCTCTCTCTCTCTCTCAGAACCTTAATTCATCATAATATATATAATTTTTTCTTGTATGTGTAAAATTGCCATCATCTTTGTTCATAAATTGTAGGGAAAGGGCTTTCATAATGTTTCTGTAACTTGTGCCCAATCCCATTTCATCTATTGAAATAAAGTATGTTTAAACTAAAAAAAAAAAAAAAAAGGAAAATACATATTGAACGATTTACGATTCATTTCCAGATATAAATGTGAAGTTATCTATGCTTCCTGTTCTTACCTTCAATCAAACTAAAAAGACTTAAAATCGTGAAAATTAGGTCCATCACTCCGTTCATTTTTGTAGGGCTCGAAGACAGTTGACCACTATGTGTAGAGAAAAATCGGTAGTTACAGATTAAATATTGGCACTTTGATTTCACTAGTTTTAAATCATGCAGAACTCATATGAACATATTCAAACAATGAGGTGTGCACGTACCAGCTTTAAAGGGAAATAGGAAAATGAAGTTTAAAGGTCAAAGTTTGACAATACGAGGTATACAAATATATAGGTATTTCCAAATGACCGAATTAAAGATTCATATATCTTCAGAACCATGCTTACCAATTCTGTTGAACAATGGATGAAGGAGGTTTGGGGGAGGGTAATTTTGCTTGAAAAATAATGTTGAGGCACTGTCAATATACTCGGATGGAAGGAGAGGATTTTCCTTTCGCCATGAGCCTTGATGAAAAAATAAATTGTCAATGGTGTGACAAATATGAAATACATGTAACATATTGTATAGCCTCTAAACTGAAGATTTATCACAAAAATAGCTACATCAGGTGCGGATATAGAGTGGTGTTGAAGGAGTCACACCTGTAATTTGTCAAAAATGCTTATTTTCCCGTTTTTAAATTTCACCTTATTTCTAAAGTCATGAACCGGGATGACTCCTCCTTGAGAGCCCCCCCCCCCTTATAGAAAAAAAAATATCTAGAACTCAAGAATTCAAAATTTACACGTTTCATCTACTAGACCGCCCTTCACTTATCTAAAAACGTAATTTCCTGATTTTTTGGACTCTTCTGTTTTCACTTTGTCTGAAAAGATTTTAAAATGTGTAAAAAGTAATATTTTGTTTAATGATGTTTTTTCCCTTTTCTTTCTTTCTTTCTTTTTTTTTTTTTTTTTTTTTTTTCCTTTTTTTTTAAATCTATGGATCAGAGAAATAATTTTTTCAACTTTGCAAAAAAATATAATGATAATTTTGCCCGGTCCGGCCACAACAAAGATTCTGCTTACCCCTTCCTAGAAGGATACCCGAAACTATATATAATTTAAACTTTTCAAATACATTTTTGTATATGCAATATATACTACATTTTTTATTTCTTTCTTTTCATCTCTTATAGTGCTTTGTCTTTTTTCTGTTAAAATTCGTAGCTCCGAATATTTGATTACGTTATCGTTTCGTGTATATAAAGATACCGCACGGTGACGTCATAGACGGTTTGTCGCGAAGGCCCTTCATAACGTTCCGCGCTGTATCAACGAACGGAAGCGAATTTCGACGGAGATTTTCGACGATATATTTAACTTGGATATCATCACTCTGCGACTTGTAATGGAATCTTTGTATGTTCTTAACATTGCCGCTGTGCGTAATGCAGTCAAATACTGGTGAGTTATTAATTTTTTTTAGATATGAAAAAGATCAAATGTCCGATGCCAATTTCATAGACACACGTACACTGTCAACATTTGACGTGTATGTGCCTTGACATTGTGACTGTGAATAACGCGAAAAAAAAAGCAAGAAAAAAAATACCAACTTTAATATAGTTAATATTTAAGATAACAAAAAATAGAGGAATGAAAATGTTTATTTCGAATTGAAATCTAAAGCATGTTGCTCCCGTGATGAAAAAGGATGGGCAATTTAAGTAATGCCAGTCTCAAGGCTGATCATGTTTTTGCCGTGAACGAGTTTCTCAGTCCCTATAATCGAAATTCAGTTTTCCTATACGGGTACATGTATTATTCCCAATGGTTTGTTGTGTGTGTGTGTGTTTTTTTTTTTTTTTTCTTTCTTTGTTTGATTGGGGTTTTTTTTATATCAGTTGTACATAGCTGCGATCTTTAGCTTGTTATTAGGGTTCAGAGGCTATGTTGCTTTCTGGTATGTCAGTATGTTCATAACAATTTTACCAAAAAATAGCTTGTAATCAGTTTTATACAAATACACTTGTGGGTTTTTGTCTGTATTTCAGCATTGATCGTCCATCATCACTATCTGAGAAACTGAATCAGACTTGTCTACATCGTGACAAACCTGTTAACAAGTGGATCTTACAAGGAATACTGGACAAACTATCAAGACACGCTGATGACTTTAAAGGTTGGTTACCTTGTTTCCACAATAAAGCATTTTTTTTTTTGTAAGAGACTGACTAATTTAAAAATTATCTAAATTATGTTTGACAATTTTTTATGCAAGAAGTTGCAGGGAATGACATTTACAAAACAACTCACAAATTATTTCAGTAATCTCTTTTAAGAGAAATAAATATTGATTCAGCATACCTCGAATTTTGATTTTTGAAACATTAGCATAGATTCAACATACGTCGAATCTTATTTTAGTTTAAATATATTTATTTCCAAAATCTACATATCATAAATAATTTTATTTTGGTTTAATATTAACCACAAGAATCATTCATATTAATATTTCTTTGTTCTATGTTAGCAGCTCCGACATTACCCATACAACTATACAATCTTGTGAAGGATGTGACTATAAGCATGCGCGAAGAAATGGCGGATGTGGAGTCATTGGACAAAACCGTTCTCCCTACCATCTCCCATATTTTTGACAAGAGACGTCTACGAACGGTCGAAACGTTAGTAGCCTGATAAAAATTGGTACACATTCTGAGAAATATATCCATTTTGTTTTCTTCGTGCTTTTTTTTCTCTCTTTTTTTTTTAAATCTATATTCTTGTTAATGTGTTAAACTCAGTACATTAATACAAATTTGTGTTCGTGTCATCAGTATTTTCTTACTTCATTTATGTCTATATATTTATTACTTAATTATCATCTTTTGATCTTTCACACTCTTTCTTTTTCAGTATCAATACGAATATGTACAGAGATTTAGAGAAGAAAACAAGGACTTTACGTGGACTCGTAAACACCCATCAGAAACTGATCACTGCAATACAAAAGGCTCAACAGGTACGCTGACAGATACATGTAGATAATTCTTAAGTAATAATAATTAATTATTACATAATTTCGTTTTGGAATTCCATGCGTATAATACAGTTTGAAAAATATATAAACATTAGATTTATCTTAATTTTAAAACCCTAAAGTAAATTTACTAGTTTTCTTGCCAGTCTATTTGACAGTTTTTTAACATTTAGAAAGTTAAGGTTTTGAAATGACTATATACAAACATGTTCTTTATGTGTTGCGCTTTGGTATTCACATGTAAGTTAATACATTTATCTTCTGAACACCTAGGCCTTGCCTTCAGCTTCAATAAGTCTGAAAGAAATCTGTCTCGTTAAAAATTTGAATATAATTGTTATGCAAAGTCCTATCTCACAGCAAGACAAACACAACTTTTCCAGGAGTGCTGGATAGGCAGGTCCAAAGTCAACAAATATAAACTGATGATAGAGACAGCACGAGCTTCTAGAGAGCACCTTAAAGATGAGTTATCCAAAAAGGGACTTAAAGTCAGAGATAACGCCATCAAAGACCTAGAGAAAACATTGAAGATAAAAGAAGGGAAGTACGACAGCGCCACCATGACTTACTGTAAACTAAGGTGTCAAGTGGAAGCAACTGCAAATAAAATGAAACAGGTATTTGAGAAAAAAAAACTCCGTTTAACACTCACTTTAAAAGTGCTCTTGAATAAATTTAAATCTATATTGATAAAGCATTCTTTTCTGTCTTGTCCAAAAAAAATATATATATATAGTGTCCTTTTAAACGCTTCTTGATGTATTTTAAGTCTGGTTTATTGTATTATTGTGATATCCTACAAATGCGATGCTTTAAAGCTGTGGTGTTCCTTTTTTCAGATCAGTGACGACATACGTAACAGCTTGATGTCTGAGCTTCTAGATAGGATGGAGGAAACATTGATCACACTAACAAATCTCTCAAAGACAGTTTTATCACAAGATAGGTAAGGATTTCTTAGTTTGCCTAGCCATTTCTTTCCATCACCATTCTGGTCATGTATAGAATTAAGATCTACAAAATGGAAACTTGATTCTTGTCTCAAAGAACGTTATGGTCTACGAAAAAGTGAAATTTTTACTGTCTAAATTACTTTTGAATATTTTTTTTTATAAAAATGCTTATATACAGACTTTCATGTTTTGGTATTTTGTTGTTATTTTTAATTGTTCTTTTCTTTATAACAGCCACAAAGCCCATTGGGAGAAAGTGGAAGCCATCAATTTAAGGGAGATAGTAAATAGTGTACTATCAAGAGGACAGATGGTTTACACGTATCCGGATCCTTGTGTGAGTGACATTCATACAATTTTCAAATTCTGAAAAAATATACATGCTTTTCTATGCCGCTTAATATCTAAAACTTCAAATCAAAAGCACAAAGTAACGAATACATGAATTAGAAATTTCCAATGGAAAGAACTTTGGAGTAAATCTTCTTTTTTTTTTTTTGCTTTGATACTTGTGCAATTAATCCATTTTGGCTTTTTACATTGACTTTAGAATATAAAAGTTTTGGAATATTTTAATTTTCAGAAATATACAAGAATGAATGGATTTGACAAACATATTCCCATGGCAACGTATTATCAACGTGGAGAGAGAATGACGTCACATCTACAAAGTACCTTGAACAGCCAGTTTCTATAGCAGAATAACATTATCTTATGTAGCTCTTTCGAACATTCCGGTAATAAAATGTGACAAAAAAGTTGATTTTGTTGTCTTCGTTTAATTGGTTTTGTCTTTGCATAATAGGTTTGTATTTGATCATGGTTTCAGTGTTCTTCTTTAACTCGCTGTCTCTGGTTGCGAAAATTAAGACAAAACGTGTTGAATATCAAAATAGTTCAAAATGAATAAATTCAGCAATTAACGAAGCGCGACATAAGAGAGATTTGTATCACAAAAAGAAAGACCCGTAAAATTAACGCAAGTGGCGAAACAAAAAGAAGGGAGGAGATCTCCAACAAGACCCAGTTGCAGCATCAACAGTAAAACACCAAAACACCCGATGCAAAAACACAAAAGACGAGTACAGCACGAGACGGAAAAGAGACACACGACATGTAAACATCAAACACAAAAGACTACACATAAACCGACGAGACCAATGGGCAACCGGTGCCGACTTTGGACGGCCATCTGTCACGCGAGTAGCAAATGGTGTGGTTATCCTGGATTACGTGCGCACAACCCTCTCACTTATCCAATTACCCAGAGGTCTCGAAGAACGTACAATTGTGGTGTAAAACAACCTCCTCACTGTAAGATGACATCACACAAACAAGACCGCAAAACGCAGAGGCCCCAGAGACACAGATGAATATGTAAATGGATATAAAAAGAGGGCATGCGTAACACAGTCCGTGCTCTGCCGGCTGTAGCGAGCTCATGTATGCAATCACCCGAGGAGTCCGACTGACATTCAGAGAGGACAGGTGGTCGGGGCCCTGTCTTCTCTAAAGAGGTTTGGACAGGGCCCGTCATGGAGTCCCGTCGTCACAGTCAGTCAGAGTGCAAGTCTCAAGGATGCGTTTGTACAAGACTGTAGATTGGTCAAGTACCAAGCCTAGTGTCCGTCTGGTGACATTAGGATCATATCCACGGTATAAAAGGCGTTTGATGATTCTGACGCATTTTCGATGGTTATGCTGCCTACCTTTGATCCTTTTTATTTTGTTTATCATATCACCATAAAAGACAGGTTGTGTAATACCCATAGTAATGTACTCTGTTGGATGGATAGATCCGAATTTTAAAAGAAGTTGACTGTAATTTTTGTAAAATTTCCAGAAAGTCTTAACTAGTTTATGAAAGCGGAAACCTTGACCTAAAAGTGTTTTGGTAATTTGTAAATTTCTACTGTGAAAATCCAAAATATCAGTACATGCTCTAGCGTACCGGATGAGCTGTGATATGTAAATGCCGTATGACGGTAATCTTGGAACGTCACCGAACTTAAACGAGAGGCTAAATAAACGTATTACAGAGAATCTATCGAAGAAATAAAAATTTGAATTCAACGCTTGTAATATCAAAATCCCATCACTCATTTGACATACCAAAATTCTTCTGCCAATGACAATGACAATTAGTTTATTATCATTTAAAAGGATTGTACAGTTAGGAACAATAATAATGCGGATAATCCAAAAAAGATAGCCAACACGTACAACGATTATATCACAAATATTGCAAACTCTTTAAATGTTAAACGTCTATAAATTCAATAGCATCATTTAAAACCTGATAAATTTACAGCATGGACCAGACATGCACGTTTCGGGTACTAAACCCTCGTCAGTGATCCTCAGTCTAAACAATGTAATATGGCCAAAATGTATGAAAATTAAAAACTCTCCACACGTCAAAAATATGAGTATGTAAAGTCTAAAAACTCCCTTAATCATTTCATTTTCAATCAGCAGAAACTGATAACATAGGGCCTATGATTCTGAAATTGTTCATAAAGCCATTGCGTATCTAGTAAGTCTAAGCAATCGTCGTCCGGAACACTTTTCCAGATAAACTCAAAGATGCCAAAATAACACCCATTTTCAAAAAGGCGATCAAAAGTGAGCATGAGCGGATGGAAGAAGACGCTTATCACTGTAAGAAAGACAATTTATGATTAATGACATTTTTTGAGGTTGTTTGTATATCTGTACATATGTTCATTTTGTTTTGTTTTCTTCTTTATCTTGCATCCTACTATAATTTTAACCCGAGACCAGACCCCGCTCAAATCACCATTGATCACACAAACCATGCACCAATAACATAATGCCTCTTGAATCATTCATGTTTCATGCGAGGGTTGGTCTCTACTATGATAAAGCTTCCACATTACATCACAATAAAATCTTAGATCTTCTCATAAGGACTCCATATTGTGTTCTATCTATATGCATTTTCTACTTGATTGCCCTCATTTCCATTCCATTTGTACATCAACAATTGAAACTTTACAACGCAAATCTGTCGAATTCCTATTGTATGGTGATGTCATGCTACCGAACCATCACAATTTCCATGTCTTCTAGTGCAAGAATTTCTTATCAAGAGTAAACGATTCGCCACCTAGAATATTACAATTCTAGTATAAGGATGCACATCTCCTATCTCTTAACTTCTCTCAGTCCTATACTAAAATCACACCTTTCCTTACAACTTTCACTTCATCATTATCAATTACCTCTCCCTCCCTTTCCCATTTAACATTTATTATCACTTTGCACTCCAATCAAACCTACCCGTGCATGATACACATACATTGCAATTTGAACTCATAGGAGATGGATTTATATAAGTATAACTATACTTGTTTCCAAATCCTAGATATAAATATTATATGTAGATTACTGACGTATTGTAATTTCCTTAAACTAAAAGGGTGATAAGTCAACCCCTGGTACATATAACTATAGACCAATATCCATACTCCCTACCATTTCAAAAGTATTCGAAAAACACCTGGCATCACAAATTCGAGAATTTATAAATCATTTTGATCTTTTTCAAAAGGAGTTGTCTGGATTCAAGCAATATCATCTTCTAAGACATAATACAAAAATGTTCGAGAAATCATAGCTTTATTTAAGACGTTAGCACATAAATTTATAATTCAAAAAAGTAACGATCAGTGACTATTATTGATTATTATACTTCTAGTAAGTTTCTTCTGTGATAGGTTCTACTCTACCATAATGTGACATAGAACGGTTAAGGTGTACACTATCACCTTTCCAAGCGTGCTCTATCACCCTAATAGTGCACCGCTGTCTTTCCCCAGTGGTGTTCTTGACATTATGTAATGCTGACCTGCTTATATATACAGACATGTCGTTTTCATACAAGATATTTAATTAAATTTGTTTGCATGTCCAAGCAAATGTTCCTTAGATATTTATTTTTTCCTTAAAAACGAATGCCAAATTTATGTTGCTAAATTTTTTCTTGTTCAATTTTGCCTATACTTAACGCCCACACTATAGATCTTTTACAGTCAAAAAGGGGTAACTCCAGAATTTGTTTGTCTGTAACACAGGGTTTTACAGGGTTTTGAAAGAGAGGTAACTCGTGCAATTAATGTTGTACACTATCAAAAACAGTCAGCATAATAATAACAATAATATTAGGTTTAGTATTCACTATGCCGAGATAGTAGTCAGGCTTCTGGCACATAGTGCACGACCCGAACCCTGACTAATATTTCGGCATAGTGAACACTAAACCTAACACTATTATATAACTATTGTTAACAACCCAGAGAGAGACAACGTAAGAGTTTGATTGATTGATTGATTGATTGATTGATTGATTGATTGATTGATTGATTGATTGATTGAATGTGTAGTCGTTTGACGAAGTTACGTTACTTCGGTTGATCGTCTGTCTCTTCAACGCATTTTAAATTTCCTGTTACAAAATTTCTTGAAATTCTTAAAACGTGGGTCCTGTAGCATCATATCCCACCCATTTTGCTACATCTTCCGGTACATTTTTGGACATAATAATTTCAAAATTGTTTGGTCATATTACATTGTTTAGACTGAGGATCACTGACGAGGGTTAAGTACCCGAAACGTGCATGTCTGATCCATGCTGTTAATGTATCTGGTCTTAAATGATGCTATTGAATTTAAAGATGTTTAACATTTAACCTGGCTAATTGTGTATGTGGTTGTTTTCTGTGGTGTCTAGTGATTATAGCAAATTTTGTGCGTGTATATTCCATTGCGATCATTACGATGTAGTCTTTCCTTAAAGTTAACTCTAAAGTTTAAAGAGCTTTGGTCTAAGGGATTCCTCCATCTGCTGTCTGTTAAAATCTTAACTTTCAAAATTTCGTTAGTGTTTGTGTAGTCTTTTGTGCGCACGTAATGCGGATAACCACACTGTCTGCTACTTGCGTGGCATATGGTGGTTCTAAGTCGGCACCGGTTGCCCATTGGTCTCGTTGTTTTATGTGTGGTCTTTTGTGTTTCATGTTTCTATGATGTGAGTTTGTCTCGTTGGTTTATGTGTGGTCTTTTGTGTTTCATGTTTCTTAGATGTGAGTTGGTCTCGTTGGTTTATGTTTGTTCTTTTGTGTTTCACGTTTCTGTGGTGTGAGCTGGTGTTCCTTGTCCCTTTTGCGTCTCTTTCTGTGTGTGTATGCTCCGTGTTTTTGCATCGGATGTTTTGGGATTTGATGTGGGCGCTGCAACCGAGTGTTGTTGGAGATCCCCTCCTTTGTTTGTGTTTTTATGTCGCATGCCTCTTTTACGTCTCTTACTGTACTGGAACACGGCCGTATTATTTCATCAGGTGTTTTGGTGCTTTGCAGTGGGTACTGCAACCGAGTCTGGTGGGAGATACCTTCATTTCTTTTATCACCAATTAAATATTCATGAACAGAATACACGAGGTAAGTGGTGACTTATATGTTTTGAATTTCTGCCGTTGAATTACCGTCAATGAGGTAGCCGAAAGTTGTCAATTTACATTTCAAGCTTTGAAAGTTTTGTTCTCCACACCCTTGAAACAGTATAACTATATTTTATAATGCACATTCTGTTTCTTTATTTACATTTGAATTTCTGCACACTTTGGTTTACAATTCTTAGATTTGTAACAACAAATGTATCATTGACAACAATTAGCAATGGACATAAACAGGTTTACAAAAGTAATATGTACAACTACAAATCAAATACTCAGATAAAAGTCTACACATTTTGCTTAAATATGTATTAAACGATTTCATTGTTACCAGCTCATTGAAAAGGTCTGTTTTGAAATTGTCAGAGTGATCTAGAATATAATTTTTTTAAACAATCCACCCGGCCGGTGCCGGTCGCCCCCTCCCCCCCCCCCCTTTCTAAAAAAAAATTGGTTGTCGAGGTAACAGATCAATGGATGAAGTTTGTATATTCTAAAATAACATCTACTTGATAATATATTCTTTTCATTTCAGAATATATTGAAATAAATAAAAAAAAACTGTACTGTTGACGCAAGCAATGACGCGTTGCTATCAGAAGACATGACAGGTTAGTGCAATGCAGCAGTTATGAGTTGGGATTGATTGCCTGTGATAAAACGATTGGAAAAACAGCAAGGTGATCTTTAATATGTTAGATTATTTTAACAGTCATAACTTATAATTGAGCCATATGAAGAATGAAGAAGTCCAGTATTTCAAAAGTGGATCCAACTTGGGCACGGTAATTTCTTGGATTTTTTTTTTATATTATCAGGTATGACTATTATAACTAAGTATCTATGCGCATGCATATATGAATGAGTAAACCTATTCAATCAGCTGTTCGGCAAAATAACTGTTCAAACACCGAAAAAATAGAGCTTGCATTAGAATATTGACACTTGGGTGTTATCCCCGAAATATTGTGATGAAAATAATGGTAAGTTCATGATCGGCGGAAAAGCTAAATTCACTGACGTAGAGGTTTTCGACATATCATACTCTTTATTGCATTTCTTATTTTTCCACTCAGAATGGCAAAAATGACCAAATCAGATGGTACAAGAATTAATATAACCATCTTTGCTACATGTTGTGAGAGCGTGTGACCACTTTCTATGACTAGAGATCTAGAGGCACCAAAAAGAGAAAAATACGTGGATGATGACATGAAAATTGTCGTGATGTGTGGGATTTCTACCACCGCTGTAGCAAGGGCCACCCACATGTAAATTTTGTTCATTCGAGCCAATCTGGTATTATTTGCTTTGTTTGTTTGATTCAGGTTCATCGTTAATTTTCTTTCAGAAGCAAGTCTCTTTATCTTAGCAAGGAATAAAATATTGAAGCATGTGAAAAGAACAGATCCGATAAATATAAGTGCCAATCTCGTGATTGAAAAATAAAATTGGTCAGATTCCATTGGGTTCTTTGAAAATACTGCAAACCTTTCCATTGTGCAAGCGCTATAAGGCCTTAATTCTCCAGTGCCCCACAAGTCGTCAAATCCAACAGCTTCATCAAACGGAAAGTCAATAAAATCTATAAGACTTTGAAAGATGAGTAAGAACAAGACAACTGCAATGCACATGTGTCGTTTTCTGGAGTTTGAAAACCAGAACTGTATTTTAAAAGGAAAGAAAACACTACAAAGCCTGTTGATAGAAAGCAAAACTTTTAAATACAACGAAATAGAAAATGCAGTTTGCTGGACAAAATTCTCAAACAAAACAAAAACTAAGCACCACGGGTATGGCATTGGTGCATCCTTGTTTGCGACATGATAGAAGAATAGCTTTAAAGGTGAAATGATAAGTGAAGGGGTGATTAGGATGAATGTGTTGACAAGGATGATAAAGTGAACAAAACTCATCAAATTGTTCTTCCGTAGCAGAATAGCCATGAAAATGGCAAACATAAAGTATATCCAAGTTAGTGGGGGATACACATATGCTGCAAATGTAGAACTGACGTTAAATTCATCGTCGAATGAATTTATTCGAATCAAAAGTAGCGACTTTTGGTCTCCTTGAAATTTTAATGTATGAAATTTCAACAGTAGTTTATCGTTTTGTTCCTGACTCATGGACTGTTCCATTTTGCTGTTTTCCATAATAACACCACCAAAACCTGTCAAATAAAAGAGACGAAATTAAAAGAATATTACATGTTTGATTTTCAAAGCCCAGATAAAGAACCGAGCTTTGAACCTATCCGTTTGAAGGAATCTAGATTTTAATTTAAAGAAATACAGAAACACAATGGTATCCGAAATTTCAATTTCAAAACCCAAGAGGGAATGGTGCAAGAGGCCGCTAAGTTAACAACATGACATTATTTGACAAATCATTGTATGTAAGACCTATTATCCCCTCGCAGCATAGTTATGAGGAATGTAGTAAGGACATATTTATTTTTTAATTCCCGTCAACAGTAGTGTTTCAAAAGTAAAAAATAGCAATCCAAGGAATGCTTGTGTCGCCAGCGAAGCGGTTTATTATTCTAGAAAGTGGATCAAAATCATTGGTATCAGTAGAAAAGTTTTGTCAAATGAAATTCATCTAAAATATCAGACCTCTTAATTACAAATTAAAAGATATGGTCATTCTCAAAATTTCAGAAAAGAGTGTCAATCATCTAGGTCAAGGTCACTGCATAACTACTGGTAACAAAAAGGTCTCGTCATAAGAAATATTAAAGACCTATCACCTACCAATTAAGAGATATATACAACCTTAATTTCTGAGAAAAGAATATCAAATAGCTAGGTCAAGGTCAAAAGGCAAAAAATGATGGTATGTGTAGAAAGGCATTGTTACAAGGAAAATACATGTTAAATATCAAAGCCCTATCACCTACCAATCAAAAGATATAGCCAATTTTACTTTTCTTGAAAAGTAGATCAAATATCTAGGTCAATGTCACAAGGTCAAATTTCATGGTCTTTGTAGAAGGGTCTTGTCACAAGGAATACACATGCGAAATATCAAAGCCCTATCACTTACCAATCAAAAGTTATGGGCTGTGACACCCAAAGTGTGACAGACAGACAGACGGACAGACGGACGGACAGACGGACAGACGGACAAAGTGATCCCTAAGTGTCGCTATGCTTCGCAGGCGACACAAAAAAAAATAAGACTACTGTCCGCACTGCTCACTTTGGAAACCGTGAAATTGCGATTTTGACTTCTTTACTTGAGAACGTTTTACCAATCTATAGATCTTGCTTAGTCGTAACTTTTGGTAAAAGTCATATTTTCGTGGTTACACGCAATCAAATCTGCTTTTAGATGGGCAATTTCCTATACTATATTTATCCGTGAATTAAGTTGTCCATACACTCAGTATTAAAGGTCATCGATATCACGCTAAAATTCAAATTGAGAACACCTCCCCCCTTAAAAGGAGTTTTGTTTGTTGTTTTTTTTATCTTAATGGTTGTACCTATGAACATATAATTTGTACCAAAAATACGACTAAGCGGGAGATATCGAATGGTTTCAATTTTATCTAAATCCTTTAAAGATAAAAAGGGCAAAATCTTATAAATTAAGTTTCAAAAGTGAGCCGGATAGTAGCTTTATTACCGAGAGACTAGTTATAAAACATTGTCCATGAAGTACTGTTTATAGTACTGTAAGTCATGTAGTATGCTGGAACAAGTACTGACAGTGAGACTTTATCGTAATAAAAAACAAAGATATATTCAAAGAATACTTAAGCAGAAATTTGTATTTATTCGTGCATCATATCATAACACGTGGTGAACATTGGAAATTTTCTGCTTAAATGCTCTCTGAATATATATCTATTCTTGACCAGAATGGATCACCGTCATAATGTATAATCGTCAATGATGATCATTGGATGAACCTTAAATAAATTCATATAAAGAGATTTACATAGTATCTACCTTGTTTATTCGAAGTATTTTCCCCTGAACATCTCATTGTCACATCACAACTTAGTGATTTGCGCATAAATACATGTAACCGGTAATTGGGGATTCCCCTGTATTTTCATCGTACAATCAAATTGTTACATCGTCTCTCGACCATGAAAAAGTATATATAAAAATTGATTGCGATTGCATGACTGTCATCATCACCAAACAAGACATATTTACCTGATACATCAATATGTACATCGAGACAATCACCGAATTTGACTAGTTTTCATGTAGCGGTTGTCACGGGTATTGCATGCAACCAGGAGACGCTGACTCTCCCTGGGCACCTGGTCTCACTTCGGAATGTTATTCATCAAATTCTAATGGTTTTGCCTTTCCTTCTCGACTTTGAGACTGAATAACGGATGAGCACTTTTTTGATGTTCGAAGTCGACACGTACGTCTCTTTTTAAATAGAATAAAATTATGCGTAGACATCATATCAGGTTAACATTTTCATTCTTCTTTGAGTTCTCTTTCTTGTACGTTATTGTCATTTAAACAATACAAATGTAATGGCGCCTAATTTCAAAGGTAGTCGCTTATAGATTGTACATACGATTGTATGAATTGCAGCGAACTCGTGAAATAGTTATAATCATTAGAGTAAGCCTATAAATGTGTTAAATTTGAGGGTTTTTTTTTTTAATCTATTCGCAGATAGGTTAATCAGATGAAGAATATTCACGATCAAGTACAAAATTAATTGAATATTTCCATTGTGAAACTCGACGAGTAACATTATGATTAATTTGTGAATAACACTTATTACATAATATCCTCCGTAAAGTTGGAAATTCTTCTGAAATGTTATCGTCGTTTGGCAGCCGCAGTTCGGAACCGCATCACCCAAAATGAAATACATGTAAAATATTTTCGTGCGCGTAATAAATTCTTGTAGAAAAGACACCAGTGAGAAACGAAAACGATTCTTTGTTTAATATTTTGATAATATTAGTATATTGCATGTTCTCTGTACCCTACAATAGCTAAATGTGCGGGCGCAATTTCAGAAACACTTCTTAGCCTTAGGCTGCCGTAAGCTGCTCTGTCACCCACCCACCCCCTTCCCCTCGTACAAAAAACAAAAATAGGTTTACAATACAGATACCTCCAGTGAGTTTCATTTCAAAGCATAAGTATATATATTTCAATATAAGACTTTTAATTCACAATTTGCGATTGCATCGGTGTGTGCAAAATATTAAGTCATGGCAAAAATCCCATGTGTATCACTTCATGTTGATCTATTTTAAAATGCTTGAAATAATGGATTATGCTGAAATAGTTTTGCTTTATTTAATTGTTTAGCTCAAAGTACAAGTGTGAAGTCACGCCGATTTATTATCCAAAATAAGTTTATCTATGGCATTCATTTATGCAATAACTGCTCAGAAGAATGTAGGGGATCTCCAACAACACTCGGTTGCAGCACCAATAGCAAAACCGGCGAAACCGTAGACTTTAAACTTTTCGTTATTCAGAAGTTCAGTTGCATGTAGTCGGTTAATTGTACCAAAAGTCTTCATGATAGTCTTGTGATACTACTAATAATGTTTGTTTTCAAATCTTACTGAACATTTTAATGAATGTGAATGATATTCAATGAAAGTGCATCAAACATTTTAAGCAATGAAATGTGCATCAAACATTTTAAGCAAGCATAACAGTGAACTGTCTTCATTCAATATCTCTATTTCTAAATTGGATCACCCAACACTATATTGCATATCGAAACTGCACAAGTCTCCTTACAAATTTCGATTTATTGCTAATTCTAGTAACTGCTTAACTACAATTTTGTCTAGAAATCTGACGTCAGCAATAACTGCTATTAAAGAACACGTAACTAGATATTGTGAAACGGTTCTAAACAGGAACGATGTAAATTCATTTTGGTCTATTAAGAATATTGACAAAATGAAATCTGGAAATTTCAAACCCAATACAATTTCTTAATACGACTTATCTAATATGTACACCACACTTCCTCATGACAAATATGATCGATTATCTAATCTCATTAAATTGTTTTTGATCGAGAGCGGATAACTTACACCCAGCCATTTTACTATGTCTTGCTGTAAATTTATCTGCTCTAAAATGATGCTAATGAATTTGAAGACGTTAAACATTTGTACCACTTGGTGAGTGTCACTGCTGGTGGGCCAAGAGTCCCCGAGGGTATATGTAGCCAAGTTCGATCAATTTCGGTTGGTCGTTTCTTCAAACGCATTTGAAAATTTATGTTTACAAAAATTTCTCAAATTTCTAAAACCTGGGTCCTGTAGCATCATATCCCAGCCATTTTACTATGTCTTTCGGTATATTTAGGACACAATTTCCGCAGATTTTGGTCATATTATATTGTTTAGATTGAATATCACTGACGAGGGTTTATTACCCGAAACGTGCATGTCTTGTCCATGTTGTAAATTTATCTGCTCTAAAATGATGCTAAAGAATTTGAAGACGTTAAACATTTGTACATCTGAATCGAAGGGTTTCTTTTCCTCGACAGAGTACAAATAGACATGTAGTGACCTGTGTAATGCCTTGTCCTTCCTCTTGAACAATATTTATGTTAGAGTTGGTGAGGATCTATACACAAAGGTTGTAGGAATTCCTATGGGTACCTCTTGTTGCAGACTTATTTTTATACACTTATGAAAAAGAATTTATATAAAATCTTTAAAAGCAAAGAAAATTTGATGATCTGAAATGTTTCAATAATACTTCTAGGTATGTGGATGATATTCTAACTATTGAAAATCCTACTTTTGAATTATATAAGAATGAAATTTATCGACAAGAATTAACACTTAACAAGGCAAACGATACAAATACAGAAACGCCATTTTTGGACCTAAATATCAATATTGTTAACGGAAAGATTCATACAAGTGTATATGACAAAAGAGATGATTTTGGATTCAACATAGTAAATTTCCCCTGGCTTGACGGTGACGTTCCAAGAGAACTGTCATACGGCATTTACATATCAGAGCTCATCCGGTACGCAAGAGCATGTACTGATATTTTGGATTTTCACAGTAGAAATTTACAAATTACCAGATAAAACTTTTAGGTCAAGGTTTCCCTTTCATAAATCTTTGCAGTGTGGAGCTCGTAAAAAAGTTCCCCGCGAGGGGTTTGACAGTAAGTGTTTTGAATATTTTTCCCTGACATTGTCGCCATAGCACTTTCTATATAGACAGAACAATAGACAGTGCATGTATGTAATATATTTTTATTTTCGTGCTTAAACATAGACGGCGGGTGCGGCTAGCCAACAGGGGATGCTTACTCCTCCCGGTCACCTGGTCCCACCTCTGGCTTGCTAGGGGTCCGCCGATGCTCCATTTGTTGCTCTATTGTGAGTGCTGTTGAAATTATCGTCAGGATCTTCTTTAACTCATTTGTGTCACACTTATGCCCTTTGCCGTGTGGAGCTCGTAAATAAGTTCCCCGCGAGGGGTTTGACAGTAAGTGTTTTGAATATTTTCCCCTGACATTGTCGCCATAGCACTTTCTATATAGACAGAACCATAGACAGTGCATGCATGTAATATATTTACATTTTCGTGCTTAAACATCGACGGCGGGTGCGGCTAGCCAACAGGGGATGCTTACTCCTCCCGGTCACCTGGTCCCACCTCTGGCTTGCTAGGGGTCCGTCGATGCTCCATTTGTTGCTCTATTGTGAGTGCTGTTGAAATTATCGTCAGGATCTTCTTTAACTTAGTTAAGACTTTCTGGAAATTTTACAAAAATTACAGTCAACTTCTTTTAAAATTCGGATCTATACACGGTTTATAATTTTCTAAATTATCGATTTTGTGTTGTATATAGGGATATCGTCATTATCCATATCTGTCATTCAAGCTCCGAATGATAGATTCTGCTAAGGTAATCCGCGAATTTCGGATTATTGATGGACAGCACATCGTCTTTATATTTGTAGCTGAAGTTAAAGTCAGAAGCTAAGTACCTTTTCCCTTTAGAGACCAAAGATTGAATAAATTGAGCTTCGTACGGGTAAAGAAAAATGTCGACAAGGAGTGGGGCACAATTGGTCCCCATTGGAATTCCACCAATTTGTTGAAAGACCTTCCCGACGAACACCACAAAATGTTGTCGATCAGGAAGATTAACATCTGAATAATATCTGTCTCAGTGACTGATTTTTTTAATCGGACTTATCTAAAGTTTATCTGTTGTACTCTTTTGTTAAAAAGGTATGATATAGCTTAGTGGTAAATATTATCTTAATTCAAACAAGGCATATGCTAAATTATCCTATTTTATGTGATTTATTTGAATGCCGATAATGTAATATATTTCTTGTAGGTAAATTTCATCTAACCATATGTCGTATCGTTCTTTTCATGCAAATACGATTTTGCGAGGGGTTTGACAGTAAGTGTTTTGATTATATTTCCCTGACATTGTCGCCATAGCACTTTCTATATAGACATAACGTCAGACGGTGCATGAATTTTATATATTGTTTTCATTTTCGCGCTTAAACATCGACGGCGGGTGCGGCTAGCCAACAGGGGATGCTTACTCCTCCCGGGCACCTGGTCCCACCTCTGGCTTGCCAGGGGTCCGCCGATGCTTAATTTTTGCTCTATTGTTAGTGCTGTTGAGATTATCGTCAGGATCTTCTTTAACTCATTTCATTTAGTTTTTAAATAGTATGAAAAGGCCATTTTAAATTGCATGCATGATAGAAAATATGTCTAGACTGATTGTTCAATTCTAAAGGAAAAAAAGAATTAAGAATAAAAGCAAAAAATATGAGAACCTATCGATAAATTGTGTGAGACTGGATTTTCAACAGCTTTTCGCAAAACAAATACGTTGCATTTGTAAGCTTGAAAATATCATCTTTTGTCAGCTATTTGATAACGTGTAATGGATGGATAATCCGGATTAGGAACTAAAAGTGTGAACGGCAGATTCCAAATTAAACTTAGGTAGAGTTAGAAAATGTTTCCGGTGGGAGAGTTAAACCAGTGATTTTGTAGAAACACATCTTGAAAGCGCGTAAAGATTTTTGTGTTGCAAATTCCAAGGGAGGGGATGGGAAAGTGGTTGTGTGCTGACTTGCGTACATACACTCACATCCGTGCTCATGTAAATAAGATTCGAAGTTAATTTTCTGATTAAATGCTTCTTTTGTACCATTCGGTTAAAGAACAGAGCTTGAAGCGTATTCTAAAATTGATGAATCATTATGATAATATGTAAAGTCGGTAAACTCCGTACGGCGGCTTCGCCTATGTTTATCAGTAAGCTATGTCTATTCTTCCTCAGTCGCTTGGTTTCAAACTTCATTTTTCAAAGGTGTATTTCTTCTTTTGTTGCTTAGCAACGTCATAAGCAACGTCGTTGGCAACACAATTCCAACGCTGCGCTACCCGCACGATGCAGTTTTCCCTCAATTGTTGGTGTTGATCAACCAAAAAATATTACAATGATTCCTTAAAACATATTCAATTCATCTATCTACAGTATTCATAATATATCACAACAGATAATAAAAATAATTCTACAAAGGAGCTGACTTATTTTATGACAATGATGGAAATACCTTTAAAAGAAAGGAGGGGATCTCCAACAACACTCGGTTGCAGCACCTACAGCAAAACCCCAAAACATCCAATGCAAAAAGACAGAGCAGACACTTACAGAAATAGACGCAAAAGGAACAAGGAACACCAACTCACACACACACACACACCATAGACATGAAATACAAAAGACCACGCATAAACCAACAAGACCAATGGGCAACCGGTGCCGACTTAGGACGACACTTGAGGTAGCGCATCGATGCTCACATTTTCTAAATAACAACTCTAACAATAGTTTCATTTCCATATAGTCAAAGCTTATGTTAAACCTGATATACAAATACTGAGTAAAACATAATTCGTAGTTTCATGATTATACCTAGAAGTGTAAACGTCTTCAAATTGAATAGCATCATTTAAGAACAAATAAATTGGCAACGTGGACCAGACATGCACGTTTCGGGTACTTAACCCTCATCAGTGATCCTTAATCCTAAATCTAAACAATGTAATATGCCAAAAAGTATGAAAGTTACTATGTCGAAAAGGGGTACCGAAAGACGTAGCAGGATGGGTGGGATATGATGCTACAGGACCCACTTTTAGAAATTTCAAGAAATTTTGATAACAGAAATTTAGATTGCGTTGAAGAAACGATCAACCGAAATTGACCGAACTTGGCTACATGTGCCCTCGGGGACTCCTGGTCCACCAGCAGTGACACTCACCAAGTGGTATAAATGTAAACGTCTTCAAATTGAATAGCATCATTTAAGAACAAATAAATTGGCAACGTGGACCAGACATGCACGTTTCGGGTACTTAACCCTCATCAGTGATCCTTAATCCTAAATCTAAACAATGTAATATGCCAAAAAGTATGAAAGTTACTATGTCGAAAAGGGGTACCGAAAGACGTAGCAGGATGGGTGGGATATGATGCTACAGGACCCACTTTTAGAAATTTCAAGAAATTTTGATAACAGAAATTTAGATTGCGTTGAAGAAACGATCAACCGAAATTGACCGAACTTGGCTACATGTGCCCTCGGGGACTCCTGGTCCACCAGCAGTGACACTCACCAAGTGGTATAAATGTAAACGTCTTCAAATTGAATAGCATCATTTAAGAACAAATAAATTGGCAACGTGGACCAGACATGCACGTTTCGGGTACTTAACCCTCATCAGTGATCCTTAATCCTAAATCTAAACAATGTAATATGCCAAAAAGTATGAAAGTTACTATGTCGAAAAGGGGTACCGAAAGACGTAGCAGGATGGGTGGGATATGATGCTACAGGACCCACTTTTAGAAATTTCAAGAAATTTTGATAACAGAAATTTAGATTGCGTTGAAGAAACGATCAACCGAAATTGACCGAACTTGGCTACATGTGCCCTCGGGGACTCCTGGTCCACCAGCAGTGACACTCACCAAGTGGTATAAATGTAAACGTCTTCAAATTGAATAGCATCATTTAAGAACAAATAAATTGGCAACGTGGACCAGACATGCACGTTTCGGGTACTTAACCCTCATCAGTGATCCTTAATCCTAAATCTAAACAATGTAATATGCCAAAAAGTATGAAAGTTACTATGTCGAAAAGGGGTACCGAAAGACGTAGCAGGATGGGTGGGATATGATGCTACAGGACCCACTTTTAGAAATTTCAAGAAATTTTGATAACAGAAATTTAGATTGCGTTGAAGAAACGATCAACCGAAATTGACCGAACTTGGCTACATGTGCCCTCGGGGACTCCTGGTCCACCAGCAGTGACACTCACCAAGTGGTATAAATGTAAACGTCTTCAAATTGAATAGCATCATTTAAGAACAAATAAATTGGCAACGTGGACCAGACATGCACGTTTCGGGTACTTAACCCTCATCAGTGATCCTTAATCCTAAATCTAAACAATGTAATATGCCAAAAAGTATGAAAGTTACTATGTCGAAAAGGGGTACCGAAAGACGTAGCAGGATGGGTGGGATATGATGCTACAGGACCCACTTTTAGAAATTTCAAGAAATTTTGATAACAGAAATTTAGATTGCGTTGAAGAAACGATCAACCGAAATTGACCGAACTTGGCTACATGTGCCCTCGGGGACTCCTGGTCCACCAGCAGTGACACTCACCAAGTGGTATAAATGTAAACGTCTTCAAATTGAATAGCATCATTTAAGAACAAATAAATTGGCAACGTGGACCAGACATGCACGTTTCGGGTACTTAACCCTCATCAGTGATCCTTAATCCTAAATCTAAACAATGTAATATGCCAAAAAGTATGAAAGTTACTATGTCGAAAAGGGGTACCGAAAGACGTAGCAGGATGGGTGGGATATGATGCTACAGGACCCACTTTTAGAAATTTCAAGAAATTTTGATAACAGAAATTTAGATTGCGTTGAAGAAACGATCAACCGAAATTGACCGAACTTGGCTACATGTGCCCTCGGGGACTCCTGGTCCACCAGCAGTGACACTCACCAAGTGGTATAAATGTAAACGTCTTCAAATTGAATAGCATCATTTAAGAACAAATAAATTGGCAACGTGGACCAGACATGCACGTTTCGGGTACTTAACCCTCATCAGTGATCCTTAATCCTAAATCTAAACAATGTAATATGCCAAAAAGTATGAAAGTTACTATGTCGAAAAGGGGTACCGAAAGACGTAGCAGGATGGGTGGGATATGATGCTACAGGACCCACTTTTAGAAATTTCAAGAAATTTTGATAACAGAAATTTAGATTGCGTTGAAGAAACGATCAACCGAAATTGACCGAACTTGGCTACATGTGCCCTCGGGGACTCCTGGTCCACCAGCAGTGACACTCACCAAGTGGTATAAATGTAAACGTCTTCAAATTGAATAGCATCATTTAAGAACAAATAAATTGGCAACGTGGACCAGACATGCACGTTTCGGGTACTTAACCCTCATCAGTGATCCTTAATCCTAAATCTAAACAATGTAATATGCCAAAAAGTATGAAAGTTACTATGTCGAAAAGGGGTACCGAAAGACGTAGCAGGATGGGTGGGATATGATGCTACAGGACCCACTTTTAGAAATTTCAAGAAATTTTGATAACAGAAATTTAGATTGCGTTGAAGAAACGATCAACCGAAATTGACCGAACTTGGCTACATGTGCCCTCGGGGACTCCTGGTCCACCAGCAGTGACACTCACCAAGTGGTATAAATGTAAACGTCTTCAAATTGAATAGCATCATTTAAGAACAAATAAATTGGCAACGTGGACCAGACATGCACGTTTCGGGTACTTAACCCTCATCAGTGATCCTTAATCCTAAATCTAAACAATGTAATATGCCAAAAAGTATGAAAGTTACTATGTCGAAAAGGGGTACCGAAAGACGTAGCAGGATGGGTGGGATATGATGCTACAGGACCCACTTTTAGAAATTTCAAGAAATTTTGATAACAGAAATTTAGATTGCGTTGAAGAAACGATCAACCGAAATTGACCGAACTTGGCTACATGTGCCCTCGGGGACTCCTGGTCCACCAGCAGTGACACTCACCAAGTGGTATAAATGTAAACGTCTTCAAATTGAATAGCATCATTTAAGAACAAATAAATTGGCAACGTGGACCAGACATGCACGTTTCGGGTACTTAACCCTCATCAGTGATCCTTAATCCTAAATCTAAACAATGTAATATGCCAAAAAGTATGAAAGTTACTATGTCGAAAAGGGGTACCGAAAGACGTAGCAGGATGGGTGGGATATGATGCTACAGGACCCACTTTTAGAAATTTCAAGAAATTTTGATAACAGAAATTTAGATTGCGTTGAAGCCGTTTTTACTTTAACATTAGACCCTATTAGAAAAATAAGAAAAATCCCTTTTCAGAGGTGATAAAATGTAAAATGTTTACCAAAACCATATTAGTTTGATAATCTGAACAATATTCTAAAGAGAAAAAATACTGTATCCAGGCAAGAACTTACCAGCAATTCTGACCTGAGGGATACTCTACCTTAATTTAAGAACTTAATCTATAAATTTGCAAAAACTTTTAATCAACCAACATTACTACATATCACAATTTCGTCACCTTTAAGAATATTAGAATTTTCATACTTGCCAAATTAAAGAATAAACATCAGATAAGTACCTAACCGATATTCAGTCTCAAAGTCGAGAAGGCAAAGCAAAATCGTGAGAATTCCCGTCGGAACGGTTGCGAACCCCGGAATGAACAACATTCCGAAGTGAGACCAGGTGCCCGGGGAGAGTCAGCGTCTCCTGATTGCATGCAACACCCGTCGCAATAGATCCATGGAAACCTGTCAAATTCGGTGATTGTCTCGATGTACATTTTGATGTACAGATCAGGTAAGTATGTCTTGTTTGCTGATGACTACAGCCATTCAATCACAATGTAGAATGTCACTGATCATTCTGGAAAGGGGGATTCCCCTGGAACCTTCATAATACATGTATAACAGTACGTATGCGTATACCATACTTTACAAACTGAATGTGACGTTTTAAATACAAAATACTTTATGTTTTAAATCTCTTTCCCTGATATTGTCGCCATAGCACTTTCTGTATGACATAACCTCAGAAGTGCATGTTTTAATATATTGTTTTCATTTACGTGCGTGGACATCGACGGCGGATGCGGCTAGCCAAAGAGGGGATGTTTACTCCTCCCGGGCACCTGATCCAACTTCTAGCTTGCTAGGGGTCCGTCGATGCTCAGTTTTGTGCTCTATTGTGAGTGCTATTGAGATTGTCGTCAAGATCTTATGCCCTTTGCCGTGTGGAGCTCGTAAAAATGTTCCCCACGAGGGGTTTGACAGTAATTGTTTTAAATGTCTTTCCCTGACACTTTCGCCATAGCACTTCCTATATAGACATAACCTCAGACAATGCACATTTTTGATATATTGTTTTCATTCACGTGCGTGGACATGATCCCACCTCCAGCTTGCTAGGATTCCGTCGATGCTCAGTTTTGTGCTCTATTGTGAGTGCTGTTGAGATTGTCGTCAAGATCTTCTTTATCTCATTTGTGTCACACTTATGCCCTTTGCCGTGTGGTGCTCGTAAAAAAGTTCCCCGCGAGAGGATTGACAGTAAGTGATTTAAATGTCTTTCCCCGACACTGTAGCCATAGCACTTTCTATATAGACATAACCTCAGACAGTGCATTTTTTTAATATATTGTTTTTGTTTAAATTTATTTTAAAATCTATGACCAAAGAGCATTGGTTGATAGTCCAAAGGATGGTCAGCTCCTTTAATTTCGGAGATATTTTAGGATAAACATTACAAAAGTACCCATCAGTTATTCTGTCTCATAGTCGAGAAGGCAATGCAAAATCATTAGGTTTTCCACAAGAACGGTTGCGAACCTCGGAATGAACAAAAAGACAGTATACTTGTTTTCAAATGTTTTCGATAAAAATTATCAAATATTTGAAATAGATACTTTTATTAACCAATGATGATCAAAACGAAAACACGGGGACCTATTAGTACTTTTTTTATAAAGCTGTCATAGGCGCCGCTAAATTTTAGTGTGCGACCGTGTCTAAAAAACAAGGATTTAAATAAGAGGTCATAACTAAAAAAAAATAATAACACCAACGGTCAAATGAAATTTTGATGACGACTTATCTAAAAAAAAAACCAATAACATTGATTTGAAAGGATGTATATCTATCAATTAAACCAGCAAGTCTAAGACGTCACATCGCAATAGCACAAAGACGGTCACATTGGATTCCCTTCCTTATTTTCCATGGCAACAATGGCGATTTGAGGCTTACGACTTGCGACTTACGACTTTGGGTCGCCCCCTGGCAGTCGTAGGTTAAGAGTTGGAGAGAAAGTAGTCATGAGATAATTTCAGTTATCAAGTGATAGTCAGTGCATTTTATGAAGAAACATACAATGTTTTGTTTGAAAGAAAAGATTTGCATTTAATTAAGTTCGTTTTAATCAAGATTTTCTTGAAAGATACATTTAACATTTAGAATAAAGTTAGTTTTTTCTCCGAACATAGCAAAGTAATATGGTATCAATATAGTCGGTTGATTTTCCGGACAACATAGACGTCTAGAATTTCTTCTAGCTAGGTTTTTACGAGAAGAAAAGGATTCTACATACTAGCTGCCTTCTGAAAAAAATATAAATGCATATTTCGGATTATAAACCCTCCCCTTTGGTACTCTATGCCAAAATGATTTAAAGTTGAAAAAAAACAATGCAAGCATCAAGTAGAAGACATAAGCCTTTGACAACGATTTGAACACTTGATAAAGTTCGAGGGGAAAAATATAATCCGAGTACTCGATTTTTTTTACTTTTTCGTAAATACGTTGACACTCCCTGGGCGCCTGGTCTCACCTAGGAATGTTGTTTATTTCGTGGGTTTGAATCTGTTTTGATGGAAATTCTAATGATTTTTGCCTTACATTCTCGACTTTGAGACTGAAAAACTGATGGGTACTTCTTCGATTTTTATTCCGTATGGAGATCCAATGGATTGTATGAGCGAACTTTTCTTGTCGAAATGGGCATATGTTTGGTACACCGATAGTAAGTGAAATAAAAAAAATTAAGAGGTACTTACCTTGATTTTGTTTTCACCTTGAATTAAAGAGTTAAGATTTCCTCGAAAACTAGCCCAGCAAACTGAGTTCTGAGAAAAAGATGAAGAAAAATACAAGTTTATGCTACTTATATCCCACTGTCTTATATTCTAAACCTAACCAAACAGGGGATACTTACTCCTCCCGGGCACTTGATCCCAACTCTAGCTTGCTAGGGGTCCGTTAATTCTCAGTTTTGTGCTCTATTGTGGGTGCTGTTGAGATTATCGTCAGGATCTTCATTAACTCATCTAGATCTATATTTTAAAAAGCGATATTGAAGCGCAGAAAATTTTAAAAGTTGAGAAAAAGGAAACATTCGGAACTTCTATTTGCTTCATATCATTTATCAAAGAAAAAAAATATGTTACCTTCAATGAAAAAGTTTCTCTTCCATGCAACATTTTACCAACGAAGCAATCTCTTCAACATGCATTTATATAAAAATATCTTATCTAATTATAGTAAAGCTAAAAGTGTGGGATTGGATTATCCATGACGCATGTGTTTCATATGGATAATTGGCATGTAGGCTTTTTATATATCACATATCTCAACATGTGACATAAAAATTGAAGAAAAAAGTCAGATATGTTTTAATATATAATCTGTTAAAAAGAGATTTTAAGGTTTTTGACCCATTATTAAAGAATGGATAGTACGCAAGTACCAATTCCAACACATTACAATTTGTTACATCGATGTTTGATGTAACTAAAGATTTGGGTATTCACACAAAAAGTGGCATTGAATTTCTTCGAATTAACTTTTTTGATAACCTTATTAATGTATGTACTTTTAAAAAGGTATTTCCAAGACGCTCATTTTGAAATTAATTTCAATACAATTGGACTGAAAATAAAAATGTTATTAGCAAAATGAACTTCGATGGACATTTTTATATTTTGTATTAATTTATTTTTTAGCGTTTAGTTGGAGTATTGTAGTCGTGTTTGGTATCAAATTAATAGGAATGAAGTACTATGATGAGAAAAGAAAAGATAATGCAAAATAAAAAATAGGGATAAAAATTTTGAATTTTTATGCTGATTCTGTCGACACATCAAAGGCTTGGTGATCATTGCCGAGTATAAGTATATCATGAGCATATTATAATTTGAGTTGCCGGCATAAAGCGTAATTTTGAGCGAAAGTAGGCAGTTATGGGTCGTATACCTTAAGTTAAGTGTATTCATTTCAACAGATGATTTCTTCCTGAAGAAGACTGCTCAGGCACGTTTAGAATCACCCTAATGTGATTAGCTTACTTCTTGTCAATTCACGTTCTTTTCAATAAAAACTCAGAATAAGATGACTTATTTATGTTTTTTGTATTAATCTGTTTGATCTATTCAATTATATACCCTTATGAATTTGTCTTATATTTGTTAAAACCATATGCTCCTGGAAACCACGAAAAATTTACAAGAAAATTCTCCAATTTTAAATGTTTGCCATATTCCTGATGGCTAATCAACCTGACTCAAAACATTATCACCAACAAGAGGACGCTTTATTTCTTAAAATTATGGGGCACATACTATTCATAACAATTTGAAGGAACATTTCTAATATGTGAAATTGCAAAAATCTATTACCTTTTTCAATTTAGAACTAGCAATTCACAGTAACGACATTTAAATTGAAGCGGATCATATACTGGATATGATCCTTCTATCACCAGTTGGATACTTGGAATGGTCCTTGACCAATCTACAGCCTTGTATTAGCGCATTCTTAAGAAATGCACTCTAACCGAGACGACCGGACTCCATGACGAGCCCTGTCCAAACCTCGTTTGAGAAGACAGGGCCCCGACCATCTGCTCTCTCTGAATGTCTGTCGGACTCCTCGGGTGATAACATGCATGAAGTCGTCAACGCTGCAGAGCATGTGCTGTGTTTCGTACGCCCTCCGTTTTGTTTTGTTTTGTTTGTTTGGTTTTTTTTTTTTGTTTGTTTTTTTTTTACATTTACATATCCAATAGTGTGTTGATTGGGACCCTGCGTTTTGCTGTCTTGTTTGTATAGTCATCTTACAGTGAGGTGGTTACTACAACTGTGCGTTCTTCGAGAGATCTTGGTAACCGGAAAGTGGGAGTGTTGTGCGCAAGAAATCCGAATAACCACACCATTTGCTACTGGTGTGGAGGACTTATCATAAACCACTGCACCGATTGCCCATTGGTCTCAGTGGTTTTTGTTTAGTATATTGTGTTTGGTGTTTTAATGTTGTGTTTTGGTGTTTTAATGTTGTGTTTTTGGTGTTTCAATGTTGTGTTTTGGTGTTCCTTGTCCCTTTTGCGTCTTTTGCTGTGCATGTCTACTCTTGTTTTTGCAAGGGGTTCTTTTATGATTTGTTGTGGGTGATACAACCGAGCTTTCTTTTTTATGTATTGGCTCTGTGATGTCAAAATTGATTCTTGTATACTTCTCATGTCCTTCATTATATAGAGAATAAGTGCCTTAATTTGTGTTACGGGTATGCAACACACAACAAGAGCATTTATCGTACATGTAATGAAATACATGAACAAGATAAAAAAAATCGCTTTAAAAACTCGTTATCACGACTTAGCTCATTTCTTTAATATGAATAAAGGCAAAGCCTTTTGTGCGAGCGGAGAGAAAATAGATATGATTATATAAAATAAAAAAGATTTTTCTTTTTTATTTTGACTATGACGGTTTATCTTATCTGACAAAACTTTCTGTTTCAATATTCTGACTTCTGACAGTACGAAACCACCCGAGACGAGAAAAGCAATCAGAGCGAAACGACTCGTTTAAAACCGGAAATGTCGGATTTCCCGTGGTTACGCCGCCTTGTTGATGCTTTAACGTTACCTGACTTACGAAAAATATTTTCAATAAATTTAACTTATAAACAAAAATCGAGTGTAACATATACGTCTACTTGGAGTCGAAAAAAAAATCTAAATGGCAATATCCAGCATCTCCGCAGTAACTCTGTCTGCGAGGGGACGAAAATTTTTGAAAGCATAGTAGTACATTCTCATTCTTTGATTCAGCATATTTTCTCAATAAGATATGTGTATACGCGTTACCATAAGGGCGAGCTCCGCTCGCAAAGGCCCTTCGGGCCTTTGCAGCGAGCTCCGCTCGCTATTACACTAACCGGCCTCCGTATTTCATGATTCAATGTAAATATGATCAATATAATTTGGGATTGAAACTTAAGATTTTTTAATTGTAAACATGAAAGGATCGTAACCTTGTCAGTCGGAGGTGGATACTGTGTGTGTCGCACACACAAGAAGAGCCTCGTACTTTCAATACCGCACAGGTTTAAAATTTCACTGGCGCCACCTACAATGAGATAATGCATGTTTATATATACATGTACTTCTAATCTTATGAAGACATGTTTAGAATGCCACTTTGTTGGTTCTTCTCTTGTTGTTTTTTATTATTGTTATTATTTATTTATTTGTTTTGTGTGTTTTTTACAGTAGGTTTTTTTGGAGGGGGGATACCTCATGACGGCTGTGCTTATAAAATGCAGTGAAACGAAGAAGAGAAAGATAGTAAATTTCCCTCATCTTTCATGTAAATGTTATACTAAAAATCTGCTGGAAATTTCTTTCTTACTGGAAGGACTTTTCTTATGACGTTATGGTTTTACTTATTGCGCATACTTGAAATAAGTTTGCCTGAATCGTACGATTCTAGATCTATGTAGAGAGAAGAAGGGAAAAATACAATTGAAATAGAGTGAATGTCGCCGGTAATTTCAAGCTATATAGCTACATACATGTTTGCCATTTATTAATAATCTGCCGCATATTCTCTCTCTCTCTCTCTCTCTCTCTCTCTCTCTCTCTCTCTCTCTCTCTCTTTGGGGGTGTTTTGTTTTGTTTTTTATTTTTTATTATATTGTTTTGATGAGGGGTAGAGGTGTCAGAAAGAGCAAGAGGGAAATTTGGATGGAAATGTTGATGGCACAGACAAAAACAATCTGACTGAATACTGTAAACGTGGAAATTTTTGCGTGGGGGTAATTTTTGCGTGGGAGTAATTTTCGCGTTTTTCGCAAATAAAAAAAATTCCCCAATTCTTACAATGGGGAAGACATTTTTATCGCGAATATTTCCCCCAAGCGTAAGGTCCTGATGAAAAAATCGCAAAAATAACCATGTTTACAGTCATTCTTGTTTGTGAATTGAGCATCTCTCTCTCTCTCTCTCTCTCTCTCTCTCTCTCTCTTTCAATTTTTTACAATAATCAGAGTTCATATTGGAGGATCGTATGTATTTAAAACAGCTTTTCTGTCTTGTGTATATAAAACATACGACATCATGCAAAATTTGAAATTCTGATCTTTAAAGAGTTTTGTTATGATTAGAATTATGTGTGCGGTTTCGGAACTCCATCGCCGAATTTGATTACGTTTTCGTTTCTTGTAAATAAAAACGACGTGACGTCATAGACGGTTTGTCGCGAAGGCCCTTCATAACGTTCTGCGCTTTATCAACGAACGGAAGCGAATTTCGACGGAGTTTTTCGACGATATATTTACTTGGATATCATCACTCTGCGACTCGTTATGGAATCCTTGTATGTTCTTAACATTGTCGCTGTGCGTAATGCAGTCAGAGACTGGTGAGTTATTAAATAAAGATAAATTTCTTTTGAATGATTTTCTGGTAGAAATCTATGCACACTAAATTGTCCACAGAAAAAAAATAACCACTTATGATGACTTGAAAATCGTTGAAAATTTTATTGTTTACATTTTCTGTTAGATAAAGGAAATAATCAATTACAAATACAAACACATTTTGCATAAAATAGATTAAATTAAGTCGGTAAACTCCGTACGGCGGCTTCGCCTAGCATACAAAACAGGCCGCTCATACCGCAACGCCACGGTGACAACCCCAAGAGTTGTTCCTATGACGTCCATACGGCCCACTCGGCACACACCGGAAGTGAAAAATTCGTACTGGTTTGAATTTAATTGCACTTGGGGCTCATCCGAGGCAGATGACCTTGTCCTTTATCAACCAGCGTACTCCCACATAGGTGCAGATATTATATATAAAGTCGCCTAGCATAAAAAGAGGCCGCACAAACCGCAACGCCACGGTGACAACCCTAAATCAGAAGGAAAGCAATTTATTTCTTAGACTATTGCATACATTACTCAACCATTGAAAAGGGATCGCGAGATACTAGTGATACTCATGTCGAAAGTTTGTCTGCGCAGTTGCGACGAGCTTGCGAACTTCAAATTACCGTATGATGGTCATGGAACCTAGCAAAATACGTAAAATACATGATCGCATACCAGTAAAGCGTATGGCTGCCGCACTACTGTTTTAAAAAAGGACGTCTGGCCTTATCATACGAAATTCTTATTGGAAATGTGAGTCTTTGCAATCTTCATTCACTAAATATCTCAGTGTTGTACTTAAATATGTTTTTGTTTGTTTGTTTGTGGTTTTTTTATTTTTATTTTTTTTGGGGGGGGGGGGGGGGGGGGGGGGGCTTGTGCATTGGGTACAGATGGCAATTTTCCTTCATCGTGAAATTCTTTTGACCTTCTGAATAAAGTGACACGATGATATTTATTACACAATGTTTCACAAACGCATTTTGTTCATTTTATCTCTCTATTTCAGCATTGATCGTCCATCTTCACTATCGGAAAAAATGAATTCTGACAAACCTGTAAACACGTGGATCTTACAAGGAATACTGGACAAACTATCAAGACATGCTGATGACTTTAAAGGTTGGTTACCTTCTGTTCACAATGAAGCATCTTTAGTTTATTATATCAATGATTAATAAATGATATAATAAAATAAATAATTTCAATAATATACTTCATCATATAATATTCACAATTGTTTTCAAATAAAATTTCTAATTTGCTATAACTCGATTTCTGTTTTGGAATTACCATAACGCATATTTCATACCTTTTTTTTTTTTTTTTTTTTTTTTTTGAAGTTTCGACATCACCTATGCAGTTATACAATCTCGTGAAGGATGTGGCTATGAGCATGCGCGAAGAAATGGTGGACATAGAAACTTCAAGCAAAAACACTTTCCCCTCCATCTTCCATCTTTTTGACAAGCGAGGTCTACGGACTGTAGAAACGTTAGTTAACTGTTAGGAAATTCACTACTTAGAAAAATATTAAATCCATTTTGTTGTTACTCTTTTGAAAAAAAAAAACTTTTTTCCCTTTTTTTCTTGATTACGTTTTGGTTTAATTCATTTCCTCTTTTTATAAGAAGATTCTCTTTTTTAGAATCAATATGAATACGTACAGAGATTTAGAAAAGAAAACAAAGACTTTACGTGGACTTATCAGTACACATCAGAAACAGATCACCGCTATGCAAAAGGCACAAAAGGTACTTCGATAGGGTCAAACAAATCTCACAGAGTCATACTTTGTACATGTACATAAATCCCAGAACATTTTGAAAATTGAAAAACAGTTGAAACATTTATTGTTACAAGTTACATTTGTTAAAAGCAGCTTGAAAATTATTTTACTTAGTCTCTTTGTTTTTAAGTTTTTCATATAAACAACTACAACTACAATTTTTAGATAAAATCATGATTAAAAACCACAATGAACAAGTCGTTAATGTTTTACATTTTGGTATTCTATACGTATATATAAGTTCAACACGTGGTCTTGACTTTAAGTTCTGAGCTACTTCAGTGCAGCGACTTCTTACTAAATCAAACGAAATTTTATGAGTGAAGCGGAAGTAGAAATGTACCTTTTACGAAGTTTAAAATGGCTTTTTTCCAGGAGTGTTGGATAGGCAGGTTCAAAGTCAACAAATATAAACTGATGATAGAGACCGCACGAGCATCAAGAGAGCACCTCAAAGATGAGTTATCCAGAAAGGGACTTAAAGTCAGAGATAACGCCATCAAAGACCTCGAGAAAACATTGAAGATAAAAGAAGGGAAGTACGACAGCGCCACCATGAGTTACTGTAAACTAAGGTGTCAATTGGAAGCAACTGCGCATCGGATGAAACTGGTACTTATAACATTTTGCAAACATCCATCTTTTTTTGGATATACATAGAAATGCTAAGAATATATATTTAAATTTCATATAAGCAAAGCATGTTCTTTTATGTCTACTACCAAAACATTTATATGTATTACCAAAAATATATTATATGGGATCTTTAAAAAAGTTTTACGTCATTTTTCATTCCGATTTTTGAATGTAGTTTTCTAACAAGTGCTTTGCATTGCTTTAAAGCTGTAGTGTTTCTTTTTTCAGATCAGTGACGGCATACGTAACAGTTTGATGTCTGATCTCCTAGACAGGATGGAGGAAACATTGATCACACTAACAAATCTCTCAGTTTTATCACAAGATAGGTAAGGACCGTTTTAGTATGCCTTGTCATACCATCACCATTTTGGCAACTCTTTTCGAGGAAACTTGATTTTGAGTCACTCCTGTCGCAAAGATCTACATTGCTAAAAGTAAAGTTGACTGTACTTTTTTTTTAAATTACTTCAAATTGATCTATTTTTTAACATAGTGCTTGTTTGCGACTTCTTTAAAATTTATAGAATTCATCGTTTTAAGTAGTTTTGTTTTCCCTTTTAAACAGTCATAAAGCTATATCGGAGAAAGTGGAAGCCATTAATTTAAGGGAGATAGTAAAAAATGTACTATCAAGAAGACAGACGGTGAACAGGTATCCGGATCCTTGCGTGAGTAACAATCATACAATTTTCAAAGTCTGCAAAATGCAAGTGATTTTTTTTCTATAAATAAATCTATGTTGCTGAATATTATCGGCATGTACAAAAGAGAGCACAAAAATAAAACCTAGAATTTGAAATTTCCGATGGAAACGATTGATATTTTACGATTTCTGAATTTTCACTCGTGAATCTACAAAGACATATTTTTTATTCTCAGGAATTTACAAGAATTTATGGATTTGACAAACAGATCCCTATGTCAGCATATTATCAACGTGCAGAGAGGAAGGTATCATCATCTGCAAAGTACCATGAATATCCAGTTTCAGGGTGACATTCTCTTATGACGTTTTTCGAACACTCCAGTAATAAAATGTGTAAAAAATAAATCTGTTACTATTTTTTAATGTTGTTATTCTTTGGTATCAGGGAATGGAAGTAAAAAACAAAACCAAATTCTGAATTCTGTTTGTTTGTCCTCATGTCCTTTGGTGTTTTCATTTGTCTCATTGCATGTCTCTGGTTGTTTGTTTTGCTTTGTGTCCGTTGTTTGGTTCGGTCTTGTCTGTATGTGTGCGTTCCGCTGTAATCACTGCAACGTGATCCTGTCGGAGATTAACTCTTCAGTACCAAGAACTTTGGATCTTTCCATGTTTTTTTTTCTGTTAAAACTTTGACTCCTTACTTACATCATTCTTTACTCATGCGAAGCCGAACTCATCACAAAGTAGAATGCAAGTCCCAAATTTATTTCATTATTAAATATAGAGGTCAATAATAGATTTGGTGTCAACAAAGGATAACAGTTTTCTTTTATGTCTAATTCACATCGTATTGAGAAACCAATACTTAACCCAAATTCGGATTATTATTGTTATTCATACTAAACCATCAATAATACAAAACCAAATGTAACTACTGAATATCCAGTGTTATAAAAGGAGTAACAATAATTCCTCTGATCAGACGCCCGTTAACAGTAAGCATGAAATGTTCGACGATTTACCAGTATTGAAAGATTGACAGGATTTAGTCACTGTCTAATTAATACATTTGTGGTAATGTCTTGAAACAATAAACAATAAAACTGTTATCATAAGATAGGGCAAAGATTTAGTGATGGAAACCACCATACACAGGAGTGCCGTAAGCTGGGGTGGAATACGCTGGTGTTCCATACCCAGGGGCTCCGTATCCAAATGTTCCGCCGTATCCCATCTGCTGCTGGTTAGATGTACTCACTGAAGGAAAAACCAAAACGTCAATCATTCAGGCCCTGCAGTTCAAATTATAAGAGAAGAGACAAAAACACATGCAATCCACTGATTCAGGAAAAATTATAAAAACAAAGTAGCAAGTGCGGAAGATGTGATGCCTAACATTGGAAGGAATCGAGAAGTGAAAGAGCGGCCTTAGCCTTATGGACATAAAAGTTTCATATTCGGTGACCCAGACATGCATGTCTCGGATAATGAACAATGGTACTCCTTTCCGAAATGAACAGTGGTACTCCTTTCCAAAATGATTCAAAAATGTACAACTAACTTTGTGTAGCTCGTTTGAAGAGTATGGGGTCAAATACTTAATAGTAGTTCTTAACTCCGGCTCACTCAAATAGGAAAATTTCAAACGAATGATCGATGAAACTTGGATCTTCTTTAACTCATTTGAACAGACAGGTAGAAAAAAATCTTTGAAAATCTTCAAGCTTCTGGTCAATAATATGTATAAAGAAGATGGTTACTGGCTTATTTTTCGGCAAATTTCAAATTGATTTCTTATGTGATCTTCCAGATCTAGCAAAATAATTCCCGAGACATACAAATGTACAAACCAACCATTTAAACCATTGCAAATACGACAAAGTATTACTTTGGCCCATGCTGTTAATTTATCTGATTTTAGATAATGTTAATGAATTTGAAGACGTTTAACAGTTGTAGTGACTTGGTGAGTGTCACTGCTGTTGGACCAGGAGTTCCCGAGGGCACATGTAGCCAAGTTCGATCAATTTCGGTTTGCTGTTTCTTCAACGCATTCGAAAATTTCTGTTTACAAAATTTGGTCAAATTTCTGAAACCTGGGTCCTGTAGCATCATATCCAAGCCATCTTGCTACGTCTTTCGGTATATTTTGGACATAATTTTTACAAGATTTTGCCATACTACTATAATAGTATGGTGGGTGCGGCTAGCCAACAGGGGATGCTTACTCCTCCCGGGCACCTGATCCCATCTCTAGCTTGCTAGGGGTCCGTTGATGCTTACTTTAGTGCTCTATTTTGAGTGCTGTTGAGATTATCGTCAGGATCTTCTTTAACTCATTTGTGTCACACTTATGCCCTTTGCCGTGTGGAGCTCGTAAAAAAGTTCCCCGCGAGGGGTTTGAAAGTAAGTGTTTTGAATATTTCCCCTGGCATGGTCGCCATAGCACTTTCTATATAGACAGAACCTAAGACAGTGTAGTGCATGTGATTTATATATTTTCGTTCTCGTGCATGAACATCGACGGCGGGTGCGGCTAGCTAACAGGGGATGCTTACTCCTCCCGGGCACCTGGTCCCACCTCTAGCTTGCTAGTGGTCCGTCGATGCTTAATTTTTTGCTCTATTTTGAGTGCTGTTGAGATTATCGTCAAGATCTTCTTTAACTCATTTATTGTTTGGATTGAGGATCACTGACGTGGGTTAAATAACCGAAACGTGCGTGTCTGGTCCATGCTGTTAATTTATCTGCTTTCAAATTATGCTAATGAATTTGAAGACGTTTAACATTTGATGTTAACTTGCTAGAGGTGTTTTATTCTTAGATATATATATATGAAAATGGCATGAGGTTACAGTGCATGTATGTATGTTTCACAGCATAACCATAGCCATAAATTGATCAGATAACCCTTCCTTGATGCAAATTAATATGCTTATGTTATTATTTTCAATTAAATCGATCTGGTTGTTTCACAAGAATAGTAAAGCCTAAACGACCAAAGTTTACTTAAACTAAGGAGCGCTACACTAACTATTTTCCATTTTGAAATGAGATAAAGAAGATCCTGACGTCAATCTCAACAGCTTTCACAATAGAGCACCAAATGGAGCATCGACAGACCCCTAGCAAGCTAGATGAGGTGCCCGGGAGGAGTAAGCATCCCCTGTTTGGTTAGCCGCACCCGTCGTCGATGTTCATGCACGAAGAATGAAAACAATATCTAAAAACATACACTGTTTGAGGTGATGTCTATATAGAGAGTGTTATGGACCACTACTGATGATTAAGATTCACAATCTGTAACATGCATGTATATGATGCCTAGCATTTAGAATAAAACGGAAATGTTCCAACTCTGTACCTTCCCGACGAAAATTTCATACTAATTTATTATACACCAGACACGTGTTTCGGATATTAAATTTTCATCAGTGAAACTTGATCCAAAGAGATTTTTAGAAACAGTCAGAATTCATTCAGAAGTTTAGATATTATTTTTTTTTTCCAGAAGAAGGCAGCAGTGCGAAAGCTTATTGGGGAAAAGAAAAATAATAAAAGTCGTTCAAACAAGATAATAAATCATTCAAACGAGACAAAAATTCGTTCAAACGACTTTTTAACTTTTGATTGAAATATTTCTTCCAGAGGGAAGGGATGATAACAAATAAAAACACAAACACTCAAATACACAAATTTTTCGGCCACTTGGCCTTTATCAAGTGTAAAAAACGACGATCTATAACAATTCTAAGTAAAATCCATCTTCATTTGCTTCTCTGGCGTTCATTGCATATATTTATGTTAGTCTATGACGTCATAGTATTCGCGGCACATGCATGCATTTCGCGTTAACCGCGAAAAGTTACAAAGTCTTTGTAATAATGAACGATCTGAGAGAAGATGGTTTTAAAGAACTAAATCATGATTTATACATATATATAACATTGAATTTAAAATATTACACATATATACATAACCTATTTAAACATATCCAATAATTGTGAGATACAAGCGCAAATGTGATGCCTGCAAGGATACCCAGACAGACCATTTCACAGACAAACAGACAACCGTTTATTTGAAAGTAAAGCAGGCCGAGATGATAACTGAGAAAAGAAAGGGGACAAACATATACAAGACTAGTGGTCCCTCATATTCCGGACATGCTTAGTAAAGCCAATCAGATAGTTAAGTGCCACTGTGTGCGAGTAATTTTTTTTTTTTTAATAATAATATGACAATATTTTAATTATATAACTAAATCTGATTGGCTTTACTAAGCATGTCCGGAATATGAGGGATCACTAGTCTTGTATATGTTTGCCCCCCTTCTTTTCTCAGTTATCATCTCGGCCTGCTTTACTTTCAAATAAACGGTTGTCTGTTTGTCTGTCTGTCTGGGTATCCTTGCAGGCATCACATTTGCGCTTGTATCTCACAATTATTGGATATGTTTAAATAGGTTATGTACATATGTGTAATATTTTAAATTCAATGTTATATATATGTATAAATCATGATTTAGTTCTTTAACGCCATCTTCTCTCAGATCGTTCATTATTACAAAGACTTTGTAACTTTTCGCGGTTAACGCGAAATGCATGCATGTGCCGCGAATACTATGACGTCATAGACTAACATAAACATTTGCAATGAACGCCAGAGAAGCAAAGATGGATTTACTTAGAATTGTTATAGATCGTCGTTTTTTACACTTGATAAAGGCCAAGTGGCCGAAAATTTGTGTATTTGAGTGTTTGTGTTTTTATTTGACTTTTAAACTGTTTAAACGACTTAAGAAACTCGTTCAAACGACTTTTCAACTTGTTTTACGACTTTTAAAAGAAACTCGTTCAAACAAGGTAAAAACTCGTTCAAACGACTTTTTATCTTGTTTGAATGACCTTTTAACTTGTTTGGACAAGTTTTTAATCTTGTTTAAATGACTTTTTAACTTGTTAGAACGACTTTTATAAGTTGTTTAAACAAGTTAAAAAGTCGTTTTTTATCTTGTTTGAACGACTTCTTATCTTGTTTGAACGAGTTACATAAGTCGTTTGAACGAGTTACATAAGTCGTTTGAACGAGTTACATAAGTCGTTTGAACGAGTTTTAAAAAGTCGTTTGAACGGCTTTTTATCTTGTTTGAACGACTTTTTAACTTGTTTGAACGAGCTTTCATCTTGTTTGAAAGATTTGAACGATTTTTTTAACTTATTTGAATGACTTTTTATCTTGTTTGAACGAATTTTTAATTCTTATTCTGTCCCAAAAATGGCACTAATAATCTTTCGTACAGCAGAGTTGGACACTACTTTTATATATATATTTTTTTTTTTCAATTTTTTTTGGGGGGGGGGGGGTACTTACCGACATTGACGCCTCGTTGAGCAGGCATAACATGCGTCACTCGTTGTCTGTTCTGGTGTTTCTTGACAACTATGATGATGATGATGATTATGATTACTACACAAACTACGGCACCTGCCACCGCACCACCGATAGAACCATAATCCCTGTAATATTGGTACTGTCATTTTAAAATCTGGCGACATTGATTTTGAAGTCAATTCCTGATAGAGAGTGGACGACTTTGAGTTTGTCTACATTAGGTTTTACATGACATCTAAATGTGCTACTATAATCGCTGCATGCATTGCGGAACATTTCTATTAGACTTTTTTCATCGTGACGGACTTCGAACTTTGTACTTCGCACTTCGAACATTGAAGAATCAGTTGCGTAGCTGCCGTTCACGTATAAACTCATAAGCGGAATTATCTACATTTTGATTAGTATACACAAGGGAATTGGTATATTGGACCTGTACTACTGGCAACCAATTTATAAAACTTTCTATCATTATTAAAGTGCGAAGTTCGAAGTACGAAGTGCGAAGTTCGTCACGGTGAAAAATGTCTACTTACATGCCATAGACAAAGAAAATTGCAGTCAAATAACTTTCGTATTTGCCACATAAATACATCGATAAATTTGATACAGAATTGTTTCAGTAAAATACAATGCAGAGGTGGGATTTTCTCCTCCTCGTCAAGTTTCTTTTGTCCTCGAAAAGTGATTATAGAATTAGCAAATTTATTATTATTGATTGGAATCTGCCAGGAGAGGTATGATTTCGAGAAAATTATAAATACGAATTGAAAAATTCACCATTTTTTTTTCCAGAAAGGATTTGACCCTGACCTTCCCAGCCACTATCTTGTTCCACAAAAGAATATAAAGTGCGATAATGACAAACTTATGAGATAAGTTATGACAGCAAAATAGTTTTTAAAGATTAAAAAAAGAAATAATTCGAACAAAGATGTGCCTTTATAATTCAATTATATATGTGTCTCATTCAGTGCATACTAGTATTTGAAATTAAAAAAGAACTCTAAGACTTCCCCAACTTTATGAAGTTATGTTTTTAACTATACTCACTTATCATATGAACTACTCACGTGCAGCAGTATTCGTCGTAGTAGTAGCCACAGCAGCCCGTGGAGCAATAGAAGTAGTAGGTATAGGAGAAGTATCCATTTAAATAGTACGAGTAGTAGCGGCAGATCTCACCAAGTACTCCTATGTGGAAAAAAATAAATAAACATGAACATAAGTTGTGTAAGCTTCCTGTAGGGTAGGGTATACATAGTAGTATCCACAGCAGCCCGTGGAGCAATAGAAGTAGTAGGTATAGGTGAAGTATCCATATAAATAGTACGAATAGTATCTATAGCGGCAGATCTTACCAAGTACTCCTATGTGGAAAAAATAAACATTAAGTAGTGTAAGCATCCTTTAGGGTCGGGTATATATTATTAGTTATACAGTGTTTTACATGGGGATACAGAAATATATTGGGTCGATGAAAAAAGTTGTATTGGGCGAGGCGAAGCCGAACCCAATACAACTTTTTTCATCGACCCAATACATTTTTGTATCCTCCCTGTATAACACTGTATAACGAATTTATCCCACCGATGGCTTTTGGCTTGTGTATGTAACGTCAACATATTTTAAAGCATCTCGGTGGCGTTAATATCGTAAAGCGTCTTACTAGAAGCAGGATATTAAAATAATATCCTGTCAGTAAAATGATACAACATAATATTAGGTTCTTCTCGACCAATCAGATTGCAAGAAATTTGCCAGAGGTGGGATAAAGTACTATCCACAGCAGCCCGTGGAGCAATAGAAGTATTAGGTATAGGAGTAATATCCGTATAAATAGTGCGAGTATTATCTATAGCGGCAGATCTCACCAAGTACTCCTCTATGGAAAAAAATAAACATTTACAAAGTAGTGTGAGCATCCTGTAGGGTAGGGTATATATAGTAGTATCCACAGCAGCCCGTGGAGCAATAGAAGTAGTTGGTATAGGAGCAGTAACCATATAAATAGTACGGGTAGTATCTGTAGCGGCAGATCTCACCAAGTACTCCTATGTGGAAAAAAATAAACATTAACATAAGTAGTGTAAGCATCCTGTAGGGTAGGGTATATATAGTAATATTTACATTGCAAGTTGATTTTCTATGTTAAACGTTGTTCACGATGAACACAGGTTGGCCCCAATCACATAATGTGCGTGCAAGAAGTTCAAACAGTGGGCGGGGCATACTGATGCTGAATTAGCGATCAGGAGGAGATTCCAAACGTGTGTACGGGGAATGAGACGATATAAAAGAGAAGAAACAGACGGGGACAACCAAAACAATCCTTGAAACCATTGAAATATGTATAACAACTCTATGTACGTATATATGTACAGTTCCTACAAAGTTCATGTATACTTCAATGTAGATGGCGCTACCGAAATGAATGCATCGTTGACTACTTTGATATTATAAATTAGGCTTTATTCTCTTTAAATTGGTTACAAAAAGTTAAGATTTATCATAAAAACGTTTTAGCAGATATTTACAACATTGTGAAAACGTTTTAACAGTCAATTTTTAAATGTGAACTTCCACAGAGTTCATGTGTACTTGAATGTAGATAGCGCTACTGAATTAAATTTATGCAGCACTGACTTTTCTTATTATAAATAAGAACTTATTCTCATCAAATTGTTCACAATAAATTAAGACTCATCGTGAAAACATTTTAAAAATAAAAATTATCGGTAATTCTTAATATCAAACCGTATATTTTGGTCCTTTGCAAAGGAGTATTTCTTGCCCTTTCTGGTAGGGAGAATTGACATACGTGAAACAATTGGATCTTAATTTTCACTTAATTTGTATTAAATTTCGAGGATATCTTAAAAGATATTTTACATCTGAATGTTTCTTAATGTAAATATAAGGAATGAGTATCTGATTTTTTGCGCTTCGCTTCGCGGTTCACGAGATTTGCGCCTGTCGAACCATAGTGTAAAAGCCATGAACGCAAAAAATAAGACACTCATTCCTTTAAAAGTATCCACAGCAGTCCGTGGAACAATAAAAGTAGTAGATATAGGAGTAGTATCTATACAAATAGTACGAGTAATATCTATAGCGGAAGATCTCACCAAGTACTCCTATGTGGAAAAAATAAACAGGTTTTTGTTTGTTTGATTGGTTCCTGTTTTATCCTGATTTTGTATGCCTTCGGTTTCTGATTTTCTGAATTATCGATTTTGTGCTGTATGCAGGGATATGGTCATTATCCATATTTGTCATCATTAACATAAGTAGTGTACCTAGGTAACACAAAACATTTTCGAAATATTTTTGTATGATTTCAAACTGGTTCTGATGAAACATTTCTGACAAATCGTTCCAAGAACATTTTTAAAACACTGTGCAGTTGTATAGAATGTTTTTAAAACGTTTTAACAACATGTAAGAGCGCTGAAGAAAATGAAATGTTTCCAAAAATGCTTTATTGATGTTTCTGGAACCATACATGATTATGTTTCTAAAACATTTACTGAAATATTTTGACATGTTTTTAAAATATGCTTGTGTTAACTGGGGTAAGCATCCTGTAGGGACGGATATATATAGTAGTATCTACAGCAGATATAGGAGTATTATCCATAAAAATAGTAGTATCCGCGGCAGAATAATACGGAAATGTTCCAACTTTTTGCCTTATTGAAGAAAATTATAAACCAATTTTAATGTACCAGAAGTTCGTATATGAGTTTTTTTTTATTCGTAATCAGCAACATAACTAACTTTAATGGTGTTTTTCACATGTTTGATCATTTCTAAGGTTAAAAGTTAGCGATTGCCATAAAATATGGTAGTTGTCCTTTTTTAAAACACAGTATCGGGACTATCAAATGGCTTCTGACGGGGAAGGGTTGGGGGGGGGGGGGGTGGCCATTATCACGATTTGTATCATATCTTGCATTTGCATTTGAAATTAGCAAAAACATTATACTGCCTTCCAAGTTCAAGTTTGATGAAACTGAATCCATTTATCTTCACATTTAATCCCCGTTGCCCCAGCTGTTTGTAGACCTAATAGCCCCATGCACGAGTGTTCCTGTGTGGAAATCTCAACATCGTCTTATTAAAGATTTTAACCTTGCACCTCTGATATATTCAACTTCATCCCAATTACATGTGCAGATTAATTATTGAAGAAGAAGAAGAAGAAGAAGAAGAAGAAGAATGACTTGATTCTGAAGGCTTTTGAAGAGTTGGTGATTATTGTTCCTCATGAAAAAAATGTTAATTGTGTGTATTGAATTTAACTGAAATGAAGATAAATTTTGGTATGATAAAGATATCTTATGATGTCTAGATTATACGTTGTCCTTCGTGTTTCTGTAGAGCTTGTCATTTTCATTTGTCCTATTTTCTTTTCGAGTGTGGTGTTAAAATTTTGTGATTTTTTCTCCATAATTCGTAAGCCTTTCGATTGTGGTTTCTGAAATCTGGTTTCGACTTTTGTGTTTGACTTTCATTCACTGATTTTGAAAAGCACTTTGACTTGAAGCATCACTGATGAGAATCCAATATTCAAAACATATGTCTGGTGCATAATAAATTGGTTTGAAATTTTCTTCAAGAAGGCATAGAGTTGGAACCCTACACTTTGAAAATTATAGTATAATCAAGCCTTTTTCATACATGAAGGTTGTTCATCTTGCACATTTTACAAATTTCTTCTGCTTAATGTTTCTGAGATTAGAACGATTATATCTTTAAAAAATAAATCTAATTACTTTTAAATTGTCCATCTGGTGTGATCTCATCTTGTAAACTATAGACAAAAAATCAAACGTAGCTTACCTGTAAAGATAGTCAAAATCAGCTGAATTATACAGAAAGCTCGATTAAGGGAGAGGAACTTCATAAGTGTCATCTTTAAGCAGTGTTTGTTTATAATATTACAGAATCATGATACCCAGACCTATTTACGTGCTGATTGTCTACAGTATTCTTTTTAAATAACATTTAAATGCCAGTTAAAACAATGTTTCTAAAAGAATGTTTTACATATTGATAAAAGATTATCAGATTTCAACATCATGACAGGTCAGGCATAAAAAACAGACTAAACATTTGTTCGGACAATAGATATGTTTAAATAATTCTGCGCGATTAAAACGTGGAACGTATTTCTCACCGGTTAAAAACATCTGTAATAATAATAATACGGAAGAGATCCAACTTGATACCTTCTGGAAGAAAAGATCAAACCAATTTATCATGCACCAGACACGTGTTTCGGTTATTAAATCCTCATCAGTGATGCTTCCAGCCAAAGTGCTTTTCATTAGCCGCCAAATTTCTTTTATTTTTTGAATTTAAATTTGTTCATTTACTTTACAGAGAGTACGCGGCTCCAAATTTCATGTAGGGTTGATTCAGTAGCATATCCAAATAAAATCTATGTTCAAGATAGCATTGGTGTGGTGATGCTTATATGATAATTTAATTTCCATTGTCATTTTCAAGAAACGAAGATTCTGATTGGCTGAGAAATTTTGTTGATACATCGATCAACACAATTTTTCACTGAAGTCTATTTATACCACTATTTTTAGAACCGGGGGTTCCCTCAAACACGAATGAATTCGTTGCTGAAAGTACAATTTGTTGATGTTTGCTTATCATTTCAAGGATACCATTTCTTTTCTACTTACAAAAAAATTAACCGAGCATATAGAATTTGCTAAAACTAGTCCTTATTCCAGAGATATAGAGAGACGATCGTTCGCTGTTTAAAAACTGGCGGCTGCCGTAACTTGTTTTGGCAGACGTATCACTGCGAAACCCTCAGAACTTACGAATTATATTGTGCGTAGCTTGATTGTTTTAGATCCAAGAAAACAGTCTGTTTTCCATAAGTAGATGATAATAAAATGATAAGAAATGAATCTTATATTTTTTCTGTTGATGCAGGTATCACCCGAAAAATTGTGACGCTACGCGCATTGATGCAGTTTTCTGTCCAATTTTTCGGGTGATACCTGCATCAACAGAAAAAATATAAGATTCATTTCTTAATTAACCTCCTTTATTTTCGATAATTTTTAAGATTCTTCCTTTCAGGAAGTCTCTTATTGTTACGGTAACTGCTTCAAATGAGATACCGCCGCTTTGCAACCTACCTCAAAATATAGTGTTTTTTTTTCTAATTTTAGAATTTTCTGTCTTACACATGAAAAATGCAAGAACAATGATATTGTCCTTCTTGAAAAAAATATCAGTTTCATATAAAGAAAATGCATCACAAAAATCAACGATAAATTCTTGCTTTCACTGCACGTTGGTGGCGTAATAATATATTACTTTTGATAAGAGTAATTTATAAGAGTTGTCTTCCTTATATTGAGACGAAACGATGAGAAGCGAACGTAGAAACAAAGCACGATCTTGTTGAAAGAAATAGGAAATTCTGGTTATTGAAATGAGAATTTTGGGAAATTACCAGCAATAATAAACTTAAAGCTACGCTGCAACTACTAGTACATGCAACCGCTCTTTTATCAAATATATGGTAGACCGTCAGTAATTTAGACATGCATGAATGGTCTTTTTAGTTTCTATAGAACCAAACGGGTTAATCAATTAAAGACACTGCTCCAGGAAAAAAAATTGTAATTTAAAGTATACCACTTCTAGTAAACATAAACAGTTTGTGCTGTTTTAGAACACATTGAGCACATAGAAATGAATAATTTATTTTCATTATTAAGATTCGAATCCTATGTAAAAAAAATCATCATCATTTAAATACCTTAACAATAAAATGATTCAACATTTATCTGCTGACTATAAATTTTGAAAAGAAGTATCTCCCAGGACCTTCAGCCCTTTGATTTTGAACGAAATGACAAATTCGATGGTCAACGTAAAGAGACAGGTACAAAATTAATAATTGCGTAATGCAACTCGTAGAACCATCGAGTGATCGACCATCAAATTCGTTGTCCACATAAAGAGACAGGTACAAAATTAATAATTGCGTAATACAACTCGTAGCACCATCGAGTGATCGACCATCAAATTCGATGGACCACGTAAAGAGACAGGTACAAAATTAATAATTGCGTAATACAACTCAATAGCACAATCCCTCCTATGCTATTTTCAACATATATTTTATTTTATGTTGACATGATCAACAAAATTAGAAGGATCAAAGGTAGAAAGAATTACCATCAAAAATGTGTCAGAATCATCAAACGCCTTTTATACCGTGGATATGATCCTAATGTCACCAAACGGACACTGGGCTTGGTACTTGACCAATCTACAGTCTTGTACCAGCGCATCCTTAATACTTGCACGCTGACTGACTGACGACGGGACTCCATGACGGGCCCTGTCCAAACCTCTTTAGAGAAGACAGGGCCCCGACCACCTGTCCTCTCTGAATGTCAGTCGGACTCCTCGGGTGATAACATACATGAGCTCGCTACAGCCGGCAGAGCACAGATTGTAATACGTATGCCCTCTTTTTATATCCATTTACATATTCATCTGTGTTGCTTGGGCCCCTGTGTTTTGTGGTCTTGTTTGTGCGTGGTCATCTGACAGTGAAGATGTTGTTTTACACCACAATTGTACGTTCTTCGAGACCTCTGGGTAATCCGAAAAGTGGGAGGGTTGTGCGCACGTAATCCAGGATAACGACACCGTCTGCTACTGATATGGTAGATGGCCGTCCTAAGTCGGCAACGTTTGCCCATTGGTCTCGTTGGTTTATGTGTAGTCATTTGTGTTTTATGTTTTTCTGTGATTTGACGTTCCTTGTACCACTGCGTCTCTTTCTGTGCGTGTCTTCTTGTGTGTTACAGTGGTTGCTTTGGGAGGTTACTGTTGGTGTTGCAACTAGGTGTTATTGGAGATCCCCTCCTTTCTTGGATATGCTACTTAATCGACCCTACAGGAAATTTGGAGCCGCGCACTCTCTGTAAAGTAAATGTACAAATCTAAATTCAAAATATTAAAGAGGGCGCTACTGAAATGAATTTTGGTGGCTCCGCTGGAAGCATCACTGATGAGAATTTCATATTCGAAAGACGTGTCTGGTGCAGTAAAATTGGTTTGGATTTTTCTTCATGAAGGTACAGAGTTGGAACACTTCCATATTAATTATATGTAGGTAGACATAAACACTTTCAAACACTCCCTTCATAAGGTGATTATCTAACTGTATTCAAATTCATATATAATTAATTCATGTCGATATATACAGAAGATTGATTTAAATATGGATGTATCATCATGGTACGTATATATAAGTATAATGACAACTGACAAGATAAATGTAAAACCAAAACATGGTTAATATCTATCTAAGATTCCTTTTAATTGCTTTTAACTTTATAACTACATTCTACATATTTGTATTGGCATTTCAACGTTATTCGGGATTTCATTTGAAACCACATAACAAAGAGTATGAAGGAATCAAGAGGTTTTCAATCTCCAAAGAAACTAATTTGGAAGATGTGGAACAAAAACATTGTAATTTGGAAGTTCATCTGAAAAAGAATCTCCAGACAGACCATCATGTAGTACCAGCTGGACAAGGTTACATTATCTACACATGCCGAAATACATGTGGAGGATTAGCAGATAGGTTACAAGGGATAACTACAGCGTACTCCATCGCCAAACAAATAGGCAGACTGTTTAGAATAGACGAGACAACAAAGTGTAGTGTCACAACATTCCTCAGGCCGTCTCCATTGTACAACTGAACGTTTGACCGTGATTCTTTACGAAACTGACATCATGTTTCTTAAACACCACAAGTATATTAACAGATGACTTTCAAAGAGAGAATGATTATGTGCTATATATAGATGACGATGTGATTTATTTACAAACAAATAAAAAGCCTAGGAAACTACACCAAAATTTCAGAGAAATCTTTCACAAGCTTTTCGCGTTCGATTCCATTATTGTGAACGAGATAAAGACGCTGAGATCAACTCACGTTATGAACAACAACACTGTTTGTGCTCATATAAGAATTGGAAAAAGCGCAAATTTTAGTGATATAAATTATGTCAACCTAGGAAATTTAAGCGCAGTCTGGCATTTCTTATCTTCTTTCGACAGAGAGGGTTATCTTATTTACATCGAAACCGATTCCATAGAAGTTTTAGCCTCGGTCCGTCAGAGATTTAACAAACGATTCATTGAAATACCAGGGCATATCATCCATATTGATTAAACAGTCGACGATGAATCTTGCTCGGGGTTGAGAAAAGTAATTCTGGATTTTTTATTTCTATCTCAGTGTGATATATTGCTTTTGACAACAAGTAATATGGGTAGACGAGCCTCAGAGCTTAGGCATAGATCTGAAAATCAGTTCTGTTTCCAATATGCTAGGGTTTACCCTTGTTCCCACTATAATTTGAAATGGTTACGCTCTTATGAAAATAAAGAACCTTTGCTTGGTATTTGATTTGATATTAACGAGTTTGAAATAGTTTTGTTAATATGAACATATGACCATTTGTGTCTCGATACACGTTCTTTTGTTAAAAAATGTATGGTGGGGAAATGAAAGGCTTAGTAACATAGGAACGAAGCTAAACGTCTCTTCAAAACGTCGGTCGCTTTTACTGTACAGTTAAGTAGATTCTTTTCAAAATGTGTTTTTTTCCCTTTGTAAATTACATCAAGCGGAATTCATCTCCTACTTTTCATAACTTGTACACGCTTTTTCTGAGAATTCAAAAATACTTGAAAGAATATCCTAACATATGTTGCCTTCTCTCCCGTGAAATTGTTTTCCTTGTATTGAATGCTTAAGAGAAGGGAGGAGATCTCCAACAAGACCCCGTTGCAACAGTTAAACACCAAAACACCCGATGCAAAAACACAAAAGACGAGTACAGCACGAGACGGAAAAGAGACACACGACATGTAAACATCAAACACAAAAGACTACACATAAACCAACGAGACCAATGGGCAACCGGTGCCGACTTTGGACGGCCATTTGTCACGCAAATAGCAAATGGTGTGGTTATCCTGGATTACGTGCGCACAACCCTCTCACTTCTCTAATTACCCAGAGGTCTCGAAGAACGTACAATTGTGGTGTAAAATAACCTCCTCACTGTAAGATGACAAGACCGCGAAACGCAGAGGCCCCAGAAACACAGATGAATATGTAAAAGGATATAAAAACAGGACATGCGTAATACAGTCCGTGCTCTGCCGGCTGTAGCGAGCTCATGTATGGAATCACCCGAGGAGTTCGACTGACATTCAGAGAGGACAGGTGGTCGGGGCCCTTTCTTCTCTAAAGAAGTTTGGACAGGGCCCGTCATGGAGTCCCGTCATCACAGTCAGTCAGAGTGCAAGTCTCAAGGATGCGCTTGTACAAGACTGTAGATTGGTCAAGTACCAAGCCTAGTGTCCGTCTGGTGACATTAGGATCATATCCATGGTATAAAAGGCGTTTGATGATTCTGACGCATTTTCGATGGTTATGCTACCTACCTTTGATCCTTCTTATTTGGTTTTTCATATCACAATAAAAGACAGGTTGTGTAATACCCAAAGTAATGTACTCTGTTGCGTGTATAGATCCCAATCTTAAAAGAAGTTGACTGTAATTTTTGTAAAATTTCCAGAAAGTCTTAACTAGTTTATGAGAGCGGAAACCTTGACCTAAAAGTTTTTTGGTAATTTGTAAATTTCTACTGTGAAAATCCAAAATATCAGAACATGCTCTAGCGTACCGGATGTGCTGTGATATGTAAATGCCGTATGACGGTAATCTTTGAACATCACCGTCAAGCCAGGGGAAATTTACTATGTTGAATCCAAAATCATCCCTTTTGTCATATACACTTGTATGAATCTTTCCGTTTACAATTTTGATATTTAGGTCCAAAAACGGTGTTTCTGTATTTTTAACGTTTGCCTTGTTAAATGTTAATTCTTGTGGATAGATTTCATTCTTATATACTTCAAAATCAGGATTGTCAATGGTAAGAATATCATCCAGATACCTGGAAGTATTATTGAAACATTTCAGATCATCAAACTTTCTTTGCTTTTGAAGATTTTGGATTAATTCTTTTTCATAAGTGTATAAAAATAAATCTGCAACAAGAGGCGCACAGTTAGTACCCATAGGAATTCCTACAACGTGCTTATATAGATCCTCACTAAATCTAACATAAATATTGTCCAAGAGGAAGGACAAGGCATTACACAGCTTACTACATGTCCATGATTTGTATGATTTGTAGTCTGTCGAGGAAAAGAAACCCTTCGATTCAGATGTACAAATATACGTTTTCCGCTCTCGATCAAAACACCATTTAATGAGATTAGATAATCATCATTAATTTTGTCATGAGGAAGTGTGGTGTACATATTAGAGAAGTCGTATGAAGAAATCGTATTGGCTTGGAAATTTCCAGATTTCATTTTGTCAATCACATCCCCTGAATTCTTAATAGACCAAAATAAATTTACATCGTTCCTGTTTAGAACCGTTTCACAATATCTAGTTATGTGTTCTTTAATAGCAGTAAGTGCTGACGTCAGATTTCTAGACAAAATTGTAGTGGAGCAGTTACTAGAATTAGCAATAAATCGAAATTTGAAAGGAGACTTTTGCAGTTTCGGTATGCAATATAGTGTTGGGAGATCCAATTTAGAAATAGAGATATTGAATGAAGACAGTTCACTGTTATGCTTGCTTAAAATGTTAGATGCACTTTCATTGCTTTTGATATATGTATTAGTAGACGAAAGTTCCGAAACCAAAGTTGATATGTAGTAACGTTTTCAAATGATAATGGTGATGATTAAGAGTTGACTTCGAATATCCAGTGAAAAACTAAATCTGTCCCTCGATAGTTGTTTTCATATTTCACCCTCGTGCACATTAATTCATTTTGTCACATTGCGGATCTCGTTATCAAGCATCAAAATGGTCATTCAAATTTTATCTGATGCTCCATTTTTAAATATACTTCGTGCGCGTTTCTGAAGTATTTTAAAAATATGTTGTTTCTTTTCACCTTTGTATTGCATGAAGTCCATACATTACCACATTGTATATACAAGAATGTAAACAAAGAGATCTTTGTAAATACAGCAAATAACAGGCAAAACAGCCACCAGAACAGGAGAAGATAAGGCTACCAAAGAGACAACTACCACCCAGCGGGTCATTACGTACGTGAAGGACAACACTCTACGTGAATTATCTCCACAGAATTCCATCGACAAAATCGAAATACATTTTACATATCGAAGAAAAGAGGATATTTCGGAAAGGGGGAGACTCGTTTCAGTACCCACATCTCATGCGAAACACAGAGTAGACGAGCACAGGGGACATATGACATACAAACAAGAAACACAAAAGACTACATATAAACCAACGAGACCAGTGGGCGATTGGTGCCGACTTAGGACGGTCATTTGTCACACATGAAGCATATGGTGTGGTTACCCAGATTAAGTGCGAACAACCCTCACACTTTTCCGGTTACGTATGTTGCACCACTTAAAATATCTATTGCCATGCTAAAATTCAAAATACTATGAAATACGACTACTAGTATACAGGATGGTGACGTTAGAGGGAAGGTCGTGGACTGTTTTGGTGTAAGACATTTAAATGGGGAGCAACAGGAATTTATATGTCTTTCTGTAAAATGAGGAAAATATCATCTTTAACATGAAAACGTTGCAGAGATCATGCTCAAAACTGAAACAAACAACAGACAAAAAACCAAGCAACTCAGACATTGAGGTTTCCATTCGTATTGTCTTTTTCTAACTTTCCTTTTCATATATAAGAAGGAAAGTTAGAAAAAGACAAGACAAGTACATAGCAAACAATGAAAAATGGCCTCCACATTTACTCAAATCTGACCTCCAATGTAATGATGTTAATGCCTGAAAGAAGAAAAAGCTAAATATCTCCTACATTTGTCATACACAGATAAAAAGAGGCGATTCTTGTCAATTTATCTAAATTTAAAAAACTTTTCGCTTACGAGTAAGTACCTCTAGCGGTCTTTCGAAATTAAATGTGCTACCTTATAAAATTATTAAAAGCGTGTTTAATGTATCATTGTGTTTTACTTAGTCATTAAAGAAAATAAAGCCCTTGTCTAAACAATATTGGACTAGCTGTATAAAGTAGAACTAGATACAACTGTTAAGAAGTAAATATACAGATAAAATGTCTCTTTCTTCAGTACTGATATTTGGGTTGTTACTAGTTTTAGAAGGTAAGTTGGCTTTTATATTCATACCATCAATATACATATTTTGAATGATTGTGAGGAAATTGTTCGTTGATATGCATTGATAAAATAGATGACACAAAGAAGGCATTAACAATACGATATATTTAATAACAACGTTGATAAAACTAACAAATCTGATATGAGAACAAGAAAAATAATACTTTTTTTCCATAACACGTTCACTTTTATTTGGACAATATTCTCTTTTTTTTAACTTACCAAAGGATAATATTTTCTCAATTTTGGGGTTGGAAACATGAGACATCCCACCTCCGGAAATAATGCATCCGCTAGTGTAAGAAGGTTCTCCATCCCCTGGACCATCCTTTCCTTCATTTTGGCCATGTTTTCCATGTAGTTTCGCATCTTAATAAACTCTATACAAGACAATTGGATTCGTCCACTATCTTAAAATTCAAATCTAACCAAAGGGCGCCACACCAACTTTGAATCATTTTGAATTAAGTTACCAATGAGGAGGATTTATTATCCGTTACATTATCCGTTACATGTGTGTGTGTGAGGGGGGTGTATGGTGCGCCGCTCTTTAGAAAGTACAGAAAAGTGCTCTCTGACATCGAAGGTGGACACTTTGTTTTTCTTCAGTATTAAAATATTCAAGAAAGGAGGGGATCTCCAACAACACCTAGTTGCAGCATCAACAGCAACCTCCCAAAACACCCACTGTAAAACACAACAAGAGCCCCAGGGGGCACAACGCTCACCTGATACCCATGCACGCTCTAATTGACATACTGACATTGAATACTGATAGTGCCAGTACCAGGATTTTAGCCCACAACCTTTCTAACAAGATTTTTACCGGATGCAGACAAGTTTTTTTTTCAGACAACCTTTAAAAGTACAAACAAGAGAAAATAGTCACATTTCAAAATAACAACTTTTTTACTGATTTGAAAAGATGGATTATGCGATCCAAAGTCATATGCCCAGCTAGTATAGTTCGATTATGCAACATCAAAAATAAAATCATTTTGTAAAATTCCACATTAATGTGCAACAGAAACAGAATAAAACAATGAAATGATTTCATAAATTAAGTTTATTTAAAATTGAACACCAAACCTTTCATTATTAATAGCTAGTATGCCAGAAAATAATAAAGCCTGTGTTTGTGAAACACGAATGCCCCGCAGTGGCATCTTTGTTGGTATAAACACCATTTTCTGTTAAGTATGTGAGAGGTCAGGGTCAGAGTAATGTTGGTATCAATGGAAAGATCTTGTCACAAAGAATACACATGTATAATATGAAAGCCCTATCACTAACCATTCAAAAGTTATGCCCAATGTTAAAGCTTTTGAAAAGTAGGTCAAAGGTCAAGGTCACGAGGTCAAAAATTTTGGTATCAATGGAAAGGTATTGTCACAAGGAATACACATGTGAAATATGAAAGCTCTATCACCTTCCATTCAAAAGTTATGCCCAATGTAAAGTTTTTCGGACAAACAGACAGACGGACAGGCCAAAAACTATATGCCCCCGTATCTTTGATTCCGGAAGCGTAAAAAACAAAGACTTTTCGGTTTTGCCTTTATTCATATTAAATTATACAGAAATCTATGAATGAGAGCTTTTGAATAGAATTGATTTCATCTTAATACATGTAACGTACAGTCAAAATCGTGTTAATCCAATTAACACAGACAAGTTGTTAGCAGACAATATTAATTCAAGTGAGTTGTGCAGAAATTGAGCCAATTTATTTTCCAAACAGCAGTGTACGGTGTATCAAACCTCATGACCCAGTGAAGCCACTTGGACAAATTATTTTCGGTAAATATGCTGAAATGCGGCGCTTGGAAATGTATTTTTAGCATATTGAATCAATAGTCGTGATAAATTTAACTTCGAACTTGATCTTGTCTTTTATGCAATCTAAAGATAGGTCTGAAAATATGCAAAATTCGGAACATTTTCGATGAGTACGCAGAGTTCCTGTAAAAAAAGTGAAATTTGCGAAAAAAGGACATGCATGACCCCCCCCCCCCTTTTTCTTTACATTTTTATGCGTGCCAAAGATTCGCAATAAAAAAAGACCAATTTTACAGACTTCCGGGCATTTCAAGTCAGTCAAAATTTTTAGTGTGCACCTTTTTATTTCCTGTAATTACCCCTACTAAAGGGGCAAGGAGGTATTGAACCAATCAAATCTGTAACACAAGATATATGACGACTATGTTTACCATAGATACAGAAATAAGACAGAGAAAATAAGCATTAAATAGGGAAATTGTTCGGAAATATGCATGTATGCAAAAAAAGCAATCCAATGAATGCTTGTGTCGCCTGCGTAGCGGATTTTTTTTTTTTTGAAATTAGGTCAAATATCAAGGGCAAGGTCACTAGGTTAAAAATTATGGAATGTTTAGAAAGGTCTTTTCATAAGGAATACAAATGTGAAATATCAAAGCCCTATCACTTACCACTCAAAAGATATAATAGCAAATCATAGATTTGTTGAAAAGTAGGTCAAATATATAGGGCAAGTGCACGAGGTAAAGAATGATGGTATGTAAAGAAAGGTCTTGTCACATGGAATTCACATGTGAAATATCAAAGCCTATTACTCGGCAATCAAAAGAAATAGCCAATCTAAGATTTTTTGAAAAGTAGGTCAAATATCTAGGTCAAGGTCATGAGGTCAAAAGTTATGATATGTGTAGAAAGGCCTTGTCACAAGAAGGAATACACATATGAAATATCAAAGCTCTATCACTTACCAATCAAAAGATATAGCAAATCTTAAATTTTTTGAAAAGTAGGTCAAATATCTATGTCAAGGTCATGAGGTCAAAATTATGGTATGTGTAGAAAGGTATTGTCAAAAGGAATACACAAGAGAAATATCAAAGCCCTATCACTTGCCAATCAATAGATATAGCCAATCTTGGTTTTTTTTTTTAAAGTAGGTCAAATATCTAGGTCAAGGTCATAAGGTTAAAAAATATAGTATGTGAAAAAAGGGCTTGTCACAAGAAATACACATGTGAAATATCAAAGCCCTATCACTTACCAATCAAAAGATAAAGCCAATCTTAGATTTTTTGAAAAGTAGGTCAAATATCTAGGTCAAGGTCACGAGGTCAAAAAATATGGTTTGCGTAGAAAGGTCTTGTCACAAAGATTACACATGTGAAATATCAAAGCCCTATCACTTGCCAATCAAGAGATATAGCCAATATTAGATTTTTAGAAAAGTAGGTCAAATATCTAGGTCAAGGTCACAAGGTCAAAAATTATGATATGTGTATAAAGGTCTTGTCACAAGGAATACACATGTGAAATATCAAAGCCCTATCACTTACCAATCAAAAGTTATGGGGTGTGACATCCAAGTTTGACAGACAGACGGACAGACGGAGGGACAGATGGACGGACAGACGAACAACGGACAAAGTGATCCCTAAGTGTCGCTGTGCTTCGCAGGCGACACAAAAAGTCAACATTTTAAAAATAAATTCAGAGTATATTTGATAGCGTATGTGGCCAAGTTAATTCGAAGTATGAAAATAAGTACACAAAGCCAAACTAGCTATAGCTTGTCTTATTTAAAAAATCATTAAAAACCTAAAAGTTGATATTTTGACAAAATTCTTTCACAGTTTCATTTCTAGCGATAAATATAAAAATAAAAAGAGAAAAAAAACTGAAAAAGGGAAAAAAAATTGTTGGGGTCCCGCCGGGGTTTGAAGCTACTCCCCATGGGTCCATTTGGCATGGAAAACATACATTATACCTATGTACAATCTTAAAAAATATTCCTTAAAAATCCAAAAGTGGATATCTTGACAAAATTCTTTCACTTGTAGGGTACCATGCATGAGTACCTCATACCTACAAATTGTCATGACAATCTGAAGAGTGGTTATAGAAAAGAAGCAGAAAATGTATGAAAATCAACCCCCCCCCCCCTTCCTTTTTACATAAGAAAAAAATTCATAAAAAATCAAAAAAATAAATTTTAAGCATAAAATACATATCAAAGCATTAAGTAAGTTAAATATGATAAATATGTAGTAAATGAGTGTGTAAAATCATACACTTATTGAGTTATTTAAAGAAATAGTGCAAAAATGTGCATTTCTGACAAAGTCCGAAAAGACATCAAAAACGCGTCAAAAATTTGACTTCAAAGTGGAACCAAAAATAACAACACTTCTTAAGACATCTATCTAGATCATCCTGATGCTTTCAGTTTGTCGATACATGCTTCGATTCTGAAGAAGAAGTTTGTCAAAGGAGGGTACCCCCCGTGACCTACTTTTGGCTGTGGTGGCGCCACCTGTTGACAGATCCGGACGAAAAACAACAACACTTGTAGGGGACCATGAGTACTTCAAACCTACCAAGTTTCATCAAAATCCCTTCAGCCGTTCTGGAGAAGAAGTTTAAAATGTGAAAAGTTTACGACGACGACGGACGACGACGGACGACGACGACGACGACGACGGACGACGGACGACAGACGCAACACTATGACAATAGCTCACTTGAGCCTATGGCTCAGGTGAGCTAAAAATGACACGCACAGAAAGAGACGCAGTAGTACAATGAACGTCAAATCACAGAAAAACATAAAACACAAATGACTACACATAAACCAACGAGACCGATTGGTCTCTTCAGTATTCAACGGCTGACAATCTTCTAATATATTTTCCTCTTCTGATTTCATAGAATGTTACGGGGAGTCATGTCTGGCGTATTACTCTTCGTCCGGGAGCACCTCCTACTATATGCACTGCTCCTACAAATGTTGTGGTACTAGCTATTCCAGATACTGCTGCTCTGACAACAGGTAAAAATAACCAATCAACGTCCGAGTTATTCATAGAAACTACGATTTTTTTTCAAATTGCTCGTTGTAAAGTAATAAAAAAAATTTAAAAGCCAAGCGAAGTTTTAAAATATTTATTTAAAAAAACATGTTAACATTATTTTCAGACTATGGCAAGATCTATTTTAGCGGACTGAGAACTATTAAAATGTTATATTTACCACGGTAATGCGAGATCACTTAACCTTTATCTCACTTATTATATCCATCCGGTATAAAAAGTGGTATGAACGGTTTACAAGTAAACTCGGATGACGTCGCGCCGGTGGCTATATGCATAACCTTTTAACGTTTCATAGAACTGCATTGTTGATTTGCCAATCAAAAAAGGGATCATTTTCCATTAATATAAAATATTATTTAATTTTCTTATTTTTTTAACTGAATTGAAGCGACGGATGTTGCATACAAGCAGGAGATGCTGACTCTTCCTGGGCACCTTGTCTAACTCCCATATTGGGAGTTCGCTTCTTTTCATGTCGTGGAGGTTTTTGTTTGCTTGCTTTGGTTCCTGTTTTATCCTGATTTTTTATGCCTTCACTTTATGATTTTCTAAATTATCGATTTTGTGCTGTATATTTGGATATCGTCATTATCCATATTTGCCAAGTGTACTATTTTCAGTGCTGCCAATATTGCCGGTGCCGTAGTAGGGTGTCTGGTAGTAACAGCCGTCATCGTCATTGTCACAGTGGTCGCTTGTATACAATATAAAAAGGCAAAACTCAAACGATCAACCATGGATGGTAATCACATTGAATTTCTGTCTGTCTGTCTGTCTGTCTGTCTGTCTGTCTGTCTGTCTGTCTGCCTGTCTGTCTGTCTGTCTGTCTGTCTGTCTGTCTGACTTTAATTTCGCGAGCTCATCATCTGAATTTTTAAAATTAGTTCCTTTTTTCTGTATAGGTATTTTTTATTTCTCGTCCGTTGTCTTATTAGGGTAATTAAGTCTAATGGGAAGGGAAAATAAGACGCTTTTGAATTTTGTCAAATGAGATCTACTTTTTATCCTTTGGGTGGACTTTTTACTAGCGAGGACTTTATTTTCGCATTTGATCAAGCTCGCGAAACTACGCGAAAATAAAGTCTTCGCTAACAAAAAGTTGTTTGCAGTAATTACAACCCTATATGAAAGTATGACAGACAAACGGTCGAAAGACGGCCGGACAGATTAACAAGTTGTTCCTTGTATGTTCCTTGCGTTGTATGCATCATAAAACTACCTTTATTGCAATTAATTGTCCTAATCAAATTATTTTTCAACTCTTGTAACTAGTACTTGATTCTGCTCTGTAGATTCCCCCGAAGCTGATGAAGCAGTAATTCAACATTACGAGGCGACTGGTCAGTTACCATCCAACATCGTGATGGATCTACCACCAAAATCTGGAATGACTCCTTCGGATAATCCAACATATACCCCAAAAGCAGAAGTTTATCCTAGCACTGCGATCAACTATGAAGTGACTCGAGAGGACTCTATAATTGAACCCTGTCAAATAGACCCATGAACAAACATCAATATTATATGTCATATATGTTGTGAATGTAAATTATAAATGTTACGAAAGTTTGTCGAATTTAATCATACTCAAATACAAGTAACTAGATTTATGTTTTATGATGTATAAAGTACTTACGTTCTCCATTTTATTTCTAATTCATTTATATTCATAGACATCGCTATATGAATTAGTTAAAGAAGATCCTGACGATAATCTCAACAACACTCACAGCAGAGCACAAAATTTAGCATCGACCTCTAGCAAGCTAGAGGTGGGATCAGGTGCCCGAAAGGAGTAAGCATCCACTGTTTGGCTAGCCGCACCCGCCGTCGATGTTCACGCACGAAAATGAAAGTAATATCTAAAATACATGCACTGTCTGAGGTTATGTCTATATAGAAAGTGCTATGGCGACCATGTCAGGGAAAAATATTCAAAGCACTTACTGTCAAACCCCTCGCGGGTACTTTTTACGAGCTTCACTCGGCAAAGGGAATAAGTGTGACACAAATGAGTTAAAGAATTCTATGTTTAAGAAATTAACCTTAATTACTTAATTCTTTCTGTTCGTGCAGACATCGCCAGAAAAATTGGAAGGAAAACTGCATCAATGCGCCAATTAAGCGCGTTGATGCAAAAGTTTATGGTGATAACAGAATCAACAGGAAGAATATATCAATTCTTATCATTTCTAACTTCTCCTTATGGACATTCTGTGGAATAAAAAAAGAGAATAAATATCAGTACATTATCAGTCCTTGAATGCTGAAGGAAGTGTCCGACTCTGATGCTAGAGAACAGCATTCTGGGCTTTCTAAATACAACAGATACACCAGGCATGTACACAGCCAATTGTGCCTCACATGAAATTCGTGTGAAATTTACATGAACTTTACATGAAAGTTCACATGGAATTTGTGTGAAACGAACACGAACATGAAATTTACATGAAATTTTTCACATGAAATTCATGTGAAGATTTTAACATGGATGTTATGTGAATTTAGTTTCCTGTGAAGGTCACTTCGAAAAATTCATGTGAAATTCATGTGAAGGAAATTTATGTGAAATTCATATGAAATATTTTTCACATAAATCTTATGTGAAATTCATATGAATTTTACATGAATTTTCATGTGAAATTTACATGATGCTCATTTCATGTGAATTTCATGTGAGGCACAATTGGCTGTGTATAACGGAAAATGTATGATTTTTATACCGAAGCCAAAGAGAGACGATTGCTCGCTGTTTGAATCGTGGCGGCAGTCATAGCTTTTGCTCTTCTTGGATGGCAGTTGTATCAACCCCCGAACTGACGAAATAAAGCGTGAGGTGGATCGTATTAGATTCAATAAACAGTCCATATAAGAAATGAATCGTATCTATTTTCTGTTGATGCAGATTTCCGTCCAATTTTTTTCTGGTGATATCTGCATCAACGGAGAAAGTATCAGGATCATTTCTTAATTAATGTAAAGCGTCAAATGATGAAACATTATCAAAATAACCTTTTATTCAAACCCGGAAATCCTATACCCCTTCACCAAAATGATTACAAACTCAAATGAAAACTTGAGAGAATAACACTAAAAATGATACCATAAACAGAAGATACTTCCTCCTCCAAGATTTAGGACGAAACTAGATGACCAAGGAAAGTTATGTCATGCTTGTATACAAAAGAAGGGAGGGGATCTCTAACAAGACCCTCTTGCACACCAACATAAAGACACCAAAACACCCGATGCAAAAACACGAAAGACGAGCATACTATGAGACGGAAAAGAGACATACAACATGTAAAAATCAAACTCAAAAGACTACACATAAACGGACGAAACCAAAGGGCAACCGGTGCCGACTTTGGACGGCCATTTGCCACGCAAGTAACAAATGGTGTGGTTATCCTGGATTACGTGCGCACAACCCTCTCACTTCTCCAATTACCCAGAGGTCTCGAAGAACGTACAATTGTGGTGTAAAACAACCTCCTCACTGTTAGATGATCTCACACAAACAAGACCGCAAAACGTATGGGCCCCAGAGACACAGATGAATATGTAAATGGATATATATTAGAGGGCGTTGGTGTCAGTTCAGTGATAATGGTAAATCATATCCGCTTCGTACTTGGATATACTTCTATCTTTCGACGCAAACGGACATTTGAACACCTCACTGTATGGCAAGCGTGACGATTTCAGCTTCCACAGAACTAACTTCCCTTTCATGAGTAGCAACATTCTGTCTTCTTCTGCTTATGGCGTTTTTGTTTCTCAGCTGATACGGTACGCAACGGCATGTTCCAAATATGAAGATTTCATCGTTAGAGTCAGACGGCTTGCAAGTAAACTTGTTCAGGGTTATATCACACATCGGATGAAATCATCATTGAGGAAGTTCTTCGGTCGCTACGGGGATATAATAAATGCATATCAGATCCCCCTTTTCCAGAATGATCAGTGATATTCTACATTGTGATTAAATAGCTGTAGTCATCACCAAACAAGACATACTTACCTTATCTATACATTTAAATGATGCTATTGAATTTTAAGACCTTTAACATCAAAATGTACATCGAGACAATCACCGAATTTGACAGGTTTCCATGGAGCTGTTGCGACTGGTGTTGCATGCGATCAGGAGACGCTGACTCTCCCCGGACACCTGGTCTCACTTCGGAGTGTTGTTCATTCCGGAGTTCGCATCCGTTCCGATGATAATTCTCACGATTTGGTCTTGCCTTCTCGACTTTGAGACTGAATAACTGTTAGGTACTTCTTTGATGTTTATATTAATTCAACTTAGGGGAAATTTCATATTAGTCTTTCAATTCTCCAGATGTCTTAATCCAGATTCATGCTCTAAATTCTGAACTAAGTAATGCCATAGTGAAAAAAGTATCCCCATATCGGCCATAGAATTACCAGGTCACTACTTCAGACTTCGATCCTGAATGAGAAGTCGATCGATTTGAAGGACGTCTAGCTGACTCTCAGAATGACTTCATGCTTTTTGAAAACTTGTCTGGCATAACACATCATTGAAGGTATGAATACGACACAGGAAGATCATGATAAAATGCTGTTAATAAAGCATACTTGTTAAAATGATTGAGTGTTGTCCGATGCGTTTTCTAATAATCTGTTCAACAAAATCTTCTTGGAAATATTCATTGGAAGAAGGGAGGGGATCTCCAACAAGACCCTGTTGCAGCACCAACAGCAAAACACCAGATGCAAAAACACAAAAGGCGAGCATAGTATGAGACGAAAAAGAGACATACGACATGTAAACACCAAACACAAAAGACTACACATAAACCGACGAGACCAATGGGCAACCGGTGCCGACTTTGGACGGCCATTTGTCACGCAAATGGTGTGGTTATCCTGGATTACGTGCGCACAACCCTCTCACTTACCCAGAGGTCTCGAAGAACGTACAATTGTGTTGTAAAACAACCTCACTGTAAGATGACATCACACAAACAAGACCGCAAAACGTAGAGGCCCCAGCAACACAGATGAATATGTAAATGGATATAAAAAGAGGGCGTGCGTAATACAGTCCTTGGAACGAACGTTTAACTTCCTGGATGAAATTTCAATTGCTCTCCATTAATAATACGATATACCCCGCACTGAAGGTTTTGGGTTTTGGAATAAAATCATTCCAAAGTGAAATGTCCTGGTATACGGTATAACGTATACGTCATAACCAGGGATAAATGGATCTTAACATCAGGGAACGGACAGTTGATCATGAAAATGAAGGTTTGGTGAAGTTTTCAAGTTTTAAATACAGCAAAAATTATTACTCTCATTGGTATCATGGTTAGCTAACATTATAGTCACTGAAAAGAATATGTTTCAGAAATCCAACATTTTGGAATGAGTGAAGGAATACGTCAGCAAGAAACTAGAATAATTTTAATAGACAGAAGATGAAGACGAAGATTGGTTTTTGTTTGTTTGCTTTGGTTCCTGTTTTATCCTGATTTTGTATGTCTTCGGTTTCTGATTTTCTGAATTATCAATTTTGTGCTGTATACAGGGATATGGTCATTATCCATATTTGTCATCTTTACATCAAAGCTCTTTAAATGTTGTCCATCTCCATGTGTGGTCATCTGACAGTGAGGAGGTTGTTTTACACCGCAATTGTATGTTCTTCGAAACCTCTGGGTAATCGGAAAAGTGGGAGGGTTGTGCGCACGTAATCCAGGATAACCACATCTTCTGCTATTTCCATAGCAGATGGCCGTCATAAGTCGGCACCGGTTGCCCATTTGTCTCGTTGGTTTATCTGTAGGCCTTTGTGTTTGATGTTTCTGTGTTGGGCGTTGACGTTCCTTGTCCCTTATGCGTCTCTTTCTGTGCTTGTCTGCTTTGTGTTTTTGCATTGGGTGTTTTGGTGTTTTGCTGTGGGTGCTGCAACCTGGAGTTGTTGGAGATCCCCTCCTTTGTTGATAAGGAATAAGATTTTCAGCAATACAACGTCGCCATGGTCACACTGGAACAATGACATAGTGACATATACAAACGGCCAGAGACAATGACTCAAACTAAGAAGACCATGTTGCAACACCAACAGCAAAACACCAAAACACCCGATGCGAAAACACAAAAGACGAGCATACTAAGAGACATACGACATGTTACTATCAAACACAAAAGACTACACTTCAACCGACGAGACAAACTAAGAAGACGTACAAACTTACAAAGAAAAGACACCATTGTTACACACCAATGAAAAAAATCGGTGACAAAATAAACTTTAATACACATTTTATTACTGAAGTGTTGTAAAGTATGTCATAGGATAATGTCACTCTAGCACAGAAACTGGCTGTTCAAGATACTTTGCAGATGGTGCAGTCATCCTCTCTGCACGGTGATAATACGTTGCCATGGGAATCTGTTTGTCAAATCCATTAATTCTTGTACATTCCTGAAAATGATAATATTGTAATAATGAAAAATCGAACAATTGCACAAATATCAAAATTACACACAAAGCTATCTATCGTTTTCTTTATTACACCAGAATTTTCTTTATGTTTTCATTTTTGATTCCAAAATTTGACCTCTGGGTAACCCGAAGAGCGGAAGGGTTGTGTGCACGTAATCCGGATAAACACAACATTTGCTACTAGCGTACCTGAGTCGGCACCAATTGCCCATTGCTTTCGTTGGTTTATGTGTAGTGCTTTATGTTTGGTGTTTTGATGTAGTGCTTTGTGTTCCTTGTCCCTTTTGTGTATCTTATCGTGTATGCCTTCTCTTGTTTTTTTTTTTTTTTTTGTTTTTTTTTTTGGGGGGGGGGGGGGTGTCAAAGTTTTGATGTTTTGTGGTGGGTGCTGTAGCCGAGTCTTGTTTGAGATCTCCTTCTTATGGTTTTTTTTTTTTTTTTTGTACATGTATAACAATTTTAAATATTTACATTACTAGTAGATTCCCCATGTTGAACGCCCATTAGGCAACTAGAATATTATATTCCAATAACTTGGGTTGCTATTGTGACGTCACGTTCAAGTTTTGCATGTAGGGAAAATTTACCAAAGTTAAGATACATTTGACGCTGTTACAGGCAAAATGTGCGATGTTCATGTAAATAAAAATGACCGGTAATTAGAATAAATGTAAATATAAGTAATGACTGTCTTACTTTTACACGTGCAAATTTTCCGAGAATCCCTTCGCGATTCACGGAATTTGCACGTGAGCAACCAGAATTATACACCCATGAACACCAAAAGTAAGACAGTCATTTCTTAAATATTCAGAACAGCAACATAGATTCTCAAGGAAAAAAATAGCTTTTTTTTAGAATTTGAAAATTGAATAAATGTTACTCACACAAGGATCCGGATAAGTATAAACCGTCTGTCCTCTTGATAGTACACTATTTACTATCTCCCTTAAATTGATGGCTTCCACTTTCTCCCAATGAGCTTTGTGACTGTTATAAGAAAGGGAAATATTAAAGCACGACAATAAAACAATACAGTCTATGAATAACAAAGAATAAGAAAACCAGCATATTTCTTCTAGAACAAAATATAAGTAATTTTGAAAAGGTGCGTTAAATTTATTCTTTTGGCTATATGTAGTACTAGTCAAAATGGTGATGGAAAGAAATGGCAAGGCATATTAAGAATTCCTTACCTATCTTGTGATAAAACTGTCTTTGAGAGATTTGTTAGTGAGATTAATGTTTCCTCCATCCTGTCTAGAAGCTCAGACATCAAGCTGTTACGTATGTCATCACTGATCTAAAAATAAGAAAATCCGCAACTTTAAAGCAATGCAAAGCACTTGTTATAAAACTGGTCAGAATGAGATATGGAAGGACAAAATTTTTTTAAAACGACGATTTATGTATGGAAGAATTTGCATTGTCAATATGAATATATTAAGTATATTCCTAAACTTAATCTGTTTCCAAAGGAATAAGGGATTTTTACAAAATGTTACAGGTACCTGTTTCATCCGATGCGCAGTTGCTTCCACTTGACACCTTAGTTTACAGTATGTCATGGTGGCGCTGTTGTACTTCCCTTCTTTTATCTTCAATGTTTTCTCTAGGTCTTTGATGGCGTTATCTCTGACTTTAAGTCCCTTTTTGGATAACTCATCTTTAAGGTGCTCTCTAGAAGCTCGTGCTGTCTCTATCATCAGTTTATATTTGTTGACTTTGGACCTGCCTATCCAGCACTCCTGAAAAAGCCATTTTAAACTTTTTTACAACGAATATTTTGGCTTGCTTGAAATTCCAATCAAACGTGTAACAAGTCACTGAAACTTGAATTCCAATACCAGGTGTTAAGCAGATAAACATATAACTGTACTATTGAATACCAAAATGAAATACACGAGTAACTTCTTTACATTTATTTCCCATCATGCTTTTACCCTCTGATTGATATACTAGTAGTTTTTATATAAAAAGTTTTTAAAACCAAATGGACATGTTAAAGTCAGTCATTGGTATAAAGATTTTTCGATCAATTCTAATATGTAAAAATGCTTTAGACTGTCCTTATTTTGTCATAGGACTATGAAGATGTTCTAGCATGTATCTACAAGAAATGAAGGAATCTCCAAGAGGACTCGCTTGCAGCAACCGCAACAAAAAAAAGAAAACAAACACCCATATGCGAAAAAGCACATTAAGAGACACCAAAGGGACAAGGAAAAACAAACACCAAAATTAAACAAAGTAGACTACACATAAACCTTCGATGGACAACCAATGTCGACTTAGGACGGCCATCTGCCACGCAGGTAGCAAATGTTCTCGATCGAAGAACTACAAACTGGCGATATTGTGAGATTTGTTTGACCCTATCAAAGTACCTGCTGTGCCTTTTGTATTGCGGTGATCAGTTTCTGATGGTTGTTGATGAGTCCACGTAAAGTCTTTGTTTTCTTCTCTAAATCTCTGTACATATTCTTATCAATCCTGAAAATAGACAAGAAGTATTTTATAGAATGAGCGAATGAAATCCCGATAAATACCTAAATGAATGAATGAATGGATGAAGAAAGAAAGAAAGAAAGAAAGAAAGAAAGAAAGAATCCACAACATTAATTTTTTCTCTTTTTCTCAAAATAACATTGCTGTAAACGTGGAAATATTTTCGTGCCGGGTAATTTTTCGCGCTTTTTGTGATTGTATAATTATCGCGAAAATAAACCCGCGTGAAAAGTACAAACGATACTCCCGATTACACCAAAATTAACCCCACGCGAACTGTTGCAATGTTCACTTCGCGAAAATCTCCACCAGCGAAAATAAGCACGTTTACAGTAGTACATGATTAACCATTGACCAAAATATGATTAAAAATATAGATAGATGGAATAATGAAATCAAAAAGACGGATACATCTTAGAAAGCTAACAATTTACTAACGTTTCTACAGTATGCAGATGTCTCTTGTCAAAAATATGGAAGATGGAGGGGAAAGTGTTTTTGTTTGAAGTTTCTATGTCCGCCATTTCTTCCCGCATGCTAGTTGCCACATCCTTCACGAGATTGTATAACTGCATATGTGATGTCGACACTAGAATTGCGTATAATAATGATGATATTAAACTAAAACAAAAGTTGAGGCTGCGAATTAGAATTTTTTTCGTATAAAATAATTACTTTTTATAATTATCTTTTTCGTCAATGAAATAGATTAGTTAAACTTGTCATTTTGTAATTTTCGTTCGCTCCAATTTCGAACAAAAAACAATTCACATTAAAATGGTTATAGTTCTGAAAAAATGCTTCATTGTGAAAACAAGGTGACCAACCTTTAAAGTCATCAGCATGTCTTGACAGTTTGTCCAGTATTCCTTGTAAGATCCACGTGTTTACAGGTTTGTCATGATGCAGGAAATTGTCAATCATTTTCTCAGATAGTGAAGATGGACGATCAATGCTGAAATACAGAATGAGATAAAGAACAAAATACATTTGTGAAACACTGCGTAATGAGTAAAGTCACACAGTAAAGTTAAGCCATTTTGGATTGTTTGTCATAAAAAAATGTCAAAATTTTGGAACCAATTGAAAGGTCTTGCAACAACAAATACACATGTGAAATATGAAAGTCCTATCACGTAACATTCAACGGTTGGTTTATGCCAACGTTAATGCGGGGGGGGGGGGTGACTGACGAATGCGTAAAGAAGGCAAGAATAGAATAGTAAGGATTTCCCGAGGGTAAGGTAATTTTCCTTTAGGGATACACCCTCATAACTTCAAGCTTCTGTGACTTTTATGTCCAAAAATATCAGCTTTATGATATACATGTAGTTCACAAGACTTGCTTCATTACCCGTTATCTAGAGTGGCTTCGTGGTGAACATAAAGTTACCAAGTTGACTATGAATGAAAGCACAAATAGAAATCTGACCATTTGCATGTTGTTTCGCAGCAAAACTATGAATCATGCACAAATGGCAACACACGAAACAACACACAGCACTTGAGGGAATGCCGCAGTAGCGGCCCCTAAATAGCCTTATCCGGAGGAAGAACAATAAGACCAAGAAGCATTAACAAGGATTCATTACGTGTGTAGTAAACAGGATTGGCTGTGGATATCAAAATTAAATGCACACACATCCCTTTATTATCAGAAATCATAATAAACGCGAAGTTGCGACCAAATGAAAGACACCCTATACTAGGAAAAGGAGTGAAAATGAGAATACGCATGCTATATTTAAGGTATCATTCTTGTTGGGACAAATCTATGGAGATCAGACTGACCCCAGTTCGTTCCCTCTCGACATCATTGCCTGGACATTGTCATTTACGGAACGCCCCCCCCCCCCCCCCCCCCGCCCCATCTTTTTTTTTTTTTTTTTACAACCTTAAGCAATATCATACAACAACCAGTCTACAATACACCCGCACGCATCTAAAGTGAAACAGAAGTTGAAAAAAAATCATTTTAAGACAACATCCTTTTTCAGTGATGCTAAAAACTGAGATAAACTTTAATAGTATCTACATATTTACAGAATAAGAATTGGACCAAGAATTTAATGTAAGTAATTTTTGAAATAATCCTAGGGTTTTTTTTTTTGTTTTTTTTTTTTTTTTTTTTTTTTTAATTTTGTTTCGTTTTGATCACATTCATGCGAAAATTGTGCGATTCATGAATGCTTTATTCTATCTAACAGAGGATGTGAGAAAGCCGAATTTTCGACAACTCTTCAGTTTGACATAAACTGGCATTTGACGCTTTGACGCTTTCATATATCTCTGTTCCTAATAATAATTTTCTATAATATTTTTATTCAGTAACTCACCAATCTTTGACTGCATTACGCACAGCGGCAATGTTAAGAACAAACAAGGATTCCATAACGAGTTACAGTGTGATGAGATCCCAGTAAATATATCGTCGAAAATCTCCGTCGAAATTCGCTTCCGTTCGTTGATACAGCGCAGAACGTTGTGAAGGGATTTCACGCTAAACCGTCTATGACGTCACCGTGTGGTATTTTTATATACAAGAAACGATAACGTAATCAAATACTTGGCGATGGAGTTCCGAAAACTCACAAACTATTTTAACAGAACAAAATACTTTTAAAAATTAAGAACAGAATGAAAGGAATAAAATAGTAGTCTGCATTACATACATACATACATTTGAAGACTGATTTTTTTTTATCCATATTAGTATGCAAAACAGTCATACTCGCGTCTTTTCGACAAATGAGTCCAATACTTTCATTCATTCATTCATTAGTTTAAACATATTTATTCATCATAAACATGAAAAGGGATTGGGCAATGCCGCAAAAGTTATCTCAACATTACTGCATGGAGCCCTCTCCTTAAAATGTACAACATATTATTATGATCAAGATGACGACATTTAAATACACATAGAACAAGAGCAATTCATTCATTCATTCATTCATTCGTTCATTCATTCATTCATTCATTCATTCATTCATTCATTCATTCATTCATTCATTAAGCAACAAATTGAAAGCTACTAAAACTTAAATTTTCTCACTTTTATTTTCCGTGAACAGTTCTGAAAAAAAAATCTTGTCCAGCCCTCTTAAAATCAGACACGGTCTATTTAGTATTGGCATGGTGGGGTATTCAGAACAATATATTGCACAGGGGTGATGTATCATCGCTTGGTCACAAACCCTTTCCTCTATACAAACCCTTTCTTCTATATGTCTATGTAAAGACACGCAGAAGAAAGGGTTTGTACTGAGGAAAGGGTTTGTGACCAAGCGATGATACCTCACCCCTGTGATATATTGTATTATTTTTGTCCCGAGCAAGGGCAACGGTTTTTGTTGTTGTTTTTTTTTTTTTTTTTTTTTCATGTCCAGTTCCCGCAAGATAAAAAATCTATTAGAAGATCTGTAAATAAATTTTCATACAAGGTGGACATATACTGTTAGTCGCATACATCCATGACATCCATTTATACATTGTCTGTATCTGAGGTTTCAGTAAGGATAACCCGATCTGCGCACCCGCTTTTAAACTCATAGTGAGAGAATGCCGCAGTACTGTACGTACATGTACAATGTAAGATGGATTTATTTATACAAAGAGGAATATCTTCTTGGTCAATTACAGGGCATAAAATCTGAATTTGCTAGATATTTTTAGCATTTCACGTCGATTTTTTTTTTCGATTTGAATTTCGCGGTAATAATCCATTCCCGTCACATGATACTTACGTCATGACGTGGAGTCACATGTTTATCCAAAATGGTGGACAACATGAAACATCGGTCGATACTCTTCTTGAATATTTTAATGATTTTAGGTAAATAGTTTTCAATAAATGTGTTCGATGATTTGAGAGATTATTGGTATTGGTCAATTTCAGAATCCAGGTGATTTGAAAGGCATCAAGGACACAAAATACGAAGCAAATTTGTTTCCAGACGTTTGCATATTTCCGTTGCCGTACACGAATTGACTCTGCCTCGAACTTCCTTTAAGTTTAAGTTAAAATAACAAACGAATGATTTTTAAAGATTCTTATACAAAGTATATTGTATAGAGAAAGAAATGAAAAATTTAAAAGAAAGGATGGGATCTTCAACAACACTCAGTTGCAGCACCCACAGCAAAACGGTCCCAATGCGAACAGAGCAGGCACTCGCAGAAAGAGACGTAAAGGGACAAGGAACACTAACTCACTCCATAGAAACATGAAACACAAAAGACCACACATAAACAAATGGGACCAATGGGCAACCAGTGCCGACTTAGTGTAATATGAAGCGACGGGGGAGCCCGAAGGAGGGGTCTGAAGTCAAGTGCACCTAACCGCATTCCTGATAAAGCTAGCCTACCGGGAGGCAGTTCAAGTGGCTTATATTCCTAAGCTCACTATTTGTTACACTTCACCCTTCTCGGGGAAAGCTTCGTCCCCGAAGCTTACTCATGTGCTTGAGTTCTCTTTGGGATATCCACGGCTTTCCTCTGTCATACTCATACATGTAGCATGTTCCAGCTGCTACTTCTTCTGGCAGTATCCTTTCAACTCAACATGGACGTCAGTCCACCCGTCCGTACTGACTGAACAGAAGTACCTTCGGGCACAATGGTCCGAAACCTGGCCATATGGACCACCAAGTCACTAATGAATCATCCAGAGGGCCTGCTGCAGACTCCAAAGCCACTTCGCTGCCACAAAGTTGTAACATGAAGAGACGGGGGAGCCCGAAGAAGGGGTCTGAAGTCAAGCACACTTGACCGCATTCCCGATAAAGCTAGCCTGTCGGGGAGGCAGTTCAAGTGGCTTATATTCCTAAGCTCACTATTCGATACGTTAGGACGGCCATCTGCCACGCAAATTACAGACGGCCAAGGTTATCCGGATTACATGTGCACAACCTTCCCACTTTTCCGATTACCCAAAGGTCTCAAAGAATGCACAATAGCTGATTTTCCATCAGATTCATTAGGCGGACAGACACCAGGCATTATAATATTTTATATATTTAAAATTTGGCGTTATTTTCATTGTGATGTCATAATAGAAAACATATGACAACACATAAACTTGGTAAAGTTAGTGCGATCAAATATGATGTACGTCACAAGTAGAAATGTTGCCAAATGATATGATGTCTGGTGTCTGTGCATATAAAATCAATGTTTAAAACGGTCATAAATATTTTCTGGAAAATGGATCCACTATTGAGGTATAAAAAACCGTGCTCTGTGGTTTACCGTCCGCAAAGCTCCGGAAGTCAGGAAATTGAAGTTTTGTCTCATATGTTGGGAAATTTACCATTTATTAATAGACCTTGAACTTTCGAAACTATGACGGTGCAAGTTATGTGTTCATATGACCAATCCGTAACGCTCACAGTGAAAAAAATAGTTACGCTAAAGTTAACATTGAAATTTCAATCTATTTTCTGTCACTGTGATGGTACAAGTCATATTGGTTGCTTAAACATATAACTGATATCATAGTTACAAGAGTCAGAGATCTACAGCAACATCCCCCCTCCATATGAATTTCACTTTCACTACAAAGTAGACAAAACTTCATTTTTTTCAATTTCCAAAGTGAGCTGCGTTGGTTGCTAAAACTTCGAACAGATATTTGCATGGATATTGTATTAGTGACTTCTTCACCATGTAAAACTACAATAGAATATATACCATTCAATAGTAGTGTTTTTTTTGTGTAAGCTAGTCATTACAAATCATTCAAACTTTACCTTAACCTTCTATACAGACAAAACTGCTGTAAGATTAACTGTTTTCTGAATTCTATATTAAAAATGTAGTAATTATCCATTATAAGCTGACATAAGCTCATTCACATAAGTGAACATCATGCCAAAATAAACACTGAATTAACGCCCAACCTATAGGTAAAAAGAAATTTGCATGTCTGTAAAATTTGATTGTTTTCACATACAATATGGATTTAGTAATCAGGATAGTTGTGTATGAACACTACATCTATGCTGTGTAAGCTACACTTGTAAGGGCCTTACAGAATGTAGTGTACTTTCAGTATGTACATATCAAACATACTATCCTACATTCATTTGACATTAAATCCAGAAAATCTTGTTTTAAAAGTTTTCTTTGAAATCAGATACATGTACTGAAAATTAGACATTATAGTTTTTGAGGGTGCACATGTACAGAATAGAGTGACATTTATTTAAAAATGCATATGTGATAAGATCTAAAGTCATGTGCTTGTTACATGTACATCAATTTGACTTCAATAAAGAATAAGCTGCTCATGCAACTTTCATTGAAATTTCAAGAACTGTTTGAACCGAAATCTGTTTTTTTTTTCAGGTCAAGCATTCTGTCAGGAATTAGTAGTAACACATGCACCTTCCTATGTTCAGTTTCAACAGCAGAAGGAAAAGCTTCAGACAAGTGATGTTCCACATGTTATCTCACAGACACTGGGCATACCAAACACTGTAGTAAGTACCCACATGTTATCTTACAGACACTGGGCATACCAAACACTGTAGTAAGTACCCACATGTTATCTCACAGACACTGGGCATACCAAACACTGTAGTAAGTACCCACATGTTATCTCACAGACACTGGGCATACCAAACACTGTAGTAAGTACCCACATGTTATCTCACAGACACTGGGCATACCAAACACTGTAGTAAGTACCCACATGTTATCTCACAGACACTGGGCATACCAAACATTGTAGTAAGTACCCACATGTTATCTCAAAGATACTGGGCATACCAAACACTGTAGTAAGTACCCACATGTTATCTCACAGATACTGGGCATACCAAACACTGTAGTAAGTACCCACATGTTATCTCACAGACACTGGGCATACCAAACACTGTAGTAAGTACCCACATGTTATCTCACAGACACTGGGCATACCAAATACTGTAGTAAGTACCCACATGTTATCTCACAGACACTGGGCATACCAAACACTGTAGTAAGTAGTAAGTACCCACATGTTATCTCACAGTCACTGGGCATACCAAACACTGTAGTAAGTACCCACATGTTATCTCACAGACACTGGGCATACCAAACACTGTAGTAAGTACCCACATGTTATCTCACAGACACTGGGCATACCAAACACTGTAGTAAGTAGTAAGTACCCACATGTTATCTCACAGTCACTGGGCATACCAAACACTGTAGTAAGTACCCACATGTTATCTCACAGACACTGGGCATACCAAACACTGTAGTAAGTACCCACATGTTATCTCACAGACACTGGGCATACCAAACACTGTAGTAAGTACCCACATGTTATCTCACAGACACTGGGCATACCAAACACAGTAGTAAGTACCCACATGTTATCTCACAGACACTGGGCATACCAAACACAGTAGTAAGTACCCACATGTTATCTCACAGACACTGGGCATACCAAACACTGTAGTAAGTAGTAAGTACCCACATGTTATCTCACAGACACTGGGCATACCAAACACTGTAGTAAGTACCCACATGTTATCTCACAGACACTGGGCATACCAAATACTGTAGTAAGTACCCACATGTTATCTCACAGACACTGGGCATACCAAACACTGTAGTAAGTACCCACATGTTATTTCACAGACACTGGGCATACCAAACACTGTAGTAAGTAGTAAGTACCCACATGTTATCTCACAGACACTGGGTATACCAAACACTGTAGTAAGTACCCACATGTTATCTCACAGACACTGGGCATACATGTACCAAACACTGTAGTAAGTACAATGTACAACATTTACAATGTATGTGCAAATGTGTGTATCTAAGCTTCATCAAAAAAGGCATTCAGGGACTTCAAGGCAATTTTTAAGGCTCATTATCAGATTCATTCCCTAATAAATGGCTGATATTTATGCAAAATTTTAAAGTATTGATACCATTCATTTCTCAATAAAAACACTAAAAAAAACATATCTTTGATTTTTCAAATGAAAGAGCAATATAAAAAATGAGTTAATTACACCTCTAATTGATTAAGAGCATGTAGACTCCAGAATCTATGAAGTTTTTTATTTAAGATTCATATTTAGTTTAAACATATTTTTTTCTCAAATTCAGTAATGGAAATTAGGCAAAAGTTTCATAACATATATTAACATGGGCCTTTCCCTCAGATTCAGATTCATATGTAACTAAATATATGTATAATGTATTTCAAATTTTATTAATCTTTTTTTCCCCATTTCTTCTGCAACATTAAAATGCATAATAACTATTTTCCTACTGCCCGCATTGATCTCTGTCACCTGACCTAGTTTCTGATTGATTTTCTCAATTGCAGACCCTGTTGTAATTGAGTGCATTCGACGTTTTGATAAAAAGCGATCAACACATAAAGATTTCTTCATATATCATGCATGTCTGACCATTGTTGTCATTATTGTTGTTTGTTATAAATATGAAGTTTGATTTTAATAATAAAAAAATGCACAATAGCTATTTTCCTTCTACATGTAACTTGTAGAATATCAACTGGAAAGGACTAGCTCAGGGCTCGTTATTTAAGCGTCCAAAAGCCAACGTTCTTGTCTCGTTGGTAGGGTATGATGGCATGGACAAGAATCCTATCCCACTGAAAAGTATCACAAAATTCCCAGTTTCACCTGTAAGTACATGTACTATAAGTACAACTAATTAAACTTTATTTATTTTACAATGTTTAACAAACAAGTTACACAACTTATATTAATGTCTCATGTTGGCTCAGATGTTGGCATGAGGGGGTCCAAGGAGCAGGAGAAAATATGTACAATGTATATAACCACTATATCTACATGTATGTACATGTACCTTAATTACTTATCTAAGTATATTTTTGTACTATAACTATGTACAGATATATGTAAGTACATTATTTATGTTATGTACATGTACCTTAACTATCTAAGTACATGTACCTTAACTATCTAAGTACATGTACTATAACTATGTAAGCACTATTACTACACCATAGTGGTGATCTAGCTTTGCAGCATAAAATATGATTAATAAGAATTTATATCAGGTACAAGTGCATGTAGCTCTTCTAAAACATATTTCCTGTTTCTAAAAATTTGCGAGTTTAAAAAAAAATTGTGATGCTTGTAGGACATTCCAATGGTTGACACAGGATTCTTGATGAACACAATCCAGAGTAACTTCTTTGACAAGAACCCTCTGCTTCTTGATGCAGGCCTGGACAACAATGTGAGTTAAAGACTAAACAAGTATGAGCTTTTACAAAAAGCTTGCCGTCAGTTCGCTGATGTTAAATGTTGTAAAATTCTAGTTAGATAAGATTGGGATAAAATGCATTTACCAATCGCACATTTCCGGGCTTTTCCGTTTATTTCCGATTCAAGTGACTGAAAATTCCGAAAATCTGCGAATGTTATAGAAGGTATCGATACAAAGACTTTTCCATACATATTTTGGAAGAAAATACGCTGATGCGATATGACTTTGATTTGTCAGGTCATCTAGACTCTTAAGCCGACGTAATGAGAGAATCTCATTCATGGATTCTGAATAACCTTGACGAATATTTGCATTTTATGCAATTGTCAACCAATCACATTGCCAAGAGGTATTCTATCCGTGCAAGTACATGTAGGTTACGAATGATTACAGTATACCGTCAGTCATGACTGACGGTAATTATACCATCTAAATAAGAAAACATCATTTTCTGGTAGACGTATAGCCAAGTCATTATGCCTGACTTACATACAAAGTTATATATGATTATAATATGATTTTTGATATTTTATGTCTCCCACTCAAAATTGTATTCCATATTAGTATTCACTTATATTTACACATCATTCGTATTAACATTTGATCCATACTTCTATACAATTCCTGAAGTGCCAGTTCAATGATTAAAAAATTCCAAATGTCCTATATATGTTCTGTATATGTCACTTACATGAGTTCCTATGACTTGGTGTTTGAACTTCACTTTACAATTTTATATTTCTTATTTTCAATATTTTCTGTTTTCTAGTTCTTTGACGTACATACAGACTTTGACGTTTTCCGTAAACTCCCCGATACTATGAGGAGAATGGCAGACAGACTATTGGACCCGGACTCTGTGTTACAGCAACATTCTACAGGGATGCTCAACTCCAGCTCTCCTGTACACCTCAAAATGATGGGAGAGTTACAACTCATACAGGATGTTGTCAATACAGTAAGAAATGGCAGTATGTCATATAATGGCAGTATCACATAATGTCAGTAACACATAATGGCAGTATCACATAATGTCAGTATCACATAATGGAAATATCACATAATGGCAGTATCACATAATGGCAGTATCACATAATGGCAGTATCAAAAAATGGCAGTATCACATAATGGCAGTATCACATAATGTCAGTAACACAATATGGCAGTATCAGATAATGGCAGTAGCACATAATGGCAGTATCACATAATGGCAGTATCACATAATGGCAGTATCACATAATGTCAGTAACACATAATGGCAGTATCACATAATGGCAGTATCACATAATGGCAGTAACACATAATGGGAGTATCACATAATGGCAGTATCAGATAATGTCAGTAACACATAATGTCAGTATCACATAATGGCAGTATCACATAATGGCAGTATCACATAATGTCAGTAATACATAATGGCAGTATCACATAATGTCAGTATCACATAATGGCAGTACACATAATGGCAGTATCACATAATGGCAGTATCAGAGAATGTCAGTAACACATAATGGCAGTATCACATAATGGCAGTATCACATAATGTCAGTATCACATAATGGCAGTATCACATAATGGCAGTATCACATAATGGCAGTATCACATGTTATCCCACCTCTGGCAAATTTCTTGCAATCTGATTGGTCGAGAAGAACCTAATATTATGTTGTATTATGTTACTGACAGGATATCATTTTAATATCCTGCTTCTACAAAGAAGCTTTACCCTTTTGACGTCACTGAGATGCTTTAAAATATGTTGACGTAACATACACAAACCAAAAGCCATCGGTGGGATAAATTCGTTATACAGTGTTTTACAGGGGGGATACAAAAATATATTGGGTCAATGAAAAAAGTTGTATAGGGCTCGGCTTAGCCTGCTCATTACAACTTTTTTCATTAACCCAATATATTTCTGTATCCCCCTGTAAAACACTGAATACCCGGTAACTAATAATGTCAGTATCACATAATGTCAGTATCACAAAATGTCAGTATCACATAATGGCAGTATCACATAATGGCAGTATCACATAATGTCAGTATTACATAATGGCAGTATAACATAATGGCAGTATCACATAATGACAGTATATCACATAATGGCAGTATCACATAATGGCAGTATCACATAATGGCAGTATATCACATAATGGCAGAATCACATAATGGCATTATCGCACAAATGCAGTATCGCATAATGGCAGTATCACATAATGGCAGTATTGCATAGTGGCAGTATCACATTTAGATTTGCTTTCATCAACTGATACTAAAGTTAGTCAATACCATATGGGGGAATCAGATTAAAAGTGCTTTCAATGATTCATAATCAAAATTTAAGTTGAAATGGATATTTACCAAACTTTCTTTGTCAGTAGTTGATATTTTACAGTGCTCATTTTCTTTATTTCTTCAACAATCTTGACTGGCCACCGCCAGCAGGGTAGGAATTTATTTTTTAATTTAACAATTTTTCATACATTATTGAATGATTCAACAAAACGGTGCTGACAAATATACTTGTTCTTTGAACATGTTGAAAATGATACAACAGTTCATATTGATCTATAAATACATGTACATGTAGGTACAAGACAAGCCGGAGATGTTAAAGTCAAAGAGTCCTGACTCCTACACTTTCACCGTCACTGGACTCCGAGATATCGCGACCAAACATGGCAGTAACTCTCCGGAAGTGACTGATGCACAAAAACTCTTTGCTGATTTTATTGAAAAAGTAAGTAGCTAAGCTAGCTTTGTGGACTTGAACTCATATGGATGTGTCTAATTTTTTAAACTATAAAAATATGTCAGCTTGCATTTTAATTGATTGATTTATTCTCTTTTAAAATAGACTATAATTATTGTTCTCCATGCAAGGATTCCAAGTATTTTCAAAGTTGGTAATGATTCTGAAAGGAGAAGAAGATGAAAATTTTGAAGATTTAGAAATTTTTTTAATGTCTTTCCTAGATTCTAGCTCTAAAAGAGATTACATCATGCTCCTGTAATGAAAGGAGCTGTTAAGATAAGGGCCGGATTTAGCCCTGAAATCACTCGATTATTTCTCGTGCGCTGTCCTTCCAATTTAGATAAAAGTTGGTCAGGATAAAAATATAAAGTATTATAAGATTCCTGGTAGGTATTTTATTTTAATAAATTTGGTGAAAGATGTTATAATTATGGGTTGAAGAGGTAGGGGTACAGATGACGGGAGACATTGAATTTCGATCGAAAATGCACAAAAAATGCATTATTTTAAACATTTTTACGTTTATTATGCTTCTGTTACCTTTTCATGTCAAAATTGGATAAGCAAAATTAACTTTGAGGTTATTATATTAATATAATCGCCAAATTCTGAAATCCGGAAACTGAAAAACGGTTTTATTTCGTTCTTCTCAGCCATTTATGTAGCATTCTGGCACGAAATACACACGGTGTAGAAATAGACAACTTTCTCGTTTATTTCCTTCCAAACGGTTAAATATTTGATCGGAACACACTCTGAATAGATTGTTCTGTGATATAGAAAGAAAAAGACGACAATATTACGTACTTTAAGGCTCTAGAGGCAAATTTAAAAATAGTCAGCCATCCCCCCTTTTTTCGTTTTTCGCCTGTGGGACATTGTTCCCCCCCTCACTTCAGAACCCCACTTGGTCAGAAAATGTTTTTTATTGATATACACCTTTGGTGAAAGTGGCATTGTAAAGCGAGGGGGGAACGATGTTGTATAAAACTTTTCCGTTTTCCATTGATTTCTGTATAAAAAACGCTTATTTTGACCTAAATATCGGTCTTATTTTGCATAAATTATCCCATCTGAAAGCAGATTCATATGCAGACCAAGTTACTTCAAATTTCAACCGAAAAAGATTCTCAATTTTTGCATTTTGAAATTTCGACTTTTCAGGGCAGATTCTACGCCTTATCTTAACAGCTCCTTTGTGCTGCGTAGCATTTTTTGTTCTGATAGATTTAGTTGCTAGCAAAGACATCATTATAGGCTTTCTTGAAACTTTTTATAAGTCTTAATGTTTTTTTTTATTTCAGATTACAAATGACCTACGCAAATTATACAAGGACAATGTAGTTGTTGAGGTGCTGACTTTAAACCCAGAAAAGGCAACCCTCGTAAGGAAAGTACGAAGTCTGAAAGCTACCGGAGATACGGTAAGTCTTAATATTACTTAACGTAGGAATTCAAAGAAAAATTTGTGTGTTTATCAGTTTTTGGCAAACTCTTCAACAATTTGCTATTGTAATAAGGTAAAATACTGTATAATAGTCAGTGCATAAATTTGTTATAAACCAAGGTTTACGTACTTACATGTGACTTTCAGGTCGATAGTTCATTACATGTACTACATGTAGTAAGACATAATTGAAAATTTTACTTTCCCATATATAGACATTCAAACTGCATGAAAAATATTGTTTGTCTGCAAAGTCTTTAACCGGTAAAAAATTTTGGATAGTTAAAGATACATAGATTCTAGTTTTCATATTTCTCAAGTGTATTTCCCAAGGCAAGAACTTGCTACTGGTACCCAACTTTACCTTGACCTTTGACTACAGAGTATAACATAAATGTACTACCTGTATTTTGGTAATGCAGATGGATCCTTTTGTTTTTCACAAACTCTACATGAAATTAATACAATTAAAAGAAAATATATAATTACGACTTCTGATGTCTTCTCTCTGCAGGAAGCAGCCAAAGCACTGAATTTGTCTAATGACTACGATGAAGATTATCCGGCTATTTTTAACATAATACTGTGGTTCATGATCGTATTGTTTATATTTCTCTTCCTTGTGTCGTACGCCATGTGGAACATGGATCCTGGCAGAGACAGTATTATTTATAGAATGACCACGACAAGGCTAAAGAAGGATTAAAGTAGAATAAGAATGTAGCGTGCGTATCAAATTAAATCCTAGTGAATCTGTGATCGTTACAAGTAACTGTTGTTGTCAAGTTCATTTTTTGTTAGCATGGAATTGTACTAGGACTGGAGGTTAAGTGAGGAATGGAAGTTATGGAACAACAAAATAAAACTTGTGTCTCACACCTTTGTAGGGTAATTATTTCATATTTCTCATGGTTCTTTGCCTTTTTTGTTAAATTTTATGCAAAAGTATTTCTATACCATTGAATTGTAAACTAAAGGAAAATCTAGTCATCAACTTTACTATAAATTACTAATCCCCCCCCCCCCCCCCCCCCCCTTCCATTCATCTTGCATAATGATATTGATTGATATGTTATCCCAGATTGCAAGATTTTAAGCTCAAATTGAATAATAAAACTTTCATGTAAATTATTCAGTATACCTCGTGAATACTACTTACATGTATATAAGTTTTTTATCTCAAAGGTAAAGTGATTGTGAAAGATGTACATGTATATTCATATTTCTTGACTGCATTTTAAAAATAATTGTCTGAAATTGTGTATTTGAGTCATACAAAATATCACCTCATTATCTATTTGAAGAATAAGATCCTTTATTCAGTTACTTTTCATTAGTACATCTAAGGTGTAGTGTAATGATATTAACGTTATTATAACTAGAAAAATTGACGCATATACAGTATAATTTATACAAGGAACAACTTCACCAAGTGTAAGAGTATGTTAAAAAGAAGTGCTCAAATTCCTTTAAAAGTCCTTTAGACTTGAATACTTTAGCAGACCTTTAAATTGCTCCCCCCCCCCCCCCTGCATTTTCTGTTTGTTTATGTTTTAAGTACATGTACGTATTGGATATTGTATGTTTAAACAATTGTCAGATGTATCAATTTTATGTACATGTATCTAATCAAGATTAAGAATTTTACCTTTATACACGTAGGTCACATGACCAGTTGCCATAGTGATCTGACATTGTAGATATTGTATTTGTATTCTCATATTTAACAATATTGAATGATTTGAAAAGATATTTAAAGCAAAACTGTATATAACAAAAGTAGAATTGTATGTTTGAAAATGTGTGTATGATTGATTGATGGAGACCAGCAGCCTGTTTAACAAAAATTCTTGCGAAAACTTTCAGGAATTTTCCTAACTTTGTCATAGAATAACAGGTTTTAAATGTTTTACATTAACATCATATTATATTTTCTGATATCATTTCTACGAACTATATAAATTAAAACATTATAATTTCAGTTTGTAATAAGAACTAGGAGATCAGAAGTTAAGGAAATTCCTGAATTTTTCCGTATTTTTGTGAAACAAGCTGCAGTTTTTCACTTCAAATTCCTTTGTACTGATTGACCCTCTTTAATATGTATATTTCATTGTGAAATGGAAATCCAAGAATAAATGTACATGATTGTTATGGGTATAATTAAACCACATTCCACACTGACAAAAAAATTATATCATATACTGTTTGTACTTAGCATGTCATTTAGTTTGTGTACATACATGTATGTACCATACAGTAAATATTGTGAACAATTAAAATCATGTAACCCAGATACTGTATTTATTGACATTGCTTCCATATGTCATTGTATAATTTCATCCAATAAAAAGAAAACACTGGAAACTAGTTATGATGTCTTCAAATTTTACAGAAACATTCTCTTAACTCTAGGAAATGAGTTTACCAATTTCATCAGTTACCATCTCAAATGGGAAATAACTCCATATTCTGAAGATACTCGCTGGTGCTACAAGTGCTGATAAAGCCAGAGGGTTCAAGAGTGGAAATTCAGGATGACCTTGACCCCAATATTCTCAGTGTTTCATTATTAATTTGTTATAAAGTTCTGACCAACATCATACATGTATATGAAGGCACAAACCACAGTGATTTTAAATGATGTATCAGCATCATTTGTTGTACTTGAACATGACTGGCCAGAGAAATAATGTTAATTCTGATGTATCAAATTTTGAGAAAAAATGTCTTCCTGACCTTAAAGGTACAGGTACATTTTACCTGTATTATCTTCCCATCATATAGCAGCTACATGTATGAATGAAAAATAAAATCTGTACCTTAAAATTTTATCCATTTAGTACATGTATATTACATAAGAAGTTCTGAAAATGAGGTCAGTCATTGACGTCAAGGTCGCAGGGTCAAAAGCCATGGTATCAATAGAATTGTCTTGTTGCAAGGACACGTGAAATGTGAACATTCAATCTTTATTAAGAGGAAAGATATTGTCAGAAGTATTATCTGACCATAGGTCAAATGCAAGGTCACATGTCAAGGTACCAACTGAAAGCTCTTGTGACAAGCAATGCATGTGTGAAATATCTAATCTGAACCTGATATGGCTCAAAAGTTACGGTCAAGGCTTTAAGGTTTCCAACGGACACAAAACCAATACATGTATGCCCCTTATTTTGATATTTGAAATTTGAGTTGGTTAAGAATGTTTTTTGTTCTTGGAGACATGTATGAAATATTTAATATGTTAACAAAATTTTATCTTGGAGAAGATTTAAACATCATTGAGCATTATGACCTTCACCTTGGAGATGTGCACTTTGTACAAGGTCATGACACATCTTAGGTTCTGGGAAACTATGTTTTTGGCAAATCAACGCAAGAAATAAAATGTTATGACCCAGACATAATAGATTAACAGTGACAAAAAGTAATTCCCATGCATACCTTAAGACTTTTGTTTGTGGCAACATATGTGTATGAACCATACTGTCTGAGTCAAGGAAAGGTAACTCTAAGCAGTGTAAAACTTTATTTCTTGCTAAATCAAGATTAAAGATTTCATAAACCAAATACAAACAACATTTTCTGAATATCTTAAAAAATCATCTGATATAAGCATGTATATAATCAGTTAAGTACCAAGAAAATAAAAACAAAAATAGCTTGGAATGATTATAATCGGGACTGTTTGTAATATTTGCGACACGTAAAAAAATTATTGCACAATCCTCTGGAATACTTTAAGCATAAGTAGCAAGTGAGAAATATCGGTAAAATAAACCGAAACCACTTTGTTGAGATCATTAAAACCAATTCCCTATCTTTGTTCAGAGTAAATATGAGAGTCAATATATCTTTTTTAAGCACTCTTCCCTCATCTTTGATATTTTAGCTGATGGAAATGGTCCTAATTCGTCAAAACATTTCTGAAAATAAATTTTTACTGTTAGCAAATGCAAGTTTTCATACTATGGTCTTCCTTACTTTTGTTTGAAGAAATAATAATAAGAAAACATAATTTACTGACAGCAACTAGAGAGTGATTCATAATGTACATGTAAATATCAAATTTGGATCACTATCACTTATTGTGTAAAATTATAGCAAAGTTCAAGTATTTTTTTCAAAAGAATAAAAGAATCTTTTGGATCAAGCTTTTATAAATTAATCTAAAGTAATTTGCATAATATCAATAATATGTTTGAAGTAAATATTCAATATTAAGGTACGATATTTTGAAAGAAATTTCATATCTTTGCTTAAAAAATTGTCTCCTGTCAAAAAGATAAAACTTGACTTAGAAATTGACCAACCTTCATAAACTCATGACAATCGATGCAACTTGCCGAAGTAGTCACCTCCTTGAAAGCATCCATGGCCTGTGAGAAATTTTTGCACGCTTGTAATTTACTGGAGTTTTGTAGGATAAGTGTAGCAGCCACACGCAGTAAAATCTTGGGTCCCTCGTAGAACAGACAATCCCAGATTCTCAGAACTGTCTGGAAGAAATTACTTTGAGTTGTTAGATGTAAATGTATAATTAAAAATCTTGTAGAGATGTTGGAGCATGCAGATACATGTATCAAGGAGCTGTTAGAACATGGTCAGGGCGAATAAAAATGTTTCTAAAAAAATCTGTTTTCCATTGATTTCTGTGGAAAAAACACTCATTTTGACCTAAATATCAGCCTTATTAGGAATAATTTATCTAGCCTGACAGTAGATTCAAATGTGGACCATTTTCTACAAAATTTTTTTTCAAATTTAGCATTCTGAAATTTTTTTTTCAGAGCAGATTTTATGCCTTGTTCCTTTTCAACATGATATTAACAACTTCTATAAACAATATGACAACATGAAGCAAAAGAAAGCATCCCATAAATTGATAATGGGACAACAAAATGAAAATATATTACTCTTTGCTCCTAATGTAATTTATGATAAGATAATATTCATGTACAGTGATTGGGAAGGAAATTTGGGAATGGACAATTTTTAATAATTTTCTACCATTTCAATTGGCATTTTCTTGAAAAAAAGGTACATAGACTTCAATGGGCTAACTTTCAAATCAATGGGATTATGCTGCATGACCCTATTCTTACCAATTACTGCATGTAGATCTCAAATACACTATATATGGTGCATGACCCTATCCTTTCAAATTACTGCAAGTTCATCTCAAATACTAGTGTATCGAATTCTGCAACCACTATCAAATTCAAACTTAGATTACTTATTTCATCACATGTCAAATAAATAAACAATCATTTGAGACCCTCTCATGCATGTACATGTATACACATGTACAAGATATTGTGCATGTGCATGAAGTAAATCTCTCTTAAGGTAGAGCATCCCTCAGGTCTCAGATGCTAATATTTCCAAAATTTCAACTTTTACAATATTTTCTTTTTCATATATTCGAAATTTGTGCTAGACCTGATATACAAACCAAATAAAATTTGTGGTTTCATGATTATCATGAGAACGTAAGGAGTCTGAACTTAAACATTGGACCCTATGGGAAAATTCAGAAAATACCAATTTTAGAGGTGATAAAATGTAACTATAAAATTTTCTTTTCCCAAAACTATGTTAGCTTGATACTCTGAACAATATTCTGAAGAGAAAAAATAGGGTATCCAGGCATAAATTTTTCAAAATTCTGACCTGAGGGATACTCTACCTTAAACCAAAATTCTATTAACTGTTGTCAATTCTTTACCTCTACTGGCATAACATCAGCAAACAGACACAGGAACCATTTGGTGCCTATAAGGAACCACTGAACACCGACGGACTCTAAATGCGCATGCAGCTCTGGTGCCTTCCATCTATACTCAAAAAGAAACAAGTGTTAATAAAACACTAGTTGACACTTTTTGAAAGTCAATTTGGACAGACAAACCCATAGGACAGAAAAATTATAAGAAGTTCTGTCTGTTCACCTAATATTATATAGTGTTTACTATTTGTGTGGTTAGATGGTCCTAACCCTATGTGCAATACTTTGTTTTCTTTTTCTAAATACAATTGTATAAAGATTTCCCAATTAACTTTGTTGAGATAGCTACAATTAGTGCATTGTTTTCTCGAGTCATTCAGAAGTTAGACTGCAAGATAAGGCCTACAAAAAAGATTAATTGACACAAAATTCTGATCCAATGACTTCATTATTCAGAAAATACAAGTACGTTTTTTGAAAACTAACCTTATGATTTCACCAAGTAATTCTTGTTCCGCTTTTACAGATCTCATATCCGGGGCATAAAAATCTGTAAAATTGAAGTACAAATGCATCTCATTAAGGAACTTGCTAATTAATACAATACAAACCCTTAAGAGTATTTATAGAAATATTAATTTCCTACATCTGATACAGATGATGCTAATTTGAATAATGAGTGATTATCAAAATGAATACCAGTGTGCTTGTGTTCTACTTTTCCATTATTTGCTCTAATTCAATATACTATTCCTTTATTTCTCAATTATTATTTTTTTCAGAATGTTTACCTCTGTCAATATAGAATTCACACTGCAAGATTAGAGCAACAGTCAATATAATACCAATCCTGTCAATCTTATCAAAATTGTTGACCCTGCTCAAGTTTTAGATATGTCATGGTGAAAAGGCTTCCCGGTGAAAAAAGGTATATTCCCAACAAGATTGATTTTTTCTGCTCATTTCATATTGGCCAAAATTGGCCCATTTCCCAATGGCAAATCATAGCCGTGACAGACAGAAATGCTAGCCAGAAATTCCCAATTATAATCATGAAAAATATTTAACAAAAATGCTTTCAAATCATGAATTTTACAAGGACAATATGATTAGAAATGGGTCCAAACATGAAAACAAAAGCTAAACATAAAGTATAGAATGTTCTCAGTGCATAAGGATCACATTATAACATGTCATTGTTAAAATCTTTGTTGCAAATTCCCAATTTTGAGCAAAATGCCATGAAATTTCCAATCTTAGCGCCATGGGCCATGTTCCCAAAAGGGAGAAAAAAAGCCCTGCATTATGATTATATACCTGGGAGTATTCCATTGATTAAAGTATCCATCAACCAAAATGCTTTCTCTTCATCTTTCAGAACTATCAGTAACATTCCGGCCACAAAATTCATTCCCTGAAAAAAATAATTTTTCTATTGTTGATGGGAATGCACTATGTAATCATTTGTATGTAAAACATTAAGTGGAAATCATTGTTTCATAAATAAGCAATTTCAAACTTCATTCTTGTGCATTTCATTCAAAAATGAATTTCAAAATAGGTACTTTTAAAATTTCAGTACTGCTTTATTTTACACGTTATCTACTGTAAAATAAATATATACATTTTAAAACATTTCAGCACTCAGTGCACGCCAAAAACATTAATAAATAAAATGGATGTACAAAATCAAAATGATCTCTACCTGACAGTAGCCTCTTTCGATGTTTTTATGAGCCAAAGCGACTAGAACATTATTGAGAGGTTTCCGAAATCCCTCTGTACCCGTAAAGTATATATTATCTGGAAATGTTCTGTGGAGATCTGTGAAAGAAATGTCAACTCTCATGATCAAACTGAAAATTAATCTCTCATCACTGTTGTTACATTAGTAACTCATTTCTGGAAGCTCAAAAAGGTTAACTAAATACACTATGTTAAGAGCTGAGCAGCCTGATTATAGCATGGGAAGGTAAAATAGGTTATGAGTTTCCATTTTATAAAATTTCTTACTATGACTGCTACATTATTCATTTAAAAAACACATGATTTCTAGTCATTCAAAGATGAAAATGAATTTTTCAGCCCTAATCATTTATTTTTATCACATTTAGGTTGGAGATGAGTTGAAAAAAATCATATAACCTTGACTTACAATGACAGTTTTACATGTACATGCACAATATTAAGTGTATCTGTTAGTTTATGCTGTGCAACATCATCTTCCGCGAATCGATCACCGTGACTTGTGAAGATGTGCAATATGTGAAAAAAAAATTAAATAGACAAACCCATTGTGATTGGTTCAGACAGGTGCTCATCCCTCTGACTAAGTAGTATGTTTCTATAAGTATTAGGATTGGCTCTGATTCGAGCCTCAGCACCGGTGATAGACATCCAGATCTACATGGGAGAAACAAGAGGTCAAAGTGGGGGAACAGCTCACAGGTTATGGTAAGTTAGTTATTTGTGCAAATGGTGTGCAACAGCTAAAATACTCTATAAAATACATAAACTTTGTTAAATATAACACATCATGATTGTGGTGCTACAAGGCTTCTCACTAACCATTTAATGTAAAAGTTTGATTTGAAAGAAGGGGACAAAAACTTTAAGAATGATTCAATCTTTTAAAATTTATATCCTAAGAAATTGGGCAGTAATTGGACACATGGTTGACAATGTCAAATTGTCTAGATTCCATTACAGAGCACCCTGGTACTTAGTCCTGCTTACAAGACTACGGTATACTGCTAACGCACGTCTCACAGCGAGGTTATATGTTATAGAACTACCTGGTACGACATGTTATAATTCATGCAAAGCTACAAGCAGTTGTAATAGACCATTTTCATATTATATCTGCTTGACTTGTATTACAGACACGCCAAGACCCGACATCTCAACTTTTGACTTTATATTTCTTACTGTGATGTCATTGATCTATTACGATGTCGCAGTAAGAAGTTATATCAAATATCATAATGTTGAGTTCTAGCATGCATAAAATGCAAGTCTACTATGGTAATAATGAAAATGGTCTATTGAACTTGTTTAAATGTTTAATCTATTTAGGATCTATTAGCATGTATACTCCAAGATTACATTTATACCCAGTTTAAGTTTTTCAAGCGCAAAATATGAAACACGCTGGGTAAAACGATCAACTCCGTCCCCTTACCATTGCTCTATATTCAGAAGGAATTCCTTTCCTACAGTATCTTTTCACTGGAAAGAAAAAATGACAAGCATTAATACGGAAGATCGCAAATACTTCTAGCCAAGACTATACGAATGTTTTCGCGCACTCTTCGATTGTTCTCCATTAATGTTATGACGTCATCAATTTACTTGGGCAGAAAAGTTGCCCAAGTTTTGAACAATGGTTTAGGTATAGGTGACTAAATGAACCAGAAGTCTCTGACAAGACTGTAGCTCTCCTGGTTGTTTTTTTTTTCTAAAACATCAATTTCCTTTCTTTTTTTTTAAACCAAGACCATAGGCAGGGATGGGGTAATTAAAAATGTAATTGTAATTAATTACAATTAATTACATTTTTTCAAGTAATTTAATGTAATGTGTAATTGAAGATTTTTTCAATTACATGTAATTGTAATTTAATTAATTACATAGCTAAAATTGCATGTAATGCCAATTACATTTCAATTACTTTTCAATTACATTTGCAACTAAAAATACTTGGAATACACAGATTGATCTGTGAAAAAATAACTTATTTTGTAATCAATTTTCATGATTCATTGAGGATAGGCCATAGATAATGGTTGAATAAACAGTTTTACCTGAATGACCACAATGCTTAATGTGACTTATAGTTATCAAAACAAAGCTTGGTTATGTGTTTCTGTTTTAATTAGCTTGTTTGTCACTTCTGCAAGGACTTTGTGTATATAAGTCTTAGATATTATATTTTTACCTGATTGTTGGCAATAGAAAGAATGCATGAATAAAATTGTTACAGGTCACTGTTTGCAAATTTGATTTGATTCTAATGTGACAAAATTCAGTTGGGATAACTTACATGTACTTATCAAAGACAAGTTAAAAATTAATGGCATATTTATAAGTGCCAAAATTTCTGGAGAATATTTCGAGGCAAAATATGTGCATTGCACAGTAATGATTTCTCCATGTTCTCAGGGAACCTAAAAAGGTTTTTAGCTCTACTGGTCTCAGACCAGTCGAGCTTATGCGATACCCCGTCGTCCGGCGTCCGTCCGTCTGTCCGTCTGTCCGTCCGTCCGTCCGTAAACAATTCTTGTGCTCGCAACTCCTCTGAAACCATAGGAGATAGAATGTTAATTCTTTTTGCATCCTACTTGGTATGTGGTCTAGTTGTGCACCTGACATTTGGTTTCAGCCCCTGACCCCCAGGGTCTTAGAAAATGGGCGTGGTCATGAAAATCTATGTAATCTTGTGCTCGCAACTCCTCTGACACTATAAATGATGGAGACTTAATTCTTTTTGCAATATGATGGGTCTGTCGTCTAGTTGTGCACCTGATATTTTGTTTGAGCCCCTGACCCCCAGGGTCTTAGAAAATGGGTGTGGTCATTTTCACCTATATAACTCTATGTAATCTTGTGCTCGCAACTCCTCTGACACTGTAAATGATGGAGACTTAATTCTTTTTGCAATATGATGGGTCTGTGGTCTAGTTGTGCACCTGATATTTTGTTTGAGCCCCTGACCCCCAGGGTCTTAGAAAATGGGTGTGGTCATTTTCACCTATATAACTCTATGTAATCTTGTGCTCGCAACTCCTCTGACACTATAAATGATGGAGTCTTAATTCTTTTTGCAATATGATGGGTCTGTGGTCTAGTTGTGCACCTAATATGTTGTTTGAGCCCCTGACCCCCAGGGTCTTAGAAAATCGGTGTGGTCATTTTCACCTATATAACTCTATGTAATCTTGTGCTCGAAACTCCTCTGACACTATAAATGACAGAGACTTAATTCTTTTTGCAATATGATGGGTCTGTGGTCAAGTTGTGCTCCTGATATTTTGTTTGAGCCCCTGACCCCCAGGGTCTTAGAAAATCGGTGTGGTCATTTTCACCTATATAACTCTATGTAATCTTGTGCTCGCAACTCCTCTGACACTATAAATGATGGAGACTTAATTCTTTTTGCAATATGATGGGTCTGTGGTCTAGTTGTGCACCTAATATGTTGTTTGAGCCCCTGACCCCAAGGGTTTTAGAAAATGGATGTGGTCATTTTCACCTACATGTATATACATGTAACTCTATGTAATCTTGTGCTCGCAACAACTCCACAGACACCATAATTAATGGAGACTTAATTCTTTTTGCAATATGATGGGTCTGTGGTGTAGTTGTGCACCTGATATTTTGTTTGAGCCCCTGACCCTCAGGGTCTTTGGAAATGGGTGTGGTCATTTTCACCTATATAACTCTATGTAATCTTGTGCTCGCAACTCCTCTGACACTATTAATGATGGAGACTTATTTTTTCTGCAATATGATGAGTCTGTGGTCTGGTTGTGTACCTGATATTTTGTTTGAGCCCCTGACTCCCAGGGTCTTAGAAAATGGGTGTGGTCATTTTCACCTTTACAAATGTATAACTCTATGTAATCTTGTGCTCGAAACTCCTCTGACACTATAAATCATGGAGACTTAATTCTTTTTGCAATATGATGGGTCTGTGGTCTAGTTGTGATTCTGATATTTTATTTGAGTTCCTGACCCCCAGGGTCTTAGAAAATGGGTGTGGTCATTTTCACCTACATAACTCTATGTAATCTTGTGCTCGAAACTCCTCTGACACTATAAATAATGGAGACTTAATTCTTTTTGCAATATGATGTGTCTATGGTCTAGTTGTGATTCTGATATCTTATTTGAGCTCCTGACCCCCAGGGTCTTAGAAAATGGATGTGGTCATTTTCTTCTATATAACTCTTTGAATCTTATTTTTTGTGTCATTGAGCTAGCAGCCCCTGGCCACTAGGATATTGAAAAATGGTCATAGCATTCTTTTTTGAAATATCTTATCTGGGATATTATGAATTCCATGAGTGATATTCTAGTTGCAGTTTAATGGATATGTTGTTTTGTTGTGCAATGCTCCTTATAATTTGTTAAAGCGCCTGCTTCCTTATAATGGTCTTTGGTTTAAAAGAAAGGAAACTGATCTTTTAAAACAAAACAACCAGGAGAGCTACAGTCTCGTCAGAGACTTCTGGTTGACTGTAGAATGAATATTGACCTTCACTTTCTTGCATTTTGTCAAAGACTTGAAATGACTTCTAGTATTGGGCAATGTGAAAAAAAAATGATGTGCTAAAAATAAATTCATTAAATGAAATGTAATGTGTAATTTAATTAATTACATTTGCAATGTAATTGTAATTTAATTAATTACATTGCAAAAAAAATGCAAAGTAATGTGTAATTTAATTAATTACATAGCTAAAAAATTCCATGTAATGTGTAATTTAATTAATTACATTGAAATGTAATTGACCCCATCCCTGACCATAGGGAGCAGGCGCTCTAACAAATTATAAGTAGCATGACAAAACAACATATCCATTAGACTACAACTATAATAGCACTCATATAATTCATAATCCGAAATAAAGTATTTCAAAAAAGAATGCCACACCCATTCTCCAAGATTCTAGGGGCCAAGGGCTGCTAGCTCAAATGATCTATCAATGAAACATCAAGACTACAGATTTATAATATTGGATAAAGAATTAACTCCCCATCATTAATAGCTTTAAAAGAGTAGAGAGCACAACTATATAGGAAAAAATTACCACACCCATTTTCAAAGACCCTGGGGGTATAGGGCTAAAACAAAATATCAGGTGCACAACTAGACCACAGACCAATCATTGCAAAAAGAATTAATTCTACATCATTTATAGTGTCAGAGGAGTTGCAAGCACAAGATTACATTGACTTATATAGGAGAATATGACCACACCCATTTCTAAGACCCTAAGGGTCAGGGGCTCAAACATAATATCAGGTGCACAACAAGACTACAGACCCATCATATTGCAATAAGAATTAAGTCTCCATCATTTATAGTGTCAGAGGAGTTGCAAGCACAAGATTCCATAGAGTTATATAGGAGAAAATGACCACACCCATTTCTAAGACCCATGGGGTCAGGGGCTCAAACAAAATATCAGGTGAACAACTAGACTACAGACCCATCATATTGCAAAAAGAATTAAGTCTCCATCATTAATAGTGTCAGAGGAGTTGCGAGCACAAGATTACATAGAGTTATATAGGAGAAAATGACCACACCCATTTCTAAGACCCTGGGGGTCAGGGGCTCAAACAAAATATCAGGTGCACAACAAGACCACAGACCCATCATATTGCAAAAAGCATTAATCTCCATCATTTATAGTGTCAGAGGAGTTGTCCGGACAAGATTACATAGAATCTAATGACCACGCCCATTTTCTAAGACCCTGGGGGTCAGGGACTGAAACTAAATGTCTGGTGCACAACTAGACCATGGACCAAGTAAAATGCAAAAAGAATTCACTTCCTATCTCTAACACTTTCAGAGGAGTTGTCCGGACAAGAATTGTTCACGGACAGATGGACAGACAGACAGACAGACGGACAGATGGACAGACGGATGGACGCCGGACGAAGGGTGATCGCATAAGCTTGACTGGTCTGAGACCAGTAGAGCTAAAAATCAGAAGACCCTGACACACAGCCCGTGCTGTATTTGCGATCTTGCATATTAATCAGCAAACAATTTCAATTTTTTCAAAGTATTGAAAATAGGCTTTGACAAAAAATTATGGGTAAGTAATCAAGACATATCAGTTACTCATACATTATATTGCAAGCTTCTCTGTACTGTATGAATAGAATAATTTGCTAGTACATGTACTTTATTTTACGGTTTAAGAACATTTTAAGATTCACAGATCCCTTCCTGATGGTAAATTAATTACATGCAAATATTCAGTTGAGGTATATTTTTATTCACTGTAGGACAAAATTTCGTGGTAATTAGGCTGACTGCAAATGTAGTGAAGGTTTATTCACAGCAAATGATTCCATGTATACAGTACTGATTGAGAGTCAGAATTTACTATTATTATTACCCATAATTAATGTATTACATGTATTTTCAAATAAGGGTTCTTGGGTCCTCAGTATCGTAGATATATTAAACTGAATGACTCATACATTGATAACCAAACATGATAAACTTGTAAAGTGACAACAAGTACAAGCCAGTCACATTCTTCTTAAAACACAACTTAATCTTCAAGTTCCTTCCTCCATGATCAATGATGATAAGTCATTTGTACCCTCCAAAACCCATAGAGAGAAATACTAAAGAGAAATTAAGGTTCAGTATTTCATTTTCCATGTAACAGTTAATTGTGATTGTAATGTTCTGAACTTATATTTCATGAAACATATATACCGGTAGACACCTGAGATATCACATAATTAAGGCACCAAACATCACATCATTTGGCAAAATTTTTCAATTTGACTTCCTCCTATATGATCATGGTGATTGCACGCCATCTTGCAATGCATATAATTGTCTTGTTTTCTATTGCAACATCACAGTAAAATATCATCAAATCTTGTGATGTTATCATGTATGGTATCAAGCAGTCTGAAATTGGATTTCAGGAATTCATCATCTATATACATGTATAATTCACATGTTCATAAGAAAGCCAATAAGTCACATATGTACAAAAGAAAAACTATGGTATTATGTTAATTCTTATCATACACATCTCAACATGCTCAATTCTTTACCCTTTCTAGACTTTGATATGCGAGTTTTGTGACCTATCAACGCCTGCCATCTGGACGCCCTCCTAGCCAGAACCGATATGTAACGTGACATAAACTCATCGTAAGACTCGTGGTCAAAATTCTCTCCTTTGTTGAAGCCGTAACCATCAACACTGCTGAAAAATCAGAAGAAAAAATTGTTTAGCATTTTGTAAAACCTAAGCTTGCAGAAGATGTCATAAATTTCAATCTGAATTAAAAATTTGTTGAATATAGATAATATATTTACAAGATGATCAAATTTCTTAAATAACAGTTCCTAACAAATTGTGTAAAGTATTTCGCATTCTACTACGAGTTTGATATATTTCACAAGAAATTATTAATAGACCTGCATGCATTTTCATACACCGCTAGACCTGCATTTTAGACACTCAATCCAAGACCCGACATCACAACATTTGATGCTATTTTACATAATTATGACGTCATAGATCTGGGGCAATGCCACAGCAAAAAATTACGTCAAGTGTTTTAAATATGTCAGGTCTTGGGCTGTATAAAATTAAATGTGAAAATTGTCTATTGTACAGCCATATATTATGGTGTCTCAAAATGCCGACCTGAAGTTAATTCTCAAAGTTAATTTTACTGAAATCTGAGAAGGTCAGTTTGCAACATATTACAGTGCAATTCATCCACAAAATATTGAACTCCAGACTGGTAATAATCTTATTTTGTAAAATGTATAATAAACTTAAATTAATCTAAAACTGTAAATCAAGAAAACATATATTCAATTTATTTCTAAAGTATACCAGGGGCGTAGCTGCCTATACGCCAGCATGCCATGGCGTGCACATCGCAGAGTTAGAAAAAAGGTGCATGAGATTTTCAGAGACAGAGTCAGAGAGAGTGTTTGAGATTCTGTGAAGTTTATGGAAAATAGCCCACATGAAGATTTTCTTCCGCCATACAATTTACACTTCAAATATCGCCATCTTCTCTTAAATTGCATTTTTTAGCAAAAATACCAATTCCTTTTGGTAAGTCTTTTTGACAAGCATGTTTCGGAAATGAATCCTCATAAGTGGTACTTCAAGTAATGATAAAATATTTTATTATTTAAGAAATAAAAAATGACAATCCAGGCTCTATATTGTCTCATAATGCCCGAGCGTCCTCAGCCAATCACATTTATTACCGAGCCGCATCAGCGGCGAGGTGATAAATGTGATTGGCTCAGGACGCGAGGGCATTATGAGACAATAGAGCCGGGCTTGTCATTTTTTATTTCTATTCTAATGATGACCAAACTTAGACCTTTCGATTCTTGGTAAAAACCAGTTCCTGCCGGTTTATCTGCTTTCAGAAAATGGGTAGGCGTGGCTTATCGCTATAGGGCCTATATTGGAGAATAGAGCCCGGCTCGCGTCTGTTGTCTTAATAGGGAAAAAGAATCAAGTCATATTAGAATAAATGGTATAGCGCCCACATGTAATCAGACAACTTTTTCATCAAAAGTGAGTGGCTTCAAATTTTTAGTAGTACCGAGGCGTTATCAAATAAAAAATGTGGCCAACTGCTTACCTCCATTTTCTTTCTGAAAATTCAGAATAATGAGACAGGTTTTTTTTAATTGACCTGTTCAGCGTAACATTGTGCATTATACATTACATGTATTTAACTAAACTTTATCTTTAAACTCTATCAATGAGAAGATTTTAACCTCGATAGATGGAATCAAGTCACAACTTAAATTTTTGCAGTTCCTTAATTAATTAAATATTGAGAGTAATTTCTAAATTTTGAAAAAAATTCTCTCAATTTTGAAAAGATGTAATCTTATACAAAGCAATTAAGAATTTGGGTTGAAATTTAAAAAATTTTCTCGGGGGAATCCCCCCGAACCCCCCCCCCCCCCCCTGCAGGAGGGGTGACCCCTCCCGCACCCTTCCCCTCTCGGATGAAGCCTAGCTTCGACTTATTTGGCGTGCACTTCAAAAATTAAGCTCTATATATAGCTACGCCCCTGACCCTGTATACTTTTAGTTTTTCAACAAATGAAAATTCAATGTAACTTCATAAACCCTTTTCACATACCAAACACAGAGAAAACTGCAGCTAAATGAGGCCACTGTCACTCTGAGACTGAAATTTGTGTGAAAAGGGGGGGGGGGGGGTTATTCACACGGTAGTAGGAATTACCGAAAAGACAGCATTTACCGAAAAGACAGATATATTTACCGAAAAGACCATTGAAATTAAGAACAAATTATTCTATTATTCATTTTATGTCAATAAAATATGATATTCAATCAAAATTCATAACTTAACTGCAACCAAGGACTTATAAACAGATCTGTTTATAAGTCCTTGCTGCAACTTAAAAAAAATTACCAAATACATATATTTCGTATTTGTTGTTATGAAATATATATGCACTTTATGTAATTAATCAGTTATTCACACTCTACTTCATGATAATTATGACTTATGCATTCATATCAATTCATCATTATTGAAGTAAGTTTTACATTCTCTATCAGAGGAAACTATGACTAAGTCAAACCTTCAATCAAATAGCTTTTTTGGTTTTGATGATACATTTAATTGTATAAACACATTTCCAATCATAAATTGTGTTTAGTTTTAAAATTTAAGTGTCTTTTCGGTACAAATTTGGGTCTTTTCGGTAAATATCACCGTCTTTTCGGTAAATGCTGTCTTTTCGGTAATTCCTACTACCCTTATTCACATGCATGTATGCAGAAAATATAGATATATTGTGCATCAACTTTAACATTCTATTCAAAACATACATATTTAGTTAAGGTTACCTTTCTGGTTCAGTTAAATAGCTACTTTTAACTAATGTCAATAGAATATATGATAAAGAAAAATCAAAGATTTCAGAAACTGTGATCATGCATTAACCCAAATCAGCTGTCATGCATTTAACTCACAGCGAGATCGAAACATTTACGAAAAAGATATTTACCTTCTCAGCAAATTAGAAGGTGTGGACTCCCGTGACATAATCTACGGGTGATGTCAGTCGTCATAAATACCATAATCATCGATAATCAGTCTGCAGCTCACGGTCACATCTGCATTTACACCGGAAGTGGATTGCCGCCCCCTGAATCACATTGCACTTTTTGATACGGTCCCTCTATACAGAGCCCCCCCCCCCTTTTTTTAATCCCAAAGGCCTCGATCTACAGCAACAATGTTAAGTTCTATTTGAAATAGTATACATACAAAATTTAGAATTTAGTATTATAAAAAACAAACAAACAAACACAGAAATGAAAAAAGAGAGAGAAAAGAGATATCGAAATTTTCAAGAAATTTTTGACATGTACAGAATACATGCATATGTGCATACAAGATGACAAAAAAAGATATCAGAAGGTATCCTGAAAAATTAAACTAAAACTATTCAAAATGTAGAAGATGTCCCTGCATGTAAATTAGTTTTTACTATTGAGGCATCAATAAAATTTTAATGAAAATAGTGACCTTGACCTAGACTTTTGACCCTAAAATCAATAGTTGCCTTGACCTATTGACCTCCAAGTCAAAATCAATAGATTTCTTCTCCTCTTGAAAAGTAAGCATATTTGTATAAAATGTGTATTTTTTCATCACAGACTAGCAGTGACATTGACCTTTGACCTAATGACACCAAAATCAGTTGACTTTTCCCCCTCTTGACAAGTAAACATGATACATTCAAATCTGATGTTTATTGTAAAACTGTTCTTGAGTTATCATCAAGAACCATATAATTTAGTGTATTTTTTCCCTAACATTGACCTTGACATTTGACCTATTGACACAAAAATCAGTAAGCTTCCTCCCCTCATGATAAGTAAGCATATATCCAAATCTCATTTGATTAAAATGTGAAATTGCTCGAGTTACAACTGGAACCTATGCATCAATTTATTTGAGTGTTTTTCCCCAACAGTGACCTTGACCTTTGACCCATTGACTCAAAAATCAACAGGCTTTTTCCTCCTTGTGATAAGTTAGCATATTCTAAATTTGATCTGGATTGGTGACATTCTCTTATTATCTTGAAACCATTACTCCTGACAGTGACCTTGACCTTTCACCTATTGACCCCAAAGGCTTCTTCCCCTCTTGGAAGATTATAAAGCAATTATAACCATATTCAGTTTGAATGGGTGAAAGGGTTCTCAGGAAAATGAAAGCGTGAAAGAATGAAAAATAAAGGTAAATGAAGTATGATACACCCTTAGCAGCAATTAATAATCAATAATAATTCACATCCATGAGGATTTGATCTTTAACTCGGATAGTAAATATGGATCCTCCTTAGTTGAAATTTATATGTGAAGTTACATATCAAGATACAGAAATGCTTTTTCGATAGAGGCCAAGTATGACCCTGATCTTTGAACTTTTAACCCAAATTAGATAGACAGCATTCCTCCTTAGAATTCTTAATGTAATCTCTGAGCGAAGTTTCATCACTTAATTCATGTAAAAAAATACTTAGGTTATTGCAAAGAAATGTTGTTTTGAGTGTTTGACCTTGACCTTTGGATTCCAAAATCAACAGGAATCGTCCCGAGGTGGTCATAAAGCAATGTATGTGAAAAGTTTCATCACTGCAGGTCAAGAATTACTCAGAATCAATTGTGATGCGGAAAAGAAAACTGTGTCAGTGGACAGACAGAGAGTAACCATGAAACTAATATAGTTTACCCCCTCAACTTTATTGTTGGGGGTATAATAAGAATGTTAGATCAATTTGATGCATCTGAAGCAAATGGTGATTCAGTTAGGTATTATGTCAGATGAACCAACCCAACGTGGTCAGCATACACAGTTGAACTTTATATACCATACTACATTAATCTTTCATATGTGAAGTTACCCCATACCTTAAGTGAGCAGACTTTCAACCAAACTGACCTTTGCAAAAAAAACCCAACTAGGTCAGTTAAATGTAAGTTCATGTATATAGGTGAAATGTATATGTGTAGCATTCAGAACACTTTATGCTTATATCTCCTTTCAAGATATACAAGAAGCACAAAAAGGGGTGCAAAAAAAATCTTTCAAGATCTGCAGATATGTAAACATTAGTATTAGGATTCTGAATTAATCCCAATCTTGCCAAAAAACTTCTTAAGCTATTAAATTCCAAAGCTTTTTTTATTCATTATGAACCTATAAAATATACAGCAACTTTTGTTCATGTGGCAATCACATCAAGTTATTTCAACTCTCGTGCAGCAGTTTCTGGAAAAGTAGATCAGCATTGTATCACCTTGGGAATGTAACTTTTAGATGCTTTAGCTATCCTAATAGATTTACGTACATAAAGTTTGATCAACTTTGAGAACCATACAAACAAAATATATGTTTTCTGGAGTACCAGACAATAAAACCCAAAATATCTTAAAAATGTATTTTCTGGAGTGAAAGACAAGAAGATGTCATTTATAATGCAAAATCTTCAATTATGCCTTAATAATAACGGATTCTCCTGTAGTATACATGTTTAACCTTGCACTTTTGATGAAATTTTATAGTCTGTAATAAGGTACGGTATCTTTTCTCATTATAATGATCAGCAACATAAGTATTACCTTTAGCTGTCTAACAAATTATTTGTGCCTTCATTGCCATGTACAATTTGTAAAGTCTAAAACAATATTATCAAAGAGTATATATCCTTTATTTGCACATTCATATTAGTTAATATATGATGTAAAAACATACACTATAATTCAGAACTTATTTTCACACTTATAAGCAGAATTTTTGAAATCTTAAACTTGCAAAACAATTGGTTTCTTAAGGACCTCATTTCTAATACTAGTATAAAACAGTGAACAATTTTCAAGAAATAATTATCTAAAGACCTAAATAATTTATAAACACAGGGATATACCGGTAAATAAAAGCCTGATTTGATTTCAAGTAAATGCATTTGAATGATCAACAAAAAAGTACAATCTTGTTTTAGCAATACATGTATTTATAAAGTGATCTGTTCCTTAATATGGTCATCCAAAAGTAGATAATAATCAAGACTTTATTACGTACACACTTGATATGATATTACATTTGCATTTTCCAAAAACCAAAACATGTCTAGTCACATGTATGTTTCTATCATGTAATGGGACACACTCAGCAGACTGCATCAAGAATTTGTTCTAATTGTTTGTCTCTCTGTCACACTACTAGTGACCTTGACCTAAAAATCTATTGTTTTTTAATTCAACTTATCATAGTGGTATGGTAAAATCTCCAACCACTTCTACAATTAGTTTATGGAATTGGTCACTTTGATACATGAAGTACATGTATAATGAAAAATAAACTTCATACTTGATTTACGATGGGGAATATTAAAGAAGATAAAGAAACAAATATACATGTATAAAATTGTAATTGCACATTTGTTATAAATAACTAGCTTCCGTCTCTCTTCATCATGAAATTCTTGTAGGAAAAATAGGAAGTCCTCTAACATATTCGTCCAGCTTGGTATGAAAAAGTTCACTGGAAATTGGCTGGCCTAATTCACATAACGGATTTCTAACCACATACTCCAAATAAATCTGAAATATATGAAACATTTCAAATTAATACATTATTGTACACCATTGCTGAAAAGTGTGTTTATGGCGCATCTTAACTCCAAATTATGAGAATAAGTCTATACATGTATCATGTGTATTAAAAAGGTTATATTACCTTGGTCCTCCCTAATTTTAAGTTCATAAACAGATCTAGAGAAGGTTTCTCAAATTCAAGGGGGAGGGTCCCTCACAGCCTGGAGTGGCACTTGATTCTTTGTGAAAAGTTTATGACACATAATAGTATCAAAAGACTTGTATACAAGATTGTTTTTATATTATTCAGTCCTTGCTACATGTAGTATACTAGAATAACATAAAATCATAGGCCTTCTCTTCTGATCTTTCCGTCTTAAAAATACTTGGTTCTCAATTCAAGATAGTCTGTATACGTAGAATCATTGGCGGTGTATTAATCTTCACTATTTTCGCGGTCAGCTTTGTACTGCAAAAGTTTATCTCAGTGAATTTGAATACTAAATACATAACTCAATATTCAAAGGGAAGATCCGCGAATCATTGTCCATGCAAAATGTTTTTCTTTTGTACAACCGCGAAAGAAAGTACCAGCAAATGATTCTACTCATACACTACGGTATGTACATTATATACGTAGTATCATACTTACATTACTATAAATCTGATGTAAGACATCTCGTATATTTCCCACAGTGAGATCTGTCGTCATGATAAACTTCATACCACTTGCTGTCTCATAAAAGTTCAGCTTGTATCTGTTGGTCTTAAAATTCAAAAATCCATCTTTCCTGTACAAAATTGTTAAGGAAACTACATGCATATTCTCATTTCAAATATTTACAGTGAGAAGACAGTAAGTGTGAACAATGGCAGAATGTGCAAGAGATATGTTTATCCATGCATTCAACTGTAATTCAAATATTTATAACTTTAATTATGTACATGTATATTAGGGCTCAGAGTGGTACCGGTATATTGCGATACTAGGCATCGCAATACCAACGGCGGTATTTGTTTTCAAAAACCGGTTTTTGGTGATATTTTTCTATGTTCATATTTATATGTTGTTTCTTTGATAATTATGATAGAACAAAAGTTCCTTCTCACAACACCACAATAGAGTCGTTCAAATTGCCTTTAATATCCGTATGTCTCTATGGTTCAAGGACGTTCGACTTTTTTCATTAGGGTACTTTAAATTTCCTTGTCTGTCTTTGAGTGTCCGCCGATATCCAAGCAGAAATGTCACATTAAAAATCTGCATGTATAACTGCCTCTCAACCGAATAGATGAACATTGACTTTGACATTAACATTTTCATATTTTTAATGAAATTTGAATGGAAGATTAAAATAGAAAATAAAAATCATTAGGAATCTAGATGATATAAAATAGTGCAATATATCACGATATTTTTCTAAATATCGCAATACAAGTTTGACCCGCAATACTCAGCCATAATGTTCATGTACCTTTATATATTTACATTAAGTAGTACTATAATAACTTAATCTTGTGTGAATCAATTTAATAATCAAATTGCATATGACAGTTGCATTTCTATTGAGTATTGGGCTCATTGTGGCAGCATGGTTAAGTAATTGATATACAAACTGAGAACTGCCCTAAAGTAAAGTGGACGAATTATAACCCCCGGGTGGCACCTGTTAAAAATCATTCGATAAAAGAATCGGGTAATTTATAGCACTCCACTCAAACTATCATTACATTCAATTTCTGGAGAAGATTCGTAATGCAAATAATTTATACTTCAAAACAAAAATTTTAAAACTTTCAAATTGGGAATTTATACCTCTTTTCGAAAAATAAAGCCAAATTTGAAAAAGGAAACCACCGATATTTGCTGGTAAATTGGGCCATAAACTGTAGTATGAAAGAAATCTGTTTTGAAAACTTCTTAACCTAATTGCAACATAAGCCCAAAGTCAAGGTCACAAGGTCCAAAGTCATGGTACCAAAATGTACAGTAGTGCTTTTTGTGGTAAATGTGTGTATGAAATATGAAAGGCCTACCATTGATAGTATACATGGTATAAAAGAAATCTGCTATCAAAACTTTTCAACATAAAATGTTGCAAAGGGGGAAGGTCAAGGTAAAGGGCACAAGGTCAATGGCACAAGGTCAAGGGCACGAGGTCAAAAGTCATGATACCAAAATGTAGTGCTCTTTAAGGTGAATGTGTGTATGAAATATTGATAGTCAAAGAAATCTGCTTTCAAAACATCTTAACCTAAAATGTTGTAAAAGGTTAAGGTCAAGGTCACAAGGTCAAAAGTCATGGTACCAAAATGTAGTACTCTTTTAGTCTTTGTGCAGGTGACTGTGTGTATGAAATATGAAAGGCCTACCACTTAAATAGCGTAAAAGAAATCTGCTTTGAAAACTTCTTAACCACATGGACAGATAGTCTGACAGGGTGATTCCTAACTTCCTAAACTTCATCTGCAGGGGCTAGGTATAATAATGTATGTGTATCTTAAATTCAGTCATAACCATTGAAATAACTATCCCACTGAGCTTGGAAAATTTTAAATGTACATGTATTAGATTGAGTATACCGGGTATATATATAATTGCTTACCCAGACATTTGTTCTACTTGTCATATATTTCTCCTTAATTTTTTTTTCTATGTATGTGTGTGCTGAGCATAAAAGGATACAAATCTGTAGGTGAAATTCTGTTAACAAATGACTTAATGGAGTATATCATTCCATACATCAGCTTAAACTCCTGGAAAGAAAAAGAAACATGCAATTATTGTATACATGTTCATGACAAATTGGTTTCAAATTCTGGTACCATGGTTTGTATGCAATAACTACATAATTAAAATAAACTTTTTGATAACCCCTTTCCTCAAAGATAAGATTTAACTGTGTTTAAATTTTATGACTTTAAACAGAGAATTTAAAAATAAATAATGAGTCAGCAGCAAATCATTTACAGTAATCAAAATACAACAAGTGTGAACTGCACGAGTCAATTGCTGTCAGAGGCTAGCTAGCTCTGAAGTTGATAACCTCATGCAGAGTTTACGAGTGAGACCAAAAATCCACAGGACATTTGTCCTGTAGTTTTATGAAATTTCTTAAAATCCACCGGACACAGCTAAAAATACCTCTTTCCCCCCTACCATCCCCTTACCTCCCCCCTCCAACCCCTTCTCTCTCTCCCTCCTTTTCACCCTTACCTTACCTCCCTCCTCCTACCTCCCTTTCTCCCTCCTCATACTCCCTTTCCTCCCTCCCTCCCATTTTTCTCCCTTCCCTCCCTCCCCTTTCTCCTTCCTCCCACCCCTCTTCCTCTTACCCTGTCCAACCCCTCAATTAGCAATGGTTTTTCCTTTCTTTTTTATTGGTGATGTCCATAGGTGTTTGGATCAAAGAAAGTTCCTACGTTGCTGATTACGCTGCCGACAGCATATAAGACAGGCTGTCTGATTGGCTACGCTGCTGATTATGCTGTCGGCAGCGTAATCAGCAACGTAGGAACTTTCTATGACCTATGGTGATGTCCACCGTTATGAGCCTAGTTAACAGGTTCCACAGGGCTGTGGAATGCGGTGAAGGGACCTGCATAGTAGGGCTGTAAGCTACATAAATCCCTTCTGGGAATCGCCCAAGGATCCTCCTACCCTATTTCTATGGGGGTGCTCCTTTATTTCACAAGAGGAACCTACTGTATACGGTTTCTTTATCTTATGCATTGTGACGTTACAGGCTGTAACATGCCAAATGCAACACAATAAAGGGTGCCAAAACAGAAAGAAAGAAGAAAGTTCCTTTCAATAGCTTACATTGGTTGTGCATACATACTGAAATGTCTTAGGTATGATATGTCTATAAATACTTCTTTATGAACTAAGATAAAATTCTATTTATGGAGACAGAACAATCAATACCTCATCCCTAGCAATATCAGAATGCTTTTTTCTATTCCACTCTGTATAGTAAAGACATGTCCCCGTCCTATCGAAGACATACAGAGAGTAAACTGTCATCCCTGCTTTCTTCTGTCAATCCACAACGAAAGATAACTCTTGATCAACTGCACACATGCGCGTTCCGTTGCGGGATGTTTTGAACATGTTTTGCCAAGAACGGAGGGTAAATGAACTGTGCTTTTTCCTGCAATTTATAAAACAATAGAATATTTAATACTGGTATTTTAATAAATATTCAATTTAACGAATACACAAAGGAGCATTTTCCCCCACATATGCGATTTGTTTATTTTTAGAATTTCCTCTGACTTTAATTGAGCTCTGGACCACTTGCCTTCACGCCATAGATTTACTGTCCACGCAGCTCACTTCATAGCTTCAATATCTCGCCCGTCTCGCACGTGTCTCACATACAAAAGTAACCAAATAGAATTAACTTGTGAGACAGGCGAAATATCGAAGCTACTCGCTAATATTCAGAAATCGGAAAAATGCAGTTCTGTCTGCATTAATTGTTGCCAAATGATCTGATTGAAATTCACATAAGGAGATAGATCTCAAACTCTCCAATATTCTTAGCAACTCATCCAGGATGCACCACATTGGATCGGGATGCAGTATTTTGAGAAGTGACACATTAAATTTTCCTGTCATCCCGGAGATTCCTGTCTTATTTTTCATGCCTTTCCGACCATAGGTAAAATCAAACACCTGTGCCGCTACCTGCGTTGATGTGAGCCGACAATAGGGGGTAAAATCGAATACATATTTGCATTCCTTAGTGATTCTGGTGTTTATAACGGGGCTTTAATGTAAGAGTGGACGATGGCCGTCACACCATATATTTAAGTGAGAATTTAACGCAATTGCTCTGCGTTTATAATATCTTCGCTCTCAAGATTTTGTTTTTTATTAAAAATAATTTCCGTGCTAATGATATTAAGTCTTCTTACAAAGGACAATTATATTTTTGAAATATTTATTTGTTTTTCTTTCGCGAATGTGAACGGTTGATCATAATTTAATTTTTTTATACAGTACCTTTTTGTAGCTTGGCTCAATTTTCTAATTATGGATAATTCACAGCCTTTTTTTTGGCGAAGGGTGATGAGAGACAAATACCGGTACTTTACCTACTTGTTAGTAGGGCTGGGACGATACTCCGATTCATCGATGCATCGCGATATTTTATTTCGCGATCCAAGTATCGATACACCCCGACGATACCTAAGTTAAAATTTTACATAAAAATACGTGTTCAACAGTTAAGGTACTCAAGTTTAAAGCCAACTTCTCTTCAGTTTACTTATAGATATTAACTGTACGGTGATTGGGAAGGTCACGCACCCTGCGACATAGTCCCATTCGGATAAAAAAAATGCCCATAAAATCGGCAATTTGCTGCGCCCTGGTGCGCATTATTCTACATTGTCCATGTTTTCAAATCTATCTAAAAGTTCTGTACTCGTTTTTATGTTGTAACGTAGATCTACACCAGTAGCAGTAACGTGTGGATCAAAGATTACTGTACATGGCCAGTCAGAAGCACAAAATTCTTCTGGTCACTTAAAATTGCTCCGCTCACCCGAAAGGTTCTTTGCTATAATGATACAGTATTGATTTTTCTCTGACATTCTTTTTTATCCTCGTTCTGCGCCTGAGATTTAAATCTCCAATGTCCACTTACATATCTTATCGACGTAAAGGTATTTGTGTATGCGTTCGTCCGTAAAATTATCGTGTCATTTTAAGTGGTCAGTCAATGGATTCAGACTGAAGTAATAAAATTTGTACAGATATGTCAATTGCAGTCAACCCCCCCCCCCCCTAATTTCAACAAGCTGCCCATACGTGGACACGAAAAATGCACGACAGGATGAAAGTTTGATCTTGGCTGGTCTGTGATACATTCACTGTAAATTATTCATTGGAAATGGTAAAATTGGGAATTTCACGACTTAAAAAAATGTGCTAACATCTGATGTATTTATTATACATACATTGTATGCAAAGCTTTTCTAAAAAAAATTTAAACAACGCAACATACATGTAAACAACACAGACAAGGACATTTTTTTTGTATCAACACAGAACATACAGAAATATTTTTTGGCCGACCCGTGGTCCTGGTGAGACTCGAACCAGCAACCTTATGGTCACTGGCCCGGGGCCTTTACAAGTTTTTCGAAAATTGATCATTTTTGGAATGGCAATTTCGTTAAAAAAAGATGGCCCATTGATTTTGAGAATGGTCCATTGAAGTCCAAGTGGAAGGGACCATAGTCCCATTGAGAAAGTTTGCCTTCCCGATCACCGTAAACATGACAAAATTATTAGGACCATTGATTTTTGATATGATTTTTCCAATGACTTCTTACTGTAATTTTAAATGATTTTGTTTTTCAATTCTTCTAGTCAAATAAAAAAAAATGTTTCTTTATTCTAGACGGAAAGCTAGTGTTGAATAAATCAATTATGTTGAATGAAAAAAACTACTTATATGACGTACATAAATACTATCAAATAGCTTTTTTGAGAATGTTTTATTAATAAACTTAGTATCGCGATACGTATCGTATCGGATATCAGGTATCGTGATACGTATCGGATCGGATGGGTGCAGTATCATCCCAGCCCTACTTGTTAGTAACTTACAAAATGTAGTCTTGTTCATTGATTGGGTAGTATGTAGTTAATTTCACTTCCTTGACAAAATCAATTTTCTCTGTAAAGTATTCATTTCTGCAAAACATTCTGATGTGATTACATTTTTGTAGATAGATTTTCATGGATTCATTTTGACTTTCATTCATGAGAATTTCTTAGAGGGTTGCAACATTTGTGGAACATTAATTTGTAGTAGATCAAATGTCTAGTAATCCTGAAAAAGTTTTGCGCACACTGACAAGTATTTGATTTATTTAAATAATATCAGCAGCCTGTGGATCATACAAAGATAACCCCATTTGAATTTATGATCTAGATTATCTAACATCTAATGTTGCACAGGGGGCTGTTGCCAGTTTTTTTTTTTCTTATTTCCATGATATCTTACTGCAATCAGATTTCAGTGATTTGTTATTACAAAGTTTGAAGAAATAAGAAATGAAATAAATCTTCGATTATGACAGACATATATTTTGATGTTTTCTAATTTTCAGTCTAAGCAAAGTAAAATGTAATACAAGTTACACCCTGTCCAGTGTTATCTTTTCTTTTGTAGAGTTATGATCAAAATCAACCACAGAGATGAATTTCGCTGAAGATGTGCTGTACATGTAGATAGGAAATCTCTAGAATTTACTTTTTTGCGGTTTTTCACCTGGAAAATGGATGAACGGGACAGTTTGGAGGAGGAAGAAGAAGAAGAATTCACTGGTCCCATTCTGATAAACAGGAACACGGATCAGCAAGTCACCAACCAGCTGATCAATTCCCTTAGAAATCAAAACAATACACAAGCTGCACAACCGCTTATGCAAACAGGTCCTTTTGATCCTTCAGCAAATGGAGATGGGCCGTGTTCAAATTCACCGCAGGGTGACGGTGGGGTTACAAATGTTTTATCAGTAGAAGGTTGTACTGGAACAGGGAAAAACGGAAGAAGCCCGTATAAACGATCAGGTCCAGATGGGAGCCCAGCTTTTGATAGCAGTCATGGCTTTCTGCCAGCCGTTTCAGATAATGAATCAGTTGTCTTCAGACCAATCGGACAGCTAGATTTTTCGGCACTAGATGATACAGGATCGAGGATAGAATCTAATTTACCCAGTGAATATTTAGCACACGGCACAATGGGAGGTCAACTTCAGTATATGTTTGAACATCGGCAAGAAGTTTATGGATCCCATGATTTAGAAGAGGATTCAAGAGGACAGTCTCCAGCGAACAATTTCTATACATTAGCTAATTCTCAGACCGGTAGTGGGGGTAGTGACGGTGAGTTAGACAGTCGTGTTATTTTCTCTCCTTTGAGAGGAAGTAGGGATCAAAGTGCAGTAGCTGATGGATCTGGTATTTCATTGGAAAATAATAATTCTAATCAGCAGGTCATTCATCAAAATGACATTTTTGAAGATTCTCTCAATGAGAATGGCCACCAAGGATTATCTAGTCCATATCAAAACCAAAGGCAAAATTTGAACTCTCATTTGGGAAGAATGAATTCAAATCCTGATTCAGATGACGGCTTTGTTTCTCCTAAACTTTCAAGTGAATGTAGCAATGACAGATCACCCAGGAATATCGTAAGTCCCAGTAAGCGTGTAGTTTCCGTCTCTATACCTCAAGTGGGGTCTGTGACGTCACCAGAATATACGGCAAGTCCAGAGCAAAATATTGTGGACAGGCAGCAAAATACAAACACACATCCTTCAAATCAAGTTCAGCAAAGTACAACAAATGATGGAGATTCAGATTTACATGTACCTGTCAATGCAGCATGGGAGATACCCATCTCTGATGTTAATACTCATCAAGGTCATCATGCAAAGGAGGTGAAAGCAGGTCAAAGAGTGGCTAGTCAAAAGAAACCGTTCGTCTCATCTGTTAAAAGTGATATTGACAGTTATCAACCTAAAGTACCAGTTCATTTACCTGAAATGTCGAAAAGGGATAGTAGTTTACCTCGACCAAAAACCAAAGGATCTGATGTAAGGCCGACTGCTGATCACAGAAACTTTGGTAGGGGTCAACACACACAGCGACCAGTAACACAAGGTCAAGGTCAAAGGTCCGGAACAGAGGAGCAACAGCAATCTGGTGTACAGGAACGTAAATTTGTAGGTCCCATACCTTCACATGCAGAGAGCAGGATTCAGGCTCGAAGAAATAATGCCAACAGCAACATAAGTTACGATAAAATGTACAACAGAATGGGAACGAAACAAGGTCAGAGTGTAAGAGAGCAAAGTGTGTATCAGAGAGGTCAAGGTCAACAAAGTAGGGGTCAAGGTGCTAGGGAATTTCACGAAGCAGCACGGCAGAACGCCAAGCACCAGGAGAGGTCTCCCACCCATCCAGCAGCTAATGTGGTCACTCAGGTACAACAGTATGGAACAGATGTGGAGGAACAAAATGCAAATCTCATGAATAAGGTGGGTATAAATGTTTGATGGATACATTTAGAGTAGTGATACGAATGTATTCTTACTGATACATGTACTTGTACTTCTGAATCTGAATTATGTTTAAGAAAGTATTTCTGACATACATGTATATGTATGGGCATGATGAAGGAGTACTGCTAACTACATGTAGTATTACTACTGCACTCATTTTCTACAATTTTTTTTATGAATAGGCATTAAATGTTCTCTCTTGATTCTTTAAATTTTATTTTGTAAAGATCAAAAGACATGAAATATGATTCATATGATCATGTGCCTCCTTAATGCTGAGGATATGTTTTCCCTCGTTTTTAAAAAAGTATTGAACAACATATTGTTTTCAGTTTTATGATTTACATGATATTTTTAATTTACCATATATCAAGTTATTTTTGTTTGCAGCAATTTCTGACTTGCCAAAAATTAACTCAGCCAGAAATAGCCACATGCTTTTAAACTTTTCTGTTTCTTATACAGACACATTAATTTATATTCTGTTAAAATTTGTGCCTTATGCCTTGTTTTTTCACACATTTTGAAATTCATCCTTTCTAATGTTATGCTTGGACTCATTAAATAATCTGTGACTAATTAAATACATGGACAAATTACTCTATAATTAAAGCATCAAACATGCTAATTTGTATGAATGAGGGTGCCATTTAGAATTGAGAAACAAATACATGTACATTGTATGTCAGCTTGTCCAACTGAATTTTCTTGTTGGCAAGCAAAACTGTCAGATTTTGAAATGATTTTTTTCTCTTTTATAATTTTGCTAGAGTAAAATTCAATGAAATAATAACACACTTTCATGACCTCATTTTCGTGAAGAATCCACTACGCTAAAATTACCCCAATACAGTATTTATTGATATTTCAGTCGAGTGAGGATGTGAGAGGGATGGAGGAGGTTAGAAGCCAGTTACAGAACATGCTGAAATTCTCAGCCGATATCAGTGGTAAATATATTTGCTATACGTACATTTATACACTGCCATCCATAAATAAGTATACAAACAAGGAAATCATTCTAAATTCTTTATGACTTCATCCAAATTTTTTCATTCTGAACATGAGAGATTCCTAATAATTGGCTCACATAATTCAAAATTATAAATTATGATAACAAAATGTAAAATAGAAAATTTTTCATCCGCACAATTTTTTTTCATATAAAAAAGAAAAAAAAATTTTAAAAATGTAAATATTTTGGTAAATTTTGTTACAAATGATTTCTTAAGGTTCATCTTCAGAATTATACAGCAATGGATTCCGAACTGTTCATTTTCTAATGGCAAAATGAACAGAAATAGTGTTTACTTATTATGGATGGCAATGTATGTGCATTGAAAATGCATTAGAATATGGCCCTATAATGAAGTCTTTTATGTAGCTTCTTGACCATTGCTGTATGAAGATTAAAGATGTTTTTTAGGAAAGCATGTTTAATGTTAGCATACTAGTATATCTTAAATTACATGTATGTCTTTCAGGTCCTCAGAATTTTAATTACGGACATCAGATGGACCTGCCTCCAGAGAACATGCAGTTCCCTATGGATTTCTCCATGTTGAGGTATGAATGTTTTTCAAACAGAAAAAGTGTATGGTGACATCTTAATAAGTTGCCTAAATAGTTATTTCTTATGATGTAAAAAATCAGAGATGACTATTTAAGAAATTTATATACAATTCACATTTATGACCAAAAAAAAAAAAGGTGATATGAGGTAGATTTGCAAAAAGTGCCAATTTCAGTATTAAGTTAGATTTGAATCAATAAGCATTCATTAAAATCTTTATGAGCAACCTCAGAAAAGTGTTAACCCTGGTGTCTCTGAAATACATAGGAAAGTACATCTATCTAAAGGCCTGCTCTTGTACATTTGTATTAGCAGTAGCATAATACAATATGATATTGATGTAGTCACAGAGAGTGAGGACATATTTTTTTATACAACAAAAAGTAAAAATAAAATTTAAGCAATCAAGGATTACAAATCCCTTGGATCAAGCATTGACCATAGGGATTCTATTTATAATGTATATTTATTTCTAGAATTATATTAGATTTTTTTTTTTTTTTTTTTTTTTTTTTTATTATTTTTATTCCATTTTCAATTTTATACATGCATACAACTTACATTCAAGAGATGAGTAGCATACCCTTCAGCACATTCCCATTCATACCTCATTCATTCCCATTCATACTCTTACACATATATGCTACTTTTAACAAAATATGATTTCAAATACTTAAAAAGTACATAATTATTATTAAGATGATAATAAAGATGCAACTCTGGATACATGACAATAATGAAGCAATTGATTTACATGAAATCCATTTCTATTAATTCATATTAAAAGTGATAATATATTAAATATTGATGAATTAACTCAAAGTCAGCCATTTTATCTCATATTTTGATAATGATCCATTTTTTCTTGCAATATATTTTTCAATGTTTCTTATTTGTAGTATTTTTTGAAGAGCTATTTGAAAATTTGGCATTGTTTCAAAATATTTACAATTGTATATATATTTTTTACAGATAAGTATGATGTGATTAATTAGAGATTTTTCCGTTTGTATTCCAAATATTATAGAATGATTTGTCAAAGCTGTAGTAAATGTTAAAGTATTTCTTAACCAGTCTGAGCATTCATTCCAAAAATGTTTTATTATATTACAATCACAGAATAGATGTACAAGACTCTCAGGATTTTCTTTGCAAAAGAAACAAAAATTGCTTTCGCTTTTCCCTATTTTATGTAGAAATGTGTTTGTAGTTAAGATTCTGTTCAGAAGTTTATATTGAAAATATATTAGTTTAGTTTCATTTGTACATGACTTTGCCAATGAAAAGTAATTTTGTATGTTTTCTGATCTTACATCTCGAATTTCATTTGACCATTTAATAATTTTTGCGTCAGGAGGGCAGAATTCCTTTGCTCTCAAATCATTATAAACAAATTTTATGCATTTAGTCCCAATTATTCGAAGAAGGTAAACATCATCATAACAATCGTCAAAGAGTTGCTTTTCATTTTTGAATTTTTTAATTTCATTTTTCCTTTCTTTTGGAATGTGATTAATAATATGATAATATTTAAGGAAATTGTTACATTTTGTTATCGTTTGAATTTGATCGAAGGATCTAAAATTTCCATCTTCGTTAATCAGATCGTTTAGACAATTTATTCCCTTCTCATCCCACTTAGTATAATAATCATACTCCGACCAAGAGCATAAGTTTCTTATGTCTTGCTGTAAATAATCTGAAATACTTATTTCTGAATTTTTTATATGAATGACCGATAAAATTACATCTTTCCAAAATTTATTTGATACCAATTTTCTCAATTCATCTAATTTGTGTCTGTTCAAATACCAAATTGATTCTATGTTTGTCTGAATATTGAATATAGTTGAAAGAAACATTTGCCAACTTCCACATGGGTTATCGAATATTCTCTTAATCCATTTTATCTTTATATAATCAAGGAATGATGGAATATGAATCATATTCAGACCACCATTTTTGTATTCTCCTATCAATGTTTTTCTTTTGATTTTATCCGGCTTGTAGTTCCAAATAAATTTATAGAATATAGTTTCAAGTTCATGTACTAATTGTTTTGACGGATTAGGGAGTGCTGAAAACAAATGAATAAGTTTTGGAAATGCTAAATTTTTTATGACTGTGATTTTTCCAATCGGTGTTAAATCTCTCTTCGCCCATGTACCTAATAATTTCTTTATGGCTGATATTTGATTTCTGTAATTTATTTCTGTCATATTTTCTAATGTATTAGTAAAAATTATTCCCAATAATTTAAACGATTTTTCAGACCAGTCAATAGTTAAATCTGGACATATTATTTCCTTGCTTCCCGTTTTAGAACCTAACCAAACCGCATGAGATTTTGCAATGTTTAATTTTAAACCAGAAATTTTGCCAAATGCTGCAATCAGATCCATTGATTTTCTTAAAGATTTCTCACTGCCATCTAATAGGAGGAAAGTATCATCTGCATATTGATTTATAATAAAATTAACTGTCCCGAAGGTAATTCCTTTAATATCTTTTTCTCTTTTTATCCGTAGACTAAGTAATTCGACAGCTATGATGAATATGTAAGGTGCTAATGGATCGCCTTGTCTACATCCTCTTTTAAGTTTGAAAAAGTCAGATAGATAGCCATTATTTATAACACTGCTTTTGGAATTTTCATAAAAAGTAGCGAACCATTTACATATTGAATGACCAAAATTAAAAGTTTCAAGTGATCTATAGATGAATGACCATTCTATGCTGTCGAATGCTTTCTCAAAATCGAGCAATAATAGTAAACCTGTCTTTTTCTGTCTAATCATATGGTCCATTACATCAAATAATATGCGCGTATTTTCTCCAATGAATCGTTCTTTCAAAAATCCCTTTTGACTATCACTAATTATTGTTGGAAGAACCTTTTTTAATCTATTTGCTATTGATGCTGCCCCAATTTTGTAGTCCACATTTAATAATGAGATCGGTCTCCAATTTTTCAACAATCGTCTATCTTTATTCTCCTTTGGTAAGCAAGTAATTATTCCTTGTGTTTGAAATTCTGATAATTTTTCGGTTTCGTATCCAAAATTCAATGAGTTCAAAACTAATTTCCCTATATACTTCCAAAAAAATTTATAAAACTCTACAGTAAAACCGTCAGATCCTGGAGACTTTTTATTTTTCATCCTATATAAAGCTTCGCTGCATTCCTTAAGTTGGAGAATTCCTTCACAATTTTCTTTTTCTAAATTCGAAAGTTTAGGAGTATCACACATGAAATCATTTTTTTAATATATCCATTTCATTGTTTTCATCTTCTGGTAATGTTGATTTATATAGATTTTCAAAGAATATTTTTTGTTTATTAAGAATTTCATTTTGATCAATAGTAGTACTTCCATCTGAATCAATGATCTCATATATTGTTTTATTTATGAAATTTCGTTTTTCTAATTTACAAAAATATTCAGAGCTTCTCTCACCATCTTCGTACCAACTTGCTTTTGATCTGAACATAACAGAGTCAATTATTACTTTCCTTTCCCTTTCCTGTTCTGTTTTAATTTTTTCCAATTTTGTTAGATTCTCCTCAGAAGGATTATTTTGTATTTGTTTCTCCATTTCTAAAAGTTCACGTTCAGTTTTTCTCTTTTTTTCTCGGCTTGAATAAGATTTATTTATAGAATGCTGAATTGTAAGCGATCGTATTTTCATTTTAAGGAATTCCCATAAAGTTTGATCATTATATTGTTGACCAGATCCCCCTTCCGATTCTTTTATTGTTTCACTTATACATTCTTTTATCATTTCCGTGTAAACTGAATCATATATTAGCTGATTATTAAACTTCCAGTACCCATTTCCACGTTTAATATCTTTCACTGTAAATTTCAATAATATCGCTGAATGATCTGTTCTGTATGATGTCAGTATTTTACATTCACTTACTTTTGCAAACAGGGCTTGAGAAACAAAAAAGAAATCGATTCGACTTTGTTTCAATGGATTTGATCTTCTCCAGGTGAATTGTTTTAAATCAGGATTAATTACCCGCCAAGGATCAATAAAGTCATTCTCTATTTTGAATCTATTTATAATTTCATTTGATCTAATGTTATTTAGTGTCTTTATATTGTAAGTATCAAGTATTTTATCTTGGACAACATTCCAGTCGCCACCTAATATAACGTTATCATTTCCTATTTTATCTATTATTTGAAATATACTATTAAAAAAATCAGGGCGATCTTGATTATATCCATACAAGTTTACTAGTGTCAGTCTAAATTCTTCTAGTGTTACATCAAGAATCACGTATCTACCATTATCTGAATTAATACATTCATGGACTTCGAATTCAATATTATTTTTAAACAAAATTGCCACACCCGCACTGTTACTTGTAAAACTACTAAAATATGCATCAAATCCCCACTCATTTCTCCATATATTCTCAGTATTTTTTATTGAATGCGTTTCTTGTAGAAAATATACGGATGCTTTTTTGTTCTTTAACCAATGAAAAATATCCCTACGTTTTTGATTGTCGGAAATACCCCTTACATTAAGACTAATGACGTTTACACTTTCAACCATCGTAAATGATTATATCAGGAGAACAATAATTCGTACTTTCATAACAGTCGTTCATATTTTCCATCAAAAATATCTCATTCACATTCATACAACTCTCACACAAATCATGAAGATTAACATTAATGAAAAACATACCTGAAAAGTTAAGTTTGGGTAGCTACTCATCAGTGGACACTTTCAAAACGTACACATTCATCAAAAACAATATTTTGAATTCATTTAAAGTTCAGAATTTATCCATGAAGCACTGTTACTGCTTTCTAAAGTCAGTCATCGTCGTCGAGGGGAACATCTCTAAGTTTAGCGTCAATATCATCACACACGTCAAATCTCCACTTTCTGCCGCGACAATCGTACGCAAATATACGGGTATTAAAGTACCAAGCATACTCTATTTTCGGGTGACTTTGTAATTTCTGCAACAACTCAATGTTCATTGGCGTGAGATGGTCAATAAGAGTAAACGTCGCTTTTAGAATTTTGCGCTTTCTTAAGACTGCGACACGTGACTCAGAGTTAATAAACTTTATTATCACTGGTCTCGGCCCATTTTTTCCAATAACTCCATGTGGGACCCGATGAATGGCAAGGATGTCATTCGGGTTGACGATCACACCAGATTTCTCTCTGACAATTTCACAAAATTCTTCACGTAAATTTTCATTTCTATTTTCCTTCCATTTGAGCACTTTCACATTATTTTTTTGACTATACTGGTGATTGAAATTTGACATCACTTTTACTTTCATGGTTTCTCTTTCACTTTCTCTCAACCTTTCCTTGACTTTTTTCATCTCGTCCTCTTGCTTTTTAATTTTTCCTTTCAGATTTTCTATATCAAGATTTATGCCTTCATTCTTTTCGTCTGACACTTTACTTTTTTGGTTTATATCATTCTTTAGCTCTCTGATTTCCGCATCATACTCCTGTTTCACCGATTCTCTTATGTCTTTCTCTATTTCTGATTTTATCTCCGCTTTAAGTTCGTGTTTAATTTCTTCCTTTACCTCTCTCACTGCCTTTTTAACTACTTCCTCGATTTCATTGCGACTTATAATTGATTTCAGTACATTATCGAGAGAATTTCTCATTTCATCAAGGTGTGTACGCAAACTTAAGTCGTCACAATCCGATCGTCCCGAACTACTGCACCTATCCCGTTTTATAGGTGGGGGTTTATCACTCGGGCGTTTCCCTTTTACTTCCTCGGGAACGTTACTTAAATCTAGTATTTGAAAATCATTCACTTCGTCAGCTGACTCAGCTAGAGATGACATAGTTGGCGCTCCGTACCGTTCTACCTGTATACTAGTAAGGTTGAGTACGCACAGGTAAATCCAGGTGATCAAGTTGATTGCTATATTCATACGATCACGCAGTTATGAGTACTCACGAAGAATGTAAACAAACTCAAAGTTGTATCAAATATCAAATTTCCTTCCGTAAATTTGGTAAAAAATTCTCGCATAAGATCCTTCGATACATCCACAAATTGTGTACAAAAAAGGAAGTCATAGAACTACTGTAGAATCACAGAAATCCACCGATTTTTGCAAAGCGAATTATACGTGTCTACCCTACATGGTGACCTTAACTTTGCTCAGAATTATATTAGATTAGATTAGATCTAATCTAATATCTAATCTAAGAATTATATTAGATGCCTAGCCTCGCTATTTGTTTTTCAGTGGTAAAGACAATGAGAATGTCTCAGATCTTTTGGAGAATTTCCCAAGTTTTACGTCCCACATGTGGTCCGATACCTCTAACCTTAACAGGAGTGATTCCTCGTTACAGGCGGAAAATAACAGATTGAGGGAGGTACTGGAAAAGGAGAGGTTCAGAAGAAAGGTAAAAAAAATTGAAGTGATTGTTAACAAAAGTTAATCACAATATCATACAAAGTCTTCTAAGTTAAAGTATAAACTAACAAAGTTCTTGAAAACATCCATGAAGTATCAGATATTTGGGGATTTTATCGGTCCAAATAGTAGTTATAGTGTGAGCTTTTATCTGACTAAACAAATTTTTATCTGCAAATCCAATAAAACCGATACTTTTCAGGAACTCTTAACTAACTGTGCATCGTTTTCATCAATGAGTCATGAGTGCTGCACAAAGTCCTTCCTCGTCACACTAAATGATATTGAAAAATGCTATAAAGATAATGAAGATGTCTTGATCTTAATATGGAAGAAAATGAAAGTACAGATGTTTATCGTACTTTTGATGCGCATGTTATGTTTTTTATTTACATTACATATACATGTATTTACAGCACTGTGAGCAGTATATCCAGCGACTCAATGTTAAGGTTAGTTATCAATGTTACAAATTTGTTCTCTTTAAAAATATACCTTACATCTAGTATTTTCAAATTCATGAAATTTTGTTTTTATAATCATGTGTTTTTAACAAAAAAAAACAACATCTAGATTGAAAAATGGCAGTTAATGACTTGTTTCTGCACTTGGTACCTTGGTACACTACATAGTCTTACCGCATTTTTATAACCTTTTGAGACTTATTCAGATGTACCATTAGTCCAAGCTAAAGATTACTATTTGTACCAAAAAAATTATCCATATTACATTATGAGAAAATTACCTTCACTGGGTAAGAACTTATCAAATAAAGTTACACATATGATCACTATTTTCTTGTTACAATAGCTATTGGAGACCCAGCAACAGGTGGCTGTGGCCGTATCTACAGACAAACGGAAGGACATCATGATAGAACAGCTAGACAAGGTATGTACTCTTAAGGCTGGGACGAATCGGGTATTTTTTGATTCAGTTCGATTTTGAATCACAAGGCCTTGGTTCGATTCGATTCTGTTCATTTGAATGAGAAACATACAAAACGATATGTTAACTCGATAAAATTAAAAAAAATGAAAAAAAATCTAAATTGATTTGAACAACCCTTCACTTCAGTCTAACATTATAGAGCATAAAATTTTACATCTATCTGAAGAATATGAGGGTATACACAATCATATTTGAAAATCATATTAAACAAAAATCATCTGTTTTACATCCCAAATTATTGTAGATGGTGCTCCAGCAGTATGAACTATGTTCTTATTTTAATTTTACTGACTACAATAGTAACATTCATGCGTGACATAAAATGTTAATTTAATTGTTGAAATTTCAGCAATTGGCCAAGGTTGTGGAGGGTTGGAAGAAAAGAGATGAGCAGAAGGAACTTTTACTGAATGAGGTCAAAAGAGAGAAAGGGAAAGTAGAGGAACAATTATCCAAACAGCAAGAGGTATGCTGTGTTTTCATAGTCATCTCTTACGGGGTTTCTAAAATGAAAAACTTGTACCTTAACAAGCATGTAATGTATATCTTAGGATTGCTTCGTGGAAAAAAAAAACCGAATGAGAAAGTTTTGACATGTACAAATTTGAATAAATGGAAATAGTTCATAGAATCACAAAAGTAGCAATGAATTGGGGATCAGAATTGTGGATGCTGACTCTCCTTACTAGGTAATACATATACATGTACATGTAGTTTGCGTTTATACATGTAACTTGTCTTCTTCAAATTAATGCAAGTTACATGTAATTGACCCTCCCGAACGCGGGAAAAATTTGAGAAATTCCATGACGTCACAATGTAATTTCGATGTTTGACCGAGGTTCGAAGCTTGTTTGTCCAAGATAAAAGCATTGTGTCGTCTCGAAATTTTGCATTTTTTTCCCGCAATCGGAAGGGTCAATTGAAATACATGTAATATTATTGTGAAGTACATTATACCCAGAAACCTAATTGTGAACCACAGTTCCGGAATGCTTGATTAAGTTTTGGTTCCAGAGTTTTGAAATAATATTGGTTTGTACATTGAGCTTTCAAAAAACAATGTCCGCATATTTTCATGAATGAAGATTTGTCATTTCATTTAAGGTATCCGATGTACAATAGGACATATTTCCATGTCTGGTAAGGTACTATAAACTATATATTTTCTGAAAGGTTATAATGCCCACTGCTCAGAAATAATAACTTTGGGGTCAGAATAATAAAGGGAATAACTGATGAAGCATTTAAATTGTCTATTTTCTCTATATAACATATGCAAAATAACAAAGTTGTACAAGAGTTTTTCCCCTTTGATTTTTAAGCCCTGTGAGTCTTATATCTGTACTCAGGGCATCAATACCTTTCAGAAAATGTATAGTTTATAGTACCTTACAAGGCATAAAATTTGCCATACTTTACAATGGAGGTGATTTAGACGCTATGTAAAATGGCTCTATTGTACAAGGGATACGTAAAGAAGAAAAAGTTAAGAATGTCCCCTTGAAACCTTGAAATTATCTTTTAAGTTATGTTTTCATTATAATTATTGTATGTTTATGTTGTTCAGATGATTCAGAATTTTGAGAAGGACATGGCAGAAGCTGTGAATCAACTTAGAAGTGAGAAGGAAGAAGCATCCATGCAGTTAGAACAACTTAAGATTAAGGTAAATTAAGGTCTATATTCTAATTAATAAAAATCCTTACAGCTGTATAATAATTTTTCATGTCCAAGTATTTATACATGTACTTCATTTTAGAATTAATCTTCTTGATACAAGATTCACTTGATGAAACATCATACATGTATGTATATTAATATATACATGTATATTTAAATTTGAAAAAAAAAATCAATTTTATTAAGCTTTACTTGACATCCTATTTTGCATGTTTTGTTTAAAAATTTTTTTTTCAAAGACATGCATTTTTTTAGGTCAAGAATATACATGTATTCATATATAAAAAGGTAATCTATTTATAGGTATCTGAGGCAGACAGAGCCAAGGATCACGCAGAGGAAATGTACGAGGCGGAGAAAGAGAAAGGTCAACTGGTCAAACAGGAATGGGATCACATGAAGGAATCACAGGATCACTCTGAGAAAAAAGTCAAACAACTACAGGATAGGATCAGAAAGGTATGTCATAATGTATGAGAAAGGTCAACTAGTCAAACAGGAATGGAATCACATGAAGGAATCACAGGATCACTCTGAGAAAAAAGTCAAACAACTACAGGATAGGATCAGAGAGGTATGTTATACTGTATGAGAAAGGTTGACAGGTCAAACAGGAATGGGATCACATGAAGGAATCACAGGATCACTCTGAGAAAAAAGTCAAACAACTACAGGATAGGATCAGAAAGGTATGTTATACTGTATGAGAAAGGTTGACTAGTCAAACAGAATGGGATCACATGAAGGAATCACAGGATCACTCTGAGAAAAAAGTCAAACAACTACAGGATAGGATCAGAAAGGTATGTCATAATGTATGAGAAAGGTCAACTAGTCAAACAGGAATGGAATCACATGAAGGAATCACAGGATCACTTTGAGAAAAAAGTCAAACAACTACAGGATAGGATCAGAAAGGTATGTCATAATGTATGAGAAAGGTGAACCAGTCAAACAGGAATGGGATCACACGAAGGAATCACAGGATTACTCAGAGAAAAAAGTCAAACAACTACAGGATAGGATCAGAAAGGTATGTCATAATGTATGAGAAAGGTCAACTAGTCAAACAGAATGGGATCACATGAAGGAATCACAGGATCATTCGGAGAAAAAAGTCAAACAACTACAGGATAGGATCAGAGAGGTATGTTATACTGTATGAGAAAGGTTGACAGGTCAAACAGGAATGGGATCACATGAAGGAATCACAGGATCACTCTGAGAAAAAAGTCAAACAACTACAGGATAGGATCAGAAAGGTATGTTATACTGTATGAGAAAGGTTGACTAGTCAAACAGAATGGGATCACATGAAGGAATCACAGGATCACTCTGAGAAAAAAGTCAAACAACTACAGGATAGGATCAGAAAGGTATGTCATAATGTATGAGAAAGGTCAACTAGTCAAACAGGAATGGGATCACATGAAGGAATCACAGGATCACTTTGAGAAAAAAGTCAAACAAGATTTGAGAGAATACTCCTGATTTTGCAAAAATTTCCCCATGTGAAAATAACCACGTTTACAGTATATGATTTTTGAAGCTGTGTAAATTTTGATGCGCATTGTTTTGTAGGAGCAAGACGAGTGGTTTAAGAGAGAGCAAGAATTACTGCGAAAAATAGAGGAAGTTTCTGAAAATAACCAGAAGATATTAGAGCAAGAGAGGGTAAGATATAATACAAGTCAATGGCAGAGCTTGCGGAAAGCATGATTTATGTACACTAACATGTATTCATCAAGTTTGATGAAAATTCAGTGACTCAAATTTAAAGTGACATTTATATTTTATATGAATGAATGTGAATTAAGTTATAAAAATTGACTTACTTGGTCAGTCCAGGAGAATACTACAAATAGTAATATTACTTAAAACTGTAATATTACTGTTAACAATAATCCCTGAAATTATTGAAAACAGTAATGTTACCAGCCTATATTACATATTTCCGTAATATAGACAAAGGAAAGTTTTAAAGCCACTAGCACAGTCTATATCATACAATTCTTTCACTCAACAACAAATTCATTAAATATGAAAAAAAAATTCTACTGAAAAGTGAAAATAATGTCCATTTGGAACCTATTTTTCACTTTTTCTTCTTTCTGAAATCACATTTTCTTCAAGTATGTTGAGGAAAAAATTTTCCTGATGTTCTGAATAATTTTTCAGTGTACATTTGAATGAGATACAACTCCTAAAACTCCTCATTTCTCCCCGAATCCACTGGTATAAGAGCGAACTGACCATCTAAATAGTATTACTACTTACAGTAATATAAAGAGATAAATTTCAAAGAAAGATAACTCCAATTTAATTTATATTATTGTTTTTAGTAATATTACTGTTTCCAGTATTCTCTTGGACTGTTGGTTTTCTTCTCTTTTCAGAGCAAGTCAGATGAAGCATCCAATAAATGTAAAGAAATAGAGGATAGCTTACACACGACACAAACAGAGCTCCGTAGGAAAGACATGGACCTAGATGCTGCCATTAGGGAAAAGGTTTGATGTATTCTATGCATTCCTCAGCACTATAGTAACAGAGTTTTAGAACTCTAAAAAACAATTTGGGCAGTAATGATTGCTGTAATGTATTGTAAAAAGACGTAGGAATCTTCAAGATTTGACATTGCATAAATGGAGCACTGAATATCTTAATTTTTGGCCGGATTGCAAAGCAATTCCGGTCTATAGATTGACGATGTCCGTCTGTCCGTCTGTCTGTCTGTCCGTCTGTCCGTCTGCCGTCAACATTTTGGTTAAAGTTTCTGGTTGAGGCAAAATCTAAGGAACTATATGCAGTAGAAACTTTATATTATACTTGAAGGTTACCCATGACAAGACCTTTCAATTTATGCCGTAACATTTGACCTAGTGACCTTGACCTTGGACTTTGACCTAGTTAAAGATTTTGGTTAAAGTTCCTGGTTTAAGCAAAATCTATGGAACTGTATGCAGTAGAAACTTTATATTATACATGTATGTTGCCCATGACGAGATCTTTCAATTTATGCCGTAACATTTGACCTAGTGACCTTGACCTTGGACTTTGACCTAGTTAAAGATTTTGGTTAAAGTTTCTGGTTTAAGCAAAATCTAAGGAACTGTATGCAGTAGAAACCTTATATTATACATATAGGTTGCCCATGATGAGACCTTTCAATTTATGCCATAACTTGGACCTAGTGACCTTGACCTTGGACTTTGACCTAGTTAAAGATTTTGGTTAAAGTTTCTGGTTTAAGCAAAATCTAAGGAACTGTATGCAGTGGAAACCTTATATTATACATTTAGGTTGCCCATGATGAGACCTTTCAATTTATGCCATAACATTGGACCCAGTGACCTTGACCTTGGACTTTGACCTAGTTAAAGATTTTGGTTAAAGTTTCTGGTTTAAGCAAAATCTAAGGAACTGTATGCAGTGGAAACCTTATATTATACATTTAGGTTGCCCATGATGAGACCTTTCTATTTATGCCGTAACATTTGACCCAGTGACCTTGACCTTGAACTTTGACCTAGTTAAAGATTTTGGTTAAAGTTTCTGGTTTAAGCAAAATCTAAGGAACTGAATGCAGTGGAAATCTTATATCATACATTTAGGTTGCCCATGATGAGACCTTTCAATTTATGCTGTAACATTGGACCCAGTGACCTTGACCTGGAACTTTGACCTAGTTAAAGATTTTGGTTAAAGTTTCTGGTTTAAGCAAAATCTAAGGAACTGTATGCAGTAGAAACTTTATATTATACAAGTAGGTTGCCCATGATGAGACCTTTCTATTTATGCCGTAACATTTGACCCAGTGACCTTGACCTTGAACTTTGATCTAGTTAAAGATTTTGAATAAAGTTCTTGGTTTAAGCAAAATCTTAGGAACTGTATGCAGTAGAAACCTTATATTATACATTTAGGTTGCCCATGAGGAGACCTTTCAATTTATGCCGTAACATTGGACCTAGTGACCTTGACCTTGGACTTTAATCTAGTTAAAGACTTTGGTTAAAGTTCCTGCTTTAAGCAAAATCTAAGGAACTGTATGCAGTAGAAACTTTATATTATACATGTAGGTTGCCTCTGACAAGACCTCTCAATGTATGCTGTAATATTTGACTTAGTGACCTTGACCCAGTTGGTGACAAAAACTTACTTTGCAATCCGGCCATACCGTCTTTAGCGGTGTTTTATTTTTCTCAAAGCACAATAAGAAATAATTGAAACCTTTAGTTAGTAGGTTGAATGATGAGTTAATCTAATGTACATGTAACATGTAATTTTCTTTACAGGAGAGTTTGAAGGTAGAAATGGGCATTATGGAAGCTAAGTTTGAGAGTGCTCAGAGATCATTAGAGGCTGATTTACACTCTCACATGGAAAAAGAGGTTAGTATGGATTTTCGTTTCATAGAAATCTGATGTATTGAATTTGGTGGTATTGCTTTGGTATTTAATATGATTCATTTTTACTTGGTTTATTGAGATTGTATATAGAATTGACAATCTCGAGGTTGCTGCTGAAAGTATCTTTTAAAAAGATTTGTTCTTTTATGGTGGTGCATGTGTTAGTTTGTCATGTTTATTATGATTCTTAGTAGTTGCTATCAGAAGATACGGCTGATCAAAGATGTGATATATCTTGCATAAAATGTACAGCAACATACATGTATCTTATCACACATTGTGTCTGCATTATATCACAGATAGCAGAACAAATAGCTGATGTTCAAAAAAGAATGGAAGAGTCAGAAAATGAACTACGCGTCAGTCATCGACAGCAGATAAAGGAGTTAAATCAACGTTACGCCAGGGATATGGAGAAGAACATGGCCAAGTTTCATGAAGATCAGAAAAATAAGGAAGAAGAATATCGCAAATTATCTTTAGAATATGAAAAAAAGTAAGTTCTTTTTCAGAAAAGTTTTATATTTCTCAATCTCATTGAATGCAATCAAGTTGAATATATGTGATACATGTAATGATTGCAGTTACTATTTTAATCTCATATGATGAAGGTATATTGATTAGAAATGATTCATGAAACAAAAGATGCAGATTTTTCCTTATAGTCAATATGTCCTAGTTCCTTAATATATACATGTATGTGCTTTCAAATAACATTAATTTATGCATATTTTATCTTTTTTAGATTACAGGAACAGAGGAATGAGATATCTCGTTTACAGTCCATCAAACAAAAACTGGAATCCCAAAGGTACATGTTACAGCAGTCAAAAAAACATTTTCCAATCTTGTTATTTATCTCAAAATGTCAGAGACGACTTGTTTTGGTGGATTTTTGTGTCGCCTGCGAAGCATAGCGACACTTAGGGATCACTTTGTCCGTTGTCCGTCTGTCCGTCTGTCCGTCCGTCCGTCTGTCTGTCACACTTTGGGTGTCACAGCCCATAACTTTTGATTGGTAAGTGATAGGGCTTTGATATTTCACATGTGTATTCCTTGTGACAAGACCTTCCTACACATACCATAATTTTTGACCTAGTGACCTTGACCTACATATTTGACCTACTTTTCTAAAAAATTAAGAATGGATATATCTTTTGATTGGTAGGTGATAGGGCTTTGATATTTCACATGTGCAATCCTTGTGGCAAGACCTTTCTACACATACCATAATTTTTTACCTTGTGACCTTGACCTAGATATTTGACCTACTTTTGAAAAAAGATAAGATTCGCTATATCTTTTGATTGGTAAGTGATAGGGCTTTGATATTTCACATATGTATTCCTTGTGACAAGACCTTTCTACACATACAATAATTTTTGACCTAGTGACCTTGACCTACATATTTGACCTACTTTTGAAAAAAAGATAAGATTCGCTATATCTTTTGATTGGTGAGTGTTAGGACTTTGATATTTCACATGTGCAATCCTTGTGGCAGGACCTTTCTACACATACCATAATTTTTGACCTTGTGACCTTGACCTACATATTTGACCTACTTTTGAAAAAAAGATAAGATTCGCTATATCTTTTGATTGGTAAGTGATAAGGCTTTGATATGTCACATCTGTATTCCTTGTGACAAGACCTTCCTACACATACAATAATTTTTGACCTAGTGACCTTGACCTACATATTTGACCTACTTTTCAAAAAAAAATTAAGAATGGATATATCTTTTTATTGGTAAGTGTTAGGACTTTGATATTTCACATGTGCAATCCTTGTGGCAAGACCTTTCTACACATACCATAATTTTTGACCTTGTGACCTTGACCTAGATATTTGACCTACTTTTGAAAAAAAGATAAGATTCGCTATATTTTTAGTCCCCTACCGGCAACGCCGAAGGGGACTCTTAGTTTCCTCTCGGTCTGTCTGTCTGTCCGTCCGTCCGTCCGTCCGTCCGTCTGTCCGTCTGTCCGTCTGTCCCATTTTCAGTTTTCCGGACTTTTTTTCGCTGCCGTTGCATACATTGAACTCATTTTTGGTATGTGGATATATCTCAATGTGATACAGATCAAGTTTCAGTTTGCTTTTGATTGACTTTATTTTACAAAAGTTAGGGCCCTTGGACTTAGCAAATTTTATGAAAATTTCAGTTTTCCGGACTTTTTTTCGCTGTTGTTGCATATATTGAACTCATTTTTGGTATGTGGATATATCTCAATGTGATACAGATCAAGTTTGAGTTTGCTTTACATTCAACGATTTTTACAAGAGTTATGGCCCTTGGACTTAGCAAATTTTATAAAAATTTCAGTTTTCTGGATTTCTCTTCGGTTCTATTGCAAATAATGCACTGATTTTTTGTAAATAAATACATCTCAGTGTGATACAGACCAACTCTGAGTTTGGTTTCCATTGGCCTATTTTTACAAGAATCATGACCCTTGAACTTAGCAAATTTCATGAAATTTGCAGTTTTCCGGACTTTTCCATGCCTGTTATTGCAGATAATGAACTGATATTTTGTATGTGAATACATTATAGTGTGATGCAGATCTGAGTTTAATTTAGATTAATTAATTTTCACAAGAGTTATGGCCCTTGGACTTAGCAAATTTCGTGAATTCAGTTTCCCAGACTTTTCTTGGCTGTTGTTGCAGATGATGAATTGATGAACAGAGATGCAAGTCATAAATTTATGCCGCCGGTAGGGGACTTATATCGCACAGCGATCATTGCATTTTTTGATTGGTAAGTGATAGGGCTTCGATATTTCACATGTGTATTCCTTCTGACAAGACCTTTCTACACAGATCATTAATTTTGACCTTTTGACCTTGATCTAGATATTTGACCTATTTTTCAAGAAAAGTAACATTGGCTATATCTTTTGATTGGTAGGTGATAGGGCTTTGATATTTCACATGTATTTTCCTTGTAACAATGCCATTCTACACATACCATTATTTTTTTTTACCTTTTGACCTTGACCTACATATTTGACCTACTTTTCAAAAAAATTAAGAATGGATGTATCTTTTGATTGGTAAGTGATAGGGCTTTGGTATTTCACATGTGTATTCCTTGTGACAAGACCTTTCTACGCAGACCATAAAATTTAACCTTTTGACCTTGATCTAGATATTTGACCTAGACCTACTTTTCAAGAATTTTGATCCACTTTCTAGAATAATAATCAAACCGCTTCGCAGGCGACACAAGCATTCCTTGGATTGCTATTTTTTTATTATGAAGTCACTCAGCCTGATAAAGAAGCCACTCCATTGTGACGTAAAGAAAAAAAATAGCGCAAAAAAAGTTCCTACCTTGGGACATTCTTTGTCATTTTGTCATCCATCACAAATTTTAGCATGTGGTTTGTTATCCTTTTTAATATCATTATAATGCTGTATTTATTGTTTTTGTTCGTTTTCTTATTGAAAAAAATGTTCAGATACAAATTGTAGTAAATGTACATGTATATCACACAGAAAGTATGGACTGAATAAAAATTTGCTTCTCAATTGTACAATTCTTTTTGTAAATTATTAATGGTAAGATTAATAAAGAAAATACAAATGTATGGATGTTATAACCAATTCGAAAAAAACCTTTACAGATCAGAAATTTTGATGAAGTTACAACACCTGATGCAGTCCCAGTGGAACGAAGCCGTCCAGCTATTGGCTAATACACCACAAAGAAAAGTATGTAATCAGTATTTTACATGACATTCTTTGCATTTGACTGCATAATACTATTCCATTATTGTTTTATGTGATATGCATGACAAACATGTATTACTTGTGAACATTTTCAATTGCATCTGTATGGAACCTGTGGGACTCCCTGGTTCAGTGTCAAAAACCATTCACATTCAGAATTTTGATAAAACTGTAAATTTTATTGCAGATGCCTTGCTAAAGATCTCATCTAATTACTACATGTACTTCTGCTATGAAGCCGTCTCCTTCTGGCGAAAAATAAACATGAAAAGTTTCATAAGAAATGGCGTAGAGTGAGAGTGTAGATGTGATCACCAGCCGGTTTGCTTGATTATATATGGTACATGTACATGTGTATATGTCTGTGTAATTATTTCATCTACTCTTGTGTTTACAGACTTTACATAGCAGCTTCACCACTCAGGGATCCTCTGTTGGTAATGTAACATTTGGAGGGGTGCATGATGGGGGATTTCCTGTGACTAGCAGTCCAGGGAAAGACAGTACAACGTCTGGACAACCCCATGTGGAGCCCCCAAGTGTCAGTGATCTCACAGCATCATTACACATGCAGCAATTCATGCAAAGGTCAGACTTGTTTTGAATATATACATGTATATTTGAAATGTAAGAATACTGTATACAGTGAAAATTTTGCCCCTACATGTATTTCATTTTCATCCATTACACCCAATGACTTGAAAGAAAATTTAAGACAGGGAGAATAAAATTATACGTAAAGGATTTATTAACAAAAAGTTTAAGATTCGGTCCCCTGTCTGAATCTGCAAAAATAGACTGTGGGAATTCAAACTGTATACACAATGTAGTACTGACAGAAATCTTGTTTGAATTTCGTGTGGATGTACAAGTTTGCGTGTTATAAATTTCGAATTTGAACTGTTTTCAGTATGTCACAGCCAGCTCTTTTTGGAATGTCGTCAATTCTTGCTGGGGCTACACAAGACAAACAAGATCACGGTACATCGCCACCCTCTCAACCAACTAACCATGGATCTCATGTTACTTATCAACCAGAAAAACCTAAAACAGGAAGAATGTACGATGAGAACACAGAAATTACAAACACTAGTCTAGATAATATGGATCATCAAGTCCATAAATGGCTTCAAAGTTCTCATGGTGGACCCAATACACACAAAACACAAAACCATTCAAACACAGTACCTAACCATACACAGTTCTCAGAAAGGGATGTTGACAATCAGCATCAGCAGTTTGTGTATAGAGGAGAATCACAACCATTTGTACCCCAGGTCCAGACTGGGCATGCTCAGACTAATCACCATGGCAACCAGCCAATGGCTGTTCCCATTGGTCCACCACAGCATGGACATAGCCAATATCTGATGCAGAATCAGCACAATGTTAGTTACAGCCAATCAGATGATGTTACCATAGATACAGTGAAAACAGCCAATCAGATGCTGTCCATGAAAGAACAAATGTTACCAACCCAGGAGTCCTCCAACCAATGTAAGATACATGTACATATTTACATACTGCTCAGCAAATCTTCAAACAAAATCTTTGCTTTAGGTTAATATACATGGTAATTTTAATGATGACAAAAGTAATGAATACTGGTATATGTACATGCTCATGTTCTGATTGACGTTAAAATGTATTTTATACATGTAGATACTGTCAGCAAAGCTTCGTCATACCCTGATCCTGGATTTTCCCCGCCCACCAAACAGAGCAGTCGACAGCCGATTTGGGATGAGCTCCATACTGAGCATGATCATACTTGTAATGACGATGTCCTCCAGGAAGCTGTCAGGTATATGTACAAAAATTTGATACTGCTTACCACTTTGAGTCTGCCTTTTGGATTTACATGTATACGTAAGTCTGACTTGTTCAATCTTATATTCTCTCTCACATTATTTCTGTCATTTGCACACATGCTATTCAATTTCCTATTTCGTAGAAATTTGCAGAAAGACAAATAAACCTAAAATTTCTGCTTATAGCTTTCCACACATACATGTACATGTATATGTACTGTAATCCATGTGTATATATGTACCAATCTTAATTTGTATAAACAGAGACATGTAATTCACCATCATTGTTACAGGTTGGATGCAGATTATAGGTCAATCAGTCAGAGACTTGAACAACACGAGTCCAGACAAGGGGAGCTTCAACATTATATACAAATGGTTGGTACATGTACATGTATACGGATTGATGAAGTATAAATAAAATAAACCTTGCATTTTACAGATTACAATTTGGAAATTTACAAAAAAACGTTCATATTCCAAGAAATTCAATGTGAATACGAAGTATGAGAAGTATGATCAAGAGCAAGTGATCAAGATAATCCAATAACTTGATATGGAAAGCTGAAGCATTATGAACAAAAAGACAAACATTTATGTTCATGTGTTTCTAAATACATTTACAGTACCAATTTTCGTCAATTCGTTCAAAATGACCATTTCATCAGTACGTAAATTTGTCATCCAAGGGTTCCTAAAATTTGAATTCGTCTGTTCAAATGCCATCTTAACATTCAGATAGGCTGTATGCGTTTATTTTCATTGTTCATTGTTTGTAAGAAAAAGTTTAACAATTATTGGTAAACAAACAATTAGAGATATAATTAATGTATACCACCTAGCTTGTTGTGAAAACATATCATTTGGTAATTAGAAACTTTGTGTGTGTATTCAGTTTTCATTGGTTTATCATTTTTCTATCATAATAACTCTTAAAACTTGGAACCTTCAGCTTTTTCATTCCTCCTCTTTGTTCCTGATGCTATTTAAGTTGACCAAGATACTGTCCTGATGCTATTTAAGTTTACCGAGATACTGATTCAATTTTTCCTTTTTACACTATTTTGTCAGGAGTATTTATATTGGTCGGTACATAATTTCATCAAGTGAGGCACTGACAAAAATGAAGAAAATTGGTACCTGACGAATAAAAACCAATTAACATTTATGTAATTTTTCAGTTACTAAACAAGCCTCCTGGTGATAACGAACAAAGACCAGAGGATGAGATGAATGGATCTACAAATTCTAATGATCACACGGGTAAGTCTGACATAATGTAGTGTCGTTATTGACAATTTAGAGTCCACAAAATATCCTACATTGCATGATGTGCTTGTGGACTTTACATTATGACATTGCAATGACAGGCTTTTTGATTGTGATGCAATAATGTACAAGTCTGCAAACAGGTGCGATGTTGGATAGATTACTGGAAACGTGGTTATTTTTATTGGGGAAAAATTTCGTGATTATAACATCAAGATTTTACACATGCTGGAAAATTTCGTGATAAAAATGCCTTTCCCATTTATTTTGTAAGAATGCAACAGGGATATTTTCGTGCAGGGGAAATATTTCCGAAGTCGCTTAAATCGTGAAAATTACCCCAATGTGAAAATTTCCACGTTTACAATATTCTTAATTACAGTATCATGTGCATTTGTTGCTTTTTATGTAAAGCCTTTCATTATTCTCAAATGCTAAGGCCTGGTCACACTGCGCTTTACGGCTTAATCACAGCTAGAATGAATAAAAAAAGGTCTCCTGTGAAGCAGACGTTGTTGTTCGCCTTGAACATGTTGAGGTCAAGTTCAAGATGAGCTACAGTCAATTTATAGACATGGTAGGACACAGGAGAAAATCCGAAAAGCTTTGGACGCGGAAGTTTTGAACTGCTCAAAATATATTCCGCAGAGACACACTTTTTAGCCTTATTGTGGCTGGACTTGGTTAGGCAGTGCCTCAGTATTGGAACAGCCGCTGACAGCCTTACCCAATACAAAACACAGCCAGGGAAAAAATTATGACCACGTCCAGCAGATTTTTAGCTCACCTCACGAAGTGAGAGGGAGCTTATGCTATCTCCCTGTCGTCGGCGTCCGTACTAGTATGTTAAGAAGTTTTATTTCTTTATTTTCAGTGCTAGGAAGGCCAAACTTACACAGATGATGCGCCTTTATGAGTTGATCACAAATCTACGTTCAAATGTAGGTCATGACCTACATGTATATCTTGCGCTTGAGTGCACATGTTAGGAATATTTGAGTATTAATGTTAAGACGTTTTATTTCTACGTTCAAATGTAGGTCATGACCTATATTTTCTGCTTGAGTGCTCATGTTAGGAAGATTTAAGTACAGTCAAACCTGTCTTAAAGTGACCCTCTTTTTAGCGACTTCCTGCTTTATGTGACCTTTATCATTCCTCCCGAGCAATTTTCCTATCAAATAAACCTGTTTATAGCGACAACCTGACTAACGCGACAACGACCATGATTTTTCTGTCCCCTACCCGATTCCGAACCTGTATATTACTATATTATTATTATATATTATTTAGTGTTGCAGAGGACCCAAACTACATAATATTTTACATTAAATATCTTCATCAGTGTCTTTCATAATCAAATCTTCTGTGATCGATAAAATTTGATATGATTTTATATGTGCAATACGATTCATCAATAAATACACGAATTGATATATGCAGGGATTCATTTTATGGTATTGCTCTTATACTACAAAAATGTTATTGGCTAAAGTCAGATAAGCTTGAACCTGTATTCAGTGACCACCTGTCTTATGTGACCTATTTTCTGTCGGCCCTTGCAAAGTCACATAAGACAGGTTTGACTGTATCAATTTTAAGAAGTTTTATTTCTTTATTTTTAGTGCAAGGAAGGCCAAACTTGCACAGACGATGCATCTTAATAAGAAGATCACATTTATCAATCAATCTACGTTCAAATGTAAATATAGGTCATGACCTATATTTTTGTTCCAAGTGCACATGTTAGGAAGATTTGGGTATTTATAGTGTACTTCCCTTTTCTGTTTTGTTTAGTTGTTAGCATTTCTGTAGGTCCTCAATAGGACAGATTCTCTTATTAAAAACTGTGTAATCTTTGTCTGCTACCATGATAAAATGCTGCAATGAGTTGAGCATTATAATCTTTGATTACACTATGTTTTAACGTGATTTGGATGTGGGATGCAGTGTGACCGGGGCTTAAGATTTAAAGGAGAAAATTGTTGCTAACAGCGTTCACCAATTTTCAATTATCATGCTACAAGTGGACTTTTCACTTCAAGATGTCACTAGTATATGAAAATCCCTGTTTACAAAGCTTTAAATGGATAATACTATGCATTGTACAGTGGGAATCTACATCGTAAACACTATATAAAGTTTTGTCAATATTAGAACTTTATTTTTTAATGTTTTAATATTATTTTCATATTAGAAGAGTTGGATCTGAACGACACTGCCCAGGCAGCACAGTTACAGAGAGAGCTTCACAGAATTCAGGAACTCAGAAATAAACAGGCTGAGTCTCAGGTATGTGTTATGTATGAAATTTTCTTTCTCAAACTACATTTTAAAAGCAGGCTTCAAGTCATGAGAGAACATACATGTACATGTAGTTAAACTTCAATTTCAATACCATTTATAATTCTCTCACTTGAGACTAAGAACTCTTTAACTTTCCTTGGGTGAGATACATTAAGAACTTGCGGATTTTGTCTAATGATTGTGTTCTGTGTAAATTTTTTTGAAAAATAAATACTTTTAATTTTCATAGGTAGCTGAACAGAGGGATAAAGATATGTCAAGTTCTCAAAGAAGTTCAAATTCAGGTAAGTTTGGACTGCTGCATGTGGATGATTATATCGATTCTGTCCAATTTCAAAATATTTATCTCATTTACATGTAAATCACTTAAGTAATGGAAAAAAGTTATTCTGGAGTATAAATTCTCAATAGTTTTGGCTTCAAAGATCTTATAGAGAAGCTTTTTTGTACTCATGCATCTTTGATGTCAATACAGATTCCTCAAATAAAGTTCTACAGCCTGATCAGCTGTCAGAGATTACCCGCATGCTTCAACAGTATTGGAAACACGGAGATACGCCAAACGCCACAGAAACCAACCCTCCCATGGACGATGAACAGATGCTACAGCTAATACGTATGATGCAAGCCATGCAGGCAGGGTTAGTCCATACAGCAATTTAGAAACATCTATTTTGTTCTCAGTTCTGGTGGTTTCATATTATATTGTATGAAATTAAATACAACATGTAGACTCGTCTATTGTATTCTCTGTTCTGGTATTTCTTTTTATATCGTGTGAAATTTACGAAACCAATTTCAAATAACGTATATTGAAAACCAGATACCAAATATTACGCCATTTGATGACAATTTACAATGTGTTGCAAATGTAAGGTCATGGTTAAAGTGCTTTATTATGGTGAAGTACAAACTTTTGTTATGTCGTCATAGTCAAAATATCTCAGAATGATATAAGACTTCTATCTACTCTTTCGAGAAAAAAATCATCAATTGTACACAAAATCCTAATACATGTATAACGAAACAGAAGCATTACAAACACTGTTTAATACTTACATAATGAGTATTTTTAATGGTCTTTTGCAAAATCTTGCACTTGATAGATGTTGCTTCTGTACGCAATAATAATGAAAAGGAATGAAATGTTACATTGTATATTCCAGTAATGTACAGAGAGGGTTTCCCCAGCAGGGCAAGGCTGATGGGAGGAGGATGGCCCCTGTATCCCCGAGGTCACCCAAACAAAACAAAGAGATGGCCAAGGTCAAACGTAACCTGAAAGAACAACTAGCGGTGGTAAGTCTCTATTGAGTATGCAATACATACTGTGCATGAAATGTGTGATGATTAGATCTTACATTTGAACATGTCTATCCTAAATAATTACATGTATATGCATTATACATGTACAGTATATATATTACTGTATAAGTAGAATCATTCGCTGGTACTTTCTTTCACGGTTTAAGAAGAGTAAACCATTTCGCGTGGACAATGATTCGCGGATCCGCCCCTCATCAATGTGCATTTTTAAACAACCAACTATACTTTTTTCATTTGACATGATGCAAAGGGTTGTAGTTATAATAATCGCCAGAAATTTCAATATCTTCGAAATGGTCTAATTTGTTACAATCGCACAGAAATTAGATGTGTGTACTGTATAATAGTAAGTACATACATACGTGCGTGTTGTTCAACGCTATTTGCACTGGTTTGTCCACCGGGAAAAAAGAGATAAACTGATCTAAGTATAATTATAAAGAAAAATAGTAATAATGTTAAGATATTTTAACCATATCAACCGGACTTGCTAGTTTCAAAACTCACCATCATTTGTTCATACTGTAACTTTTATACATGTTGTGTACATCGTACCACAAGTGTGTACAAACTTGATCAAGAATAACACCCCTCTGGTGGTAATTGTTTAATTACAATACAAGTTATATTTAATTATGAAACAAACAATCTAATTATTATCAGCAAGATAATACGACACATTAATTACGCGTCAGAGAGACATTGTAATTTTATATACATGTACATGTATATTAAAAAAGATTAATTTTTTACCGATGGATGTATTTGCATGCAAACATTTCTGCACACAGAAGAAACCCGCGAAGAAAATGCTGACATTTTATCTAGTGTTATATGTTTTTGACAAAGAATATGTATATTTATGATTACGCTTAAACATGGTAAAGTTTTATGATCGTAATCATTTAAGATAATCCGTCTTGAATGATGTTTTTGTTATTTTGATTCACTGAGACAAACTTTCGTGGCACGAGAATGACCGCAAAAGTAACGAAGGATAATACACAGTGAATGATTATACGTATACAGTATATTTTGCATATCTATAATAATTTACTGGAATTGTTGTCCCCTTGCTATTCATACTGAAATTTTTGCATGTGGGTACATATACCATTAATTTAAATCGGTAGAGCTTAGAAACGATCAAGCTCTTTTAGACATGTTTCATCATTGTTTGTCATACATTAAAACAGGAGTACCAGAAATATGCCAGACAGACGCTGGTAAAACTTTGCACTGTTGTTGGATAATTAATTGTTTCGTTAGAAATGCTATCTTTTCTTGAGGGTTTTGCACTTAGTTGATACAAAGGCTCCAGATGGTAGTGGGTTTGTCAACGTGCTAGTCAGTTAATAAAATTTATATCATGAGAATGCATATATGGAATAGAACATTATACCTGAAAGTCATTTACACACAAGTTAAAGTAATGAAATCATTTTCTTACATGCAAGTAATGAAATCAGATAACACAAGTAATGATCAAAAGAAATAAATTCACATTCTTACACTCAAGTAAATGTAATTAATCACTTTTACAAGTGAATATACATGTAATAAGATTACAAACAATGTACTTACAACATTTTTACACACGTTAATTTAAAAAAAAATCACACTCTTACACATAAGTAAATGTTATAGAATTTCATTCTTACATGTTACACACAAGTAATTTAATATTTTCGTAATCTTGTGTATCTATAATTGGATCTACTCTCAAACATTCGGACCTTTTCTCACAACTGGAATATGGTCCACTACAGCACTATTTTAAAAGTGAATGTTCTTAAAATGTTTGAGCAAATTTCAATTCTACATGTATGTCACTGTATAAAATACAAGTAATGTGACAGTGAAAATACATGTATTACCTCTTATTATTACACATGCATGCTCAAACATTCAAAGAACCACTGTAAAACCTTGCGGGTACACATTTTGTCAAAGTTCCTAAGTTTTAATTACACATTACAGATGCATGCAAGTTTGGAACGTTTTGATAACTCTTGAAAATGCATGATAATTAAGACTGTAATATTTTGAGTTTATTTCAATAAAAATATTTTCACTTTGATACTTAACAGCCACCAAGAAAGTTTCATAATTCTGTTGCTGCATATACTTTGCTGAATTTCAAATTTACCAATTAAAAACAAAAACATAAAATATTCAGAAGCTCAAAGATCTTTTGTTTCCTTGATTTTTTTTTTTTTTTAATTTGAAATTTTTTTTCTAAAATTTGATAATATGAAACTTCTCAATGATTGAAAATACAGGTACATTTTGCATTTTATACAAATGTTATAATAATTAATTTATTCGGTAACGGATGAGCTAATTTTCCTGTGTTTGTAATTTCAGCCACCCCAGGGTCCTGCTAGAGGAGAAAAACCAATAACAAAAGAACAGTGCACACAGCAGCAGATGAAGAAACCAGAGAGAAAAATCGCGCCTAGTGCTAAATCTGCCGCAGGAAAAAATAAATCTGCTTGGAAGTAAGCCCGATGTTTCAAGATGCAATCTCGATGTAAGCCTCATGTTTCATGACGTGAAAGTTGTGATGCGTGTGGAATCAAATGTCCGTCCATTTTTCTCAGTTTCTGTTTGTGAGTTAAACAGCGTTGTGAGATAAGGGTTTAAAAGACTCATGAAAGCGGAAATGAAGTAGAATATGGAAGTCCTCTTATCGGTAGATGTCGCAATACTAAATATTATCCAGGAGGGAACATAGAAAGACTAAGTATTGTTGTTGAAAGTGTAACATGTGCAAAAGTCTAAAAGCTTTTAACTACCATATTTCAATAAGCTTTGCCTCCGAGTATGTTTTCAGTTCCTGGGATAGATAATGTGATCCATTTTCTAAAGCACATGAAGTATAGACAGATCTGTAGCTATGGAATATATTTATTTCTTATAATGATGTGATAGCAACCATTTATCTCTCTTGGGCAGCTTCCCTTTGCTTACAGATTCTCTACAAGTATTTATATTATGTTAGTTTTAATGAGTCAGATGTTATGATTATTAAAAAAATGTTGAAAATGTTACAGCTCAGATATTTTTTACCTAACTTACCCACAGAAACGTACAAGATTTTAAATAATTTATTTTAAAAATGATGAAGTCCTGTATATCCTTAAATTTCGAATAGGTTACTCATAGTCCTTTGAAAATTTAAATCAAACGAAAGAACTTTTTTCCATCTGTAAAGTTTCTGTTTAAGTTTAAGTTTTAAGTTTCTGTCTCCATATGCAATTTCAGTATTACATTTAATTTCATCGCAATTTCATGCAAAGTTTTACCTAGAAGTCATTTCTACATAGATGAAGGTATCCTGGTTCTCAAAATAAATATCCTGCTACATGGATGGATTAGCAAGCAGAATCCTATCATTAAAACCTAGCTAGAAAATAATTGTTTGTGTTTACACTCTGTATGCATACATAAATTTATATATTTTGTCATAGGAGTTCAACCTTTATATTGTTTCTGTTAGAGAAGAAATATTAGTACTGTATACAATAATGTATTTGAAATCATTTACAATGACTTTATTTATTTTTAATTATACATCTAAATGATTTATTTATCTAACCATTAAAGAAGTCACATTTTGATTTTTGAAATTTTGTCATTTTTTTAGCAGAATTCTTTATCACATTAATACACAACCTTTGGCATGAATACTGAAACCTGAAAGTAGGTTTTATTCAATCTCCGAAAAGTTAGCCGGGAAATTTGGATTAAGAATTGATTCATAATGGTTACATGAAGACATTGTATATCTTAAACCGGTAGCCTGGACTTTTATACCAGGTTTCTGTCAAGTCACAATGTTCTCTTCCTTGTTGACATTGTATATCTCATACCGGTAGCCTGGACTTTAATACCAGGTTTCTGTCAAGTCACAATGTTCTCTTCCTTGTTGACATTGTATATCTTATTCTGGTAGCCTGGACTTTCATACCAGGTTTCTGTCAAGTCACTATGTTATCTTCCTTGTTGACATTGTATATCTCATACCGGTAGCCTGGACTTTTATACCAGGTTTCTGTGAAGTCACAATCTTCTCTTCCTTGTTGACATTGTATATCTCATACCGGTAGCCTGGACTTTTATACCAGGTTTCTGTCAAGTCACAATGTTCTATTCCTTGTTGACATTGTATATCTTATTCTGGTAGCCTGGACTTTTATGCCAGGTTTCTGTCAAGTCACAATGTTCTCTTCCTCGTTGACATTGTATATCTTATACCGGTAGCCTGGACTTTTATACCAGGTTTCTGTCAAGTCACAATATTCTCTTCCTTGTTGACATTGTATATCTTATACCGGTAGCCTGGACTTTTATGCCAGGTTTCTGTCAAGTCACAATGTTCTCTTCCTTGTTGACATTGTAGCGTATAAATCAACAATGACGTCCAAAGGCTTCATAAATAATCTCAACACAGATCATGGGTGGGGTCAGTTTGTTACCTTGTTTCCTTGTGACCTTTCTTCTTCTCTGGTATAAAACCTACTGTCCGCGCTGCTCACTTCGGAAACTGGATAAATGCGATTTTGAATACTTTGTCATGCAAAAATTTAAATAAAATGGATACCATTCGATAGATCTCATTTAGTCGTAAATTTTGGTATATAATTTATTTTCGTGCATTTATGCAATCATATCATACAAAATACTTTTTAGATGGGGCGTTTTCTATGTTAAATTTTAGTATGATATCGCCGAGTTTATCGTAGAGTCTATGGACAATGTTACGATGTCGCGGGAAAAATTAGCATGGGAAGTCGCCCATCTAAAACTTGTTTTGTTTGTAAAGTTTGATTGCAAGCACTGACTATCGTATAACTTATACTGAAATATACGACTCAGCAAGATATATTGAATGGCATCCATTTCATTAAAATGTCTGTATGACAAAGTATTCAAAACCGCGTTTATCCAGTTTCCGAAGTGAGCCGCGCGGACAGTAGTGACCTTGTATCATCCTGAACCAGGTCACTAGATGACTAAGGAAACTAATAAAACTTTCCAGTTTGTCTGAAGTCAGTACATGTATATTTTATTCAAATTACATTTATATTAAAGTACATTGACATTCCTAGTTCTATAAAGAAAAGTGATAGTGCCTTTGACCTACTTTCAAAATAATACTTGTATGGTAATATCTTTAATACTGACAAAGATGCTGAGGGAGGGCATTTATGTTTTCATAAGATTTGTATCACAAACATGTTCAAGCTCTGAATGGCACTTTAAGAAACAAAGGTTAACCTTTTCCCTTTAGAATTTTTTTATAAGTGAGAATATGCCACCAATAGCTTCTGTGTATGCTTCCAGAAAAATGTGATAAATGGCAAATTTCTATGTAATACTCCTTGAATAATCAAATATTTGCCATGTGTAGAGGATGTTCTGAGACAAAGGTCAAGGTTGCAATAGGCCATACATGAAATTTTTTTGACAACAATTGAGACAAATTAATCAGTGAAAATCAGTAAAAATTCTTCAAATGTTAGTGACATAGGATAAATAATATTATCCTTCAAGGTGAAAGAATAAATCCTGTTGATTTTCTTTAGGTCACATGTCGAGGTCAAATCATATAATGGTAATCTCTTTGAAGATGCTTGATACATTGTTTTGTATTTCCTTCTCATTTTGAATAAACAAATCTTTATTATCAGTTTAAAAAACTATTTATTTGGTAGACTGAAATGCAGCTATAGATATAGGGACAAATGTACATGTAAATTACAAAGCAGGATAACAATGTTCAGAAAATTTACATTGTAAAACAGTGTAAAATATCACAGATCATTTTGTATATAACTGTCATATTCATCTAGAAAATTAATGTTCAAAATATGGAGTAAATCTATCTAATTTTAAAACTACATAACAAATATACAGGATGGGAATCAATTTCTACAACAAGGTAACATTATGTTTATTATTGTCTGTATCATGTAATATTTTGTTGCTATAGTAACATACCTTAAACTAGGAAAATCAGTAAAATGCTGAAGTTGATGAAAATTACTACATGGTGTTACAATGTATTTGGTTGCTTTCAGAATGGAAACCAAAATCAATGTTTTATTGATCAACATAATATTTTCATGGTTTTTGGTGATGTTTTGTGTGTGTGTTTTTTTCTCGTTTTTTGTTTTTTGTTTTTTTTTAGTTTTCTCAGCCACACATCAGCCGATGTAGGCTTGTGAAACTTTCAATCTTAATCTCTTTTTCTTAAATCAAAACGGATTTGGTAATTATTTTCAATTCCAGTGCGTCTTCCTTGCTTTAATTTGATCAATTTCAGAAGGTCTGAAATTTCCTTGTGCTTCACAATCTTTTGTGGGCGTACGTGAGCAACGCTAGGTATTACCGGGTGTAATAAATTTTGTTAAGTATCATATATCTCCAGAGGTAGGGGGTCTTTGGTCATGTAAACAAAGCATTTTTTTTTCACTAAAATTACGAACAATGTATACATCAAGAATTTAAATACACAGCGTAAGGAAACTTCAATAAATTTTTTTAACATTTTGGCTCAAAATTAAGCTACATGTTTCTATAAATATAAATCATACATACATAATATTTGGCAAAAGATACATATGTATTGCAATAAAACTTTAAAATTGTACGAAAATGTATTTGAATAAGGCCGCATTTAATGTATACAGTATGAAGTATAATAAATGCAATTTATTTTTCCCGTAAATTATGTAAAAGAAAAGTTCTTGATCAGAATTTGTACTTGAATTTGGGGGGGGGGGGGGGGGGATGTGTATCATAACGATATATACATGTACTAGACAAGTTTGTTACGTTCGTGTGCTTTGAAAGCGTCACAGTTTTACTGTGCATACCAAATAAAGTCTATATTAAAACCACGTAATGGGGTCGGTAAGGTTATGGGAGGGTTACAGTGAAAAATAGAATAATAGGCGTAGACATTGTCAAACTGTCAACTCTTAATAAACACCTAGCTTTTATAAACTGGGAACATGCGTATATAATGACCCGCGGAAGGGATAAGTTGAAATAATCGGCTACTTTGCATTATTGATTTGTCGGTTTAGCAAGTTCAAGACTTAGGAAGGGAATGAAAATCGAATTAAATCAAAATCTTTGATGAGAAGTTCAATGTTTTCACGCTGCAGTTGCACTTAATCATAAATTAATCCACAAAAAGCTGCAATGACTCAGTACAAATTACAATGTATATACGCTAAATAGATGGAATGTTGAATTATTCAATCAGTGCCAATTTGAGTAGCAATACTTATAACAATGAGAATGGTGTAAATATGTTTTGAATTGAATTAAATGTAGCTGTAAATGGAAACCTTGATATCATCTATAGGGAGCGCCGGGTACCGACAACTGATAAAATCTACTTAAGTAGCCAATATTTAATATGTTTTATCTTCGCGTGAGAAACGAACAGTCTGTTCTGTCATTGTTGTTGTTTAAGAAAAGGTTTTTAAGTTCATCTTCAGAATCCTTGTTTTGCGACATTTCAATATAGAAATGCTTTGTTTGGACGGAACGAGATTAAAGTAAGAGTGAAACTACTACTGTAATACAGACAACACTGAGAGATCGCTATAAGTCTGTATTTGGTGAATGACGGTGGGCTTGGGGGGGGGGGGGGTTATTCAAAAGAAAAAATGTAAGACTGAAAACTAGTCATAACCAAAATCTAAAGCACCTCGTTGAATAAAACAACAATATGTACATGAGTTTTAAATGCACTATGGAATTGCACGAGAAAGAAATAAGGAATACGCTATGTATAAATGTTAATATTTTTACCGTTACATAACACTATTCCTACTTGTAGAATGGGGAGGAATGTAATACGCTCTCCTCCGTGTGTCCTCTGAGTCGTACGTATGCTCGGTACGTCCCATCATTATCACGTCGTTAATGACGTAATTACTGCTCTACTGTGGCTATGTGCTGACTAGAGATCTACGGATATAGAATCGCTATACTAGTACTTCCGGTACAAATGCACCGAGGCTTCACTTCACGGGAGCCGATTTCTCACGCGCACCTTTAATAGGAGTAGGTGGGGTTCCTATCGGGGAAACCTTTTTCTTGATGCCTTTCTTGCTTGGTTTCGGGGAAACTTGCGTCTCGGCTACTTTGTCGGACGGTCGTTCGCGCGGTTCCCGCTTCTTGTAGGCGGACTGATCAGCGCTCTTAATTGTTATTTTCTGTCTGAGGTTTTCCCATGCTTTTGGCCATCCCACAGTTATTTTGTTGTCGGTGACATCGATTTCTTTTATTTCTGGCATTTTACATATCCGTTCCGGAAGTGATTCCAAGACGTTATCGGATAAATCTAAAATCTGCAGAGATTTCATCTTATCCATTTCCGAAGGAAGGGATTTAAGGTCGTTACCAGCGGCTTTTAAAACTTGCAATCGATACAAGTAAGGGAATTCCATTGGCATAACGTCTATATGGTTTTCAGAAATATTGAGTCTAAGAAGTGAAGCTAATACGTCTATTTGGTCCTTTGGAAATGTCAGTATTTCATTGTGCGACAAGTCCATCGCAATAAGTTTGTTCAAATCCCCGAAATTATCCGGAAGTAAGCTTAGTTTGTTGTGCGACATATCTAGTTCACGCAATGACACCAACTTCACCATGGTTGGTTGGAATTCGCTAATTTCATTATGAGATATATGTAATTGCTGGAGTTTGCACATGGTGCCGATTTTGCTCGGAAGTCCGGAAATTTCGTTGTTTCCGGCATTTAATGACTCGAGTCCCCTAAGCTTACACACCTCTCCAAGGTTCTTGAGCGAATTGTTTGAAACATTCAAATGCTTTAGACATCGCAGGTTGTAGACGCTCGGCGGAAGTTCATCCAAACCGAGGCTACATAATGTTAATGACGTCAGGTTTCTTAGGTGATCCTTGTCTCCCATGACTACAATAGCGGAACGCATGTCCGACGGATTAATTGCGAGCGGATTATCCGATAAATTCAAACTGGTCAAGGTTTTCGGTAGGTTGAGTTCATTGATAAGGTTGGTAGCTATATCTAAGGACCTCAACTGATAGAGGTAATCGATTGACTTTGGCATCGCTGGGATCTCATTATGACTTATGTGGAAAGTCTCCAGATTGCGAAGTTTGCGTAGATCTTGTGGCAACGCGGTCAGGCGATTGTGCGAGATATCAAGAGAAGTTAACACTTGTTCGACTCCTATTTTATCAGGTAACACGGTCAGCTTGTTTCCGCAGACATTTAAAGCTTTAAGGCTCTTCACCTTGCCGAGAGCATCAGGTATCTCCTTTACCTTGTTCCACGAGATATCTAGTGTGATCAAGCTCTTCATTTGGTCGACCTCCTGGGGTACCACTTCTACTTCGTTTTTGGACATGTGAAGATGTTCTAGCTGCTTCAGATAAACCGCAAACTTCATCGATTTGAGTTTGTTGTTTGAGACACATAATGTCAGGAGACACGGCAGCTTGTTGATTCCCTCCGGCAAATATTCGATTTCATTTCCAGAAACGTCAAAATGACGCAATTTTTGCAATTTATGAATGTCGTTAGGCAGAACGGGAATTTCATTGTGTGATGCGTCGAAAAAATCGAGCGCGTACGCTAGATTACAAATTTCCTCCGGAAGGGCCTTAATGTGATTGTGCGATATATCCAGATAGTGCAGGAATTTGACTCCGCCGATTTGAGCGGGAAGTTCCTGTAAGGCATTATGGGATAAATCAATCCATGTCAACCGCGTCAACTTGTCAATATTATCCGGCATGAAGGTGACACCGTTTCTAGCTAGGTTGAGCTTCTGTATATTCGGCTTTTTGACGCTCGCCGGCGGCATTTCCGTTATCCGGTTGTCGGAGAGATTTACTTCCGCCGTCATTTCGTACACGCCTTTCTTAAATGATTTGATCAAGTTACCTGACACGTCCAAATAAGTAATAGAGGATTTCCCGATGTTTTTCGGCAGAGTTCGGATCCTGTTATTCGATGCCAATAACTGGACGAGCCCCGATGCCTTGTGTATAGCTGGCGGAAGCTTTTTGATGGCATTGTTCTCAATATCCAAAATTTCCAGCTTTTTCAGCTTAGACACCGAGCCAGGGAATGCAGACAATGCATTGTTTTTCACATCTATGTATTCTAAATTTTCCAACACCGATATTGCTTTCGGGAGTCGCTTCAGTCGGTTGTTTTCGGCATTAAAACGAACGGCTAGTTCTGCAAGCTCCTCGTTGTTGTAAATTTCTGTCGGCAAAGATTTGAAGTTTGCGGTGCCGAATTTCATGTGAACCTTCTTGCTGTCAGGGAGGCGCTTCAAGAATTTCTTAAGAGGATCTGGGAGAGAAATTATTTTACTCCCCGGGCCGATGGCGGGTGGGGGTTTCTCATCCTTCTTCTTCCGTCTAGCGCTCATGATTCACGAACAGCGGATACTCTGAATTCTTATTTCAATGAATACCTCTCTGAAAAGATAAATATTGAATAATACATCAAACGCTTTTAATTAAAGTTATTTCATATTTGACCAATGAAATTGCTAAATTTCTTTTCCTGTCAGGACAATGCATTTTACTTTGAACGCATTTAGCAGACTAAATCGATGTTATTGAACATTGTTAGACCAATATTAAAGGACAAGGAAAATGGAATCCAGTGAAGTTTTATTTATTGACATTTATGAAATCATATTGAAAGGCTGTCGATAAAGTATTGTTGTTCCCGGGACATACCCATTCAGGTTAAATATTTGTCTACGTTTGACAAAAATCAATGACAAAATGCAAATGTATAATCCACGGTAAATATTACTTATCAGAGTAACAAACTCGGGTTATGAATTAATTCAAGTTTCAGAAGAAACCTAACTTAAAATTTCGTTTACCGTATATGCTAAGTTCGACCAATCAACCCTATTCGACTATGCTTTAATCTTTGATGGGTATCGTCGGCGATACGGTCCATGCATCACAGAACAAGACTCATCGTCGAGAGTCCCGATCGGTCGAAGTAATGTACATGTAAATGAAGTAATCGTGTTCCTGCAATCGTTTTTGTAAGCGTAACCGAGCCTGTGGTAGTGAACGTGGCTAACAAGTAAGTGCTACATACTAATCACACAGCACTTTATTTTGTTGCCATGACACATTTAAAAAAAAAATTCTCAAATTTCATAACATGTCATAAAAATCTTGACCTTGACCTTTGACCTACTTTGCAAAACTTTAACATTGGGCATAACTTTAAATGAAAAGCGATAGGGCTTTCATATTTCACATGTGAATTCCTTGTGACAAGACCTTTCCATTGACTTTAAAATTTTTTCTCTTGACCTTGACCTTTGACCTACTTTTCAAAAACTTTAACAATGGGCATAACTTTTGAATGGTTAGTGATAAGGCTTTCATATTTGACATGTGTATTCCTTGTGACAAGACCTTTCGATTGATACCAAAAATTTTGACCTCGTGACCATGACCTTGACCTTTGACGTATTTTCAAAAACTTTAACATTGGGCATAACTTTTGAATGGAAAGTGATATGGCTTTCATATTTCAAATGTGTACTCCTTGTGACAAAACCTTTCCATTAATTCCAAAAGTTTTGACCTTGTGGCTTTGACCTACTTTTCAAAAACTTTAACATTGGGCATAACTTTTAAATGGTACGTGATATGACTCTCATATTTCACATGTGTATTCCTTGTAACAAGACCTTTCCATCGATACCAAATTGTGTGACCTTGACCTTTGACCTACTTTTCAAAACTTTAACAATGGGCATAACTTTTGAATGGTTGGTGATAAGGCTTTCATATTTGACATGTGTATTCCTTGTGACAAGACCTTTCGATTGATACCAAAAATTTTGACCTCGTGACCATGACCTTGACCATTGACGTTTTTTCAAGAACTTTAACATTGGTTATAACTTTTGAATAGTAAGTTATAGGGCTTTGATATTTTACATGTGTATTTGTTATGTTAAAACCTTTCTATTGATACCAAGATTTTTTTAACCTTGACATTGACCTTTGACCCACTTTACAAAAGCTTTCACATTTTGAATATCTTTTGAATGGTAAGTGATAGGGTTTTGATATTTCACACTTATATTCCTTGTCACAAGATTTTTCCATCGATGCCAAAAAAATTTAACCCAGAGTGACCCGGACCTTGACCTTTCACTTACATGTACTTAACAGAAAATGGTTTTTATACTAACAAAGATGCCACCGGGGGCAATCGTGTTTCACAAACACAGGCTTTATTTTTTAAGATATACTTTTTCTCCTTTTTGTAGGAGGGGGTCTACAGGAACTATCAAGACAACATACCGTCAGAAGCACATTGTTATAAAGAGAAGTCCATATGAAGACAAAGAGCGTCTGATGTTAAAGGACTAAAAGTTATTGGTTATGTCCCTTGGGATCTGCTCCTGTCAATACTTGGCCGTGATTTACGTTAATATCAATATCGACGCAGAGAATTCACTTTTAATCCTCCGGTATTACATGATATTTGAATTTGAGATGAAACAAAGGTATTTCGCATTAAAATCGATTTAACACCGTCCTTTGTCTTTGGGTAGATAGACTATCGTTTCCGTAAGGAATATATTGATAATTCAGTCGTGGAATTTTTTTTTCGCAGGGAACGATGCAGGAATCATCGATATCCATATACTTTTCTTTAATAAAAAATGTTTTGCTTCTTTTTTATACTATTCAACTTTGCGCTTTTTATGTGTTAATGCCTTTAAAGTAGGCGACGATTTTGATGTAAGTGGATAATAAAACCAGCCCTCCTCTTTCTTCCCCTCCCCGTTTTCTCCTACGTCAGTCAAAATAACATTTTTTTTATATCTCTATGGAAATAAAAACCCGTCGAAACATTCTTAAAATGTTTTTTTTTTTAATAATTGATTGCTTGATTACTGAAACTTTGCGTCGTCAAGAGTCCCCATCAAAGCATTGGTCTCTTTAACATCCCCCAACTATTTCTTTAGACTACACTTCTCTTCAAATCGGTGATAATATTTTAACACACACAAAAAAAAACTTTATGATTTTATGTCCAAAGTATGATGATGTTTATGATTTTATGTCAGGAAATAATTCTAGTCTTTCAAAATTTGTAATCCCAAAGTATGAACTGACATCTATTGATATCGTTTTTCGTTGTTGTATGTGACTGCGTGATGCAAAGAAGATAATATGACCCCATATATACCTACTTGATTAGACTCCAAAGAAAAAACGAGCTGCGATCATAAAGTCTCTTCAGTAAATATTAACTTAAGTGGAATAATTAAATTTAAAAGTTTGAGAGGTTTGTGTTTAGCAAGAAACCACTTAACTTTTTTCTTCAAAACGTTCATTTAATAATCGATTTTTAAATTTCATTTGAACAGCGTGTATAACATTCATGACTGAACTAAGAGGGGAAGGGGTGCTATTTTTTTCCAAACAGACGAGATTTGGTTCCAGAATTAATTTGCCCGCATAATTGTAGACATAATATCATATTATTCATACTTGAAATTGTAGTTTTAAAAAAATATTATTATTGAAAGTATATATTGCATTTTGAATCGTATACTCAAATGAAGAGTTCTTTGGGCAATAGGAATGGACTACTGTCACTGACATTTTACAAATAGAATCAAATACATCCGTTTTACTGTCCGTCTGTAAGCCAAGCTAGTCAAAGCGATAGGTACCCATTTCTTGGCCTTAAAATGGGATGTGAAGATCCGGATATTTGTAAGCTGGTTGAAAGTTAGTGCCATAAATTGACTGAAATTCGTTTATTTTCAGTTCAGGTCACGGACCTACGAATTTTAAACCCAAATCAAAACTATATACTTTTACCCCCTCGATGTAAGAGCCTTAATTTTGATAGCGACTGATGTATGAAATGTGTCGGGACACGTCCCCAAATATATTGGGGCATTTATGTATACATGTTATTATCACAAACCAAACACGATTTTAAATTTAAATTCATATAAATATGCTTGTATCGCACGGTGTTCGTTGTTATCTTCGAAATATACATAATTTTTACTGAAATTCTGTTTGGTTAATAGAAAATTCTTTTTTGTAATTAAGCAGTTTTTACCATCTATTTGTCAAAATACGGATGCATCATTCAGATTTTAATGCAAGTTAAACCAGAATAATAATATGAAAATAAATAAACATGTATACTATTAGATCTATATATGATTGAAAAATGAAAACAATACAGATCATTTATATTTTTTCTTTAAAAAGTGTCATAGCTTTAAAAGAGGATATCGATAGCTATAGAGCTAGAAAATCAAGTAAAATCTTCTACATTTCTTTAACTACATTTTTATCACTCACCTGTCAGTTCCACGTCCGTGTGTTTACCTCGCACGTTCTCATTTGTCTTTAACTAACTGATAGTATTCCTCGCTAATTAAATCGTGAATCATTAAAAGCCATAATGATTTCTTTAAAGCTGCACATGTCATTCGTGTATACAATAGCTAGTCGCCATGTTTAGAAACCGAGACGCTCCGGTTTGTATCCAGGTAGGAGACCGTGTCATGTGACGTCACAAAAGTCAACAATCACAGGTAGGTAGTTTAATCCAGGGAGGCGATATAATACAATCAATCATTGTGTTATTCGACCCGCTTTGATCCCGCGCTATCGTTACTCCTATAATGATTATGCAGTACTTAACTTGTAGAATGAAGCAATATCGATATTGATTACGTTGACTCTGGACACATTATAGTAACTTTATTATAACGGAGTCAATTTTTGATGACCACAGAAAATCGACGTCTATTGTTACGTGCGCCAATCCACAGACCACCTGGGTATCAAATGCGTTTGCGATTTTTTTTAGTAGCGCATACGCATACCCATGCGATATTTGCGCCATTTTGATCAGAATTAGATTTTTTTTTGCGTTTGGATATAGTCCCGATTTGCTATGCCTGCACTGAATACGCGACATAAGAAGGGATAGAGGAATCGTGCGTAATCCAGCCATCAAGAATTTTATCATTTTCGACATATTAAAAAGAAAAAGGATGGGGAATATGTCCGATAACGCTAACTTCTAGATCCGCGCTTGACCTCCCGTTCACTGAGGTGTTCATGAAAGAATGTCGCTATTTGCAATGGCGTAAGGTCCCCTATGCAAAAAAATAGATTTATCGGTTATAATACAATACTGATGACCATAGTAAAGAGGGAACCTTACGACATTGAATTTAATAAAAAGGGATCCTTACGCTTTTGACTTTTCATAATTGGAGGAGGGGGCGACAGAACTGGGCGAAGAATATCAGAAAGGGATGGGGGGGGGGGGGGAGGAAAGGGGCGGAAAAGGGAGAAAAGGGTGGGAGGTGGTAGGAGGAGAGGAGGGGACCTCAAGGTATCACAGTACTAAATGGGGAATTCCCTTTGGGTACACGGCAAAACATGGCCGCTATTGAAATCTTGTTCCCGACTTTAAAAATAAAATTCTAAATAAGTATAAAGAATTTAAACAATTGAATCATATCACATAAAAGGTCAATCAATAAGAAATTGAAACATGGGTCACTTGTTGAATTATCAGCTGTAACTATGGATGAAAGGTTGATCTAAAAGGGGTCCCATGAATTCAAAAATCATATTTTAGATTTAAGTGCAAAAAATGGACCTAAAACTTCAAGTGGCTAGATCTTTCTAGACTCTGTGGTCACTTTTTCTAGAGATAGCATTTTTAAGTATCACAAACCTTTGTGTACAAAACGTATATAGTGAAACTTCGGGGTGAATGTTGTGAGAGACGTTGGAAGCAATTAAACAGAGGTGGGTGCTCCATAGACTTCAATGGAAAAGGCTTTTAGTACTGTGATACCTTACGCCATTGACTTTCTACATGGACCATAATAATGAGGGGAACTTTACGTCATTGACTTTCTATATGGACCATAATATAGCGGGGACCTTACGCCATTGACTTTCTTTATGGACCATAATAAAGAGGGGACCTTACGCCATTGACTTTCTTTATGGACCATAATAAAGAGGGGACCTTACGCCATTGACTTTCTACATGGACCATAATAATGAGGGGAACCTTACGTCATTGACTTTCTATATGGACCATAATAAAGAGGGGACCTTACGCCATTGACTTTCTTTATGGACCATAATAAAGAGGGGACCTTACGCCATTGACTTTCTACATGGACCATAATAATGAGGGGAATCTTACGTCATTGACTTTCTATATGGACCATAATAATGAGGGGACCTTACGTCATTGACTTTCTACATGGACCATAATAATGAGGGGACCTTACGCCATTGACTTTCTCTATGTAGTATAATACAGAGGGGACCTTACGCCATTGACTTTCTATATGGACCATAATAAAGAGGGGACCTTAAACCATTGACTTTCTACATGGACCATAATAAAGAGGGGACCTTACGCCATTGACTTTCTCTATGTGTATTATAATACAGAGGGGACCTTACGCCATTGACTTTCTATATGGACCATAATAAAGAGGGGACCATACGCCATTGACTTTCTCTATGTACATGTATTATAATACAGAGGGGACCTTGCGCCATTGACATTCTATATTGATTATAATACAGAGGGGACCTTACACCATTGACTTTCTACATGGACCATAATAAAGAGGGGACCTTACGCCATTGACTTTCTCTATGTACTATAATACAGAGGGGACCTTACGCCATTGACTTTCTATATGGACCATAATAAAGAGGGGACCTTACACCATTGACTTTCTCTATGTATTATAATACAGAGGGGACCTTACGCCATTGACTTTCTATATGGACCATAATAAAGAGGGGACCTTACGCCATTGACTTTCTCTATGTATTATAATACAGAGGGGACCTTACGCCATTGACATTCTATATGGCTTATAATACAGGAGGGGACCTTACGCCATTGACTTTCTGTATGGATTATAATACAGAGGGGACCTTACGCCATTGACTTTCTATATGGATTATAATACAGAGGGGACCTTACACCATTGACTTTCTACATGGACCATAATAAAGAGGGTACCTTACGCCATTGACTTTCTCTATGTATTATAATACAGAGGGGACCTTACGCCATTGACTTTCTATATGGACCATAATAAAGAGGGGACCTTACGCCATTGACTTTCTCTATGTATTATAATACAGAGGGGACCTTACGCCATTGACTTTCTATATGGACCATAATAAAGAGGGGACCTAACGCCATTGACTTTCTCTATGTATTATAATACAGAGGGGACCTTACGCCATTGACATTCTATATGGATTATAATACAGAGGGGACCTTACGCCATTGACTTTCTACATGGAACATAATAAAGAGGGGACCTTACGCCATTGATTTTCTCTATGTATTATAATACAGAGGGGACCTTACGCCATTGACTGTCTATATGGACCATAATAAAGAGGGGACCTTACGCCATTGACTTTCTCTATGTATTATAATACAGAGGGGACCTTACGCCATTGACATTCTATATGGATTATAATACAGAGGGGACCTTACGCCATTGACTTTCTACATGGACCATAATAAAGAGGGGACCTTACGCCATTGACTTTCTCTATGTATTATAATACAGAGGGGACCTTACGCCATTGACATTCTATATGGATTATAATACAGAGGGGACCTTACGCCATTGACTTTCTACATGGACCATAATAAAGAGGGGACCTTACGCCATTGACTTTCTCTATGTATTATAATACAGAGGGGACCTTACGCCATTGACTGTCTATATGGACCATAATAAAGAGGGGACCTTACGCCATTGACGTTCTCTATGTATTATAATACAGAGGGGACCTTACGCCATTGACATTCTATATGGATTATAATACAGAGGGGACCTTACGCCATTGACTTTCTACATGGACCATAATAAAGAGGGGACCTTACGCCATTGACTTTCTCTATGTATTATAACACAGAGGGGACCTTTCGTCATTGACTTTCTATATGGACCATAATAAAGAGGGGACCTTAAACCATTGACTTTCTACATGGACCATAATAAAGAGGGGACCTTACGCCATTGACTTTCTCTATGTATTATAATACAGAGGGGACCTTACGCCATTGACTTTCTATATGTACCATAATAAAGAGGGGACCTTACGCCATTGACTTTCTCTATGTATTATAATACAGAGGGGACCTTACGCCATTGACTTTCTACATGGACCATAATAAAGAGGGGACCTTACGCCAATGACTTTCTCTATGTATTATAACACAGAGGGGACCTTACGTCATTGACTTTCTATATGGACCATAATAAAGAGGGGACCTTAAACCATTGACTTTCTACATGGACCATAATAAAGAGGGGACCTTACGCCATTGACTTTCTCTATGTATTATAATACAGAGGGGACCTTACGCCATTGACTTTCTATATGTACCATAATAAAGAGGGGACCTTACGCCATTGACTTTCTCTATGTATTATAATACAGAGGGGACCTTACGCCATTGACTTTCTATATGGACCATAATAAAGAGGGGACCTTACGCCATTGACTTTCTCTATGTATTATAATACAGAGGGGACCTTACGCCATTGACTTTCTATATGGACCATAATAAAGAGGGGACCTTACGCCATTGACTTTCTTTATGTATTATAGTACAGAGGGGACCTTACGCCATTGACATTCTATATGGATTATAATACAGAGGGGACCTTACGCCATTGACTTTCTATATGGACCTTAATAAAGAGGGGACCTTACGCCATTGACTTTCTCTATGTATTATAATACAGCGGGGACCTTACGCCATTGACTTTCTATATGGACCATAATAAAGAGGGGACCTTACGCCATTGACTTTCTTTATGTATTATAGTACAGAGGGGACCTTACGCCATTGACATTCTATATGGATTATAATACAGAGGGGACCTTACGCCATTGACTTTCTATATGGACCATAATAAAGAGGGGACCTTACGCCATTGACTTTCTCTATGTATTATAATACAGCGGAGACCTTACGCCATTGACTTTCTATATGGACCATAATAAAGAGGGGACCTTACGCCATTGACTTTCTTTATGTATTATAGTACAGAGGGGACCTTACGCCATTGACATTCTATATGGATTATAATACAGAGGGGACCTTACGCCATTGACTTTCTATATGGACCATAATAAAGAGGGGACCTTACGCCATTGACTTTCTCTATGTATTATAATACAGAGGGGACCTTACGCCATTCACTTTCTATATGGACCATAATAAAGAGGGGACCTTACGCCATTGACTTTCTCTATGTATTATAATACAGAGGGGACCTTACGCCATTGACTTTCTATATGGACCATAATAAAGAGGGGACCATACGCCATTGACTTTCTCTATGTATTATAATACAGAGGGGACCTTACGCCATTGACTTTCTACATGGACCATAATAAAGAGGGGACCTTACGCCATTGACTTTCTCTATGTATTATAATACAGAGGGGACCTTACGCCATTCACTTTCTATATGGACCATAATAAAGAGGGGACCATACGCCATTGACTTTCTCTATGTATTATAATACAGAGGGGACCTTACGTCATTGACTTTCTACATGGACCATAATAAAGAGGGGACCTTACACCATTGACTTTCTCTATGTATTATAATACAGAGGGGACCTTACGCCATTGACTTTCTATATGGACCATAATAAAGTGGGGACCTTACGCCATTGACATTTATCTATGTATTATAATACAGAGGGGATCTTGCGCCATTGACATTCTATATGGCTTATAATACAGAGGGGACCTTACGCCATTGACTTTCTGTATGGATTATAATACAGAGAGGACCTTACGCCATTGACTTTCTCTATGTATTATTATACAGAGGGGACCTTACACCATTGACTTTCTGTATGGACCACAGTACAGAGGGGACCTTACGCCATTGTCTTTCTATATGGATCATAATACTGAGGGGACCTTACGCAATTGACTTTCTATATTACCCATAGTACAGGGTGGATCTTACGCCATTGACTTTTTATATGGATCATAATACAGAGGGGACCTTACGTTATCGACTTTTTGTATGACCATAGCAGAGAGGGAACCTTACAACATTGACTTTTATAAGAACCGTAATACAGAGGGGACCCTACGCCATTGACTTTCTATGTTCACAATAATACAGAGGGGAACATAACACTATTAACGAAATCTGTATGGACCTTAATACAGAGTGGACCTTACACCATTGACTTACTATATGGACCATAATACAGATGGTAACTTACACCATTGAATTTCTACACGGACCATAATACAGAGGGGACCTTACACCATTGACTTTATACATAGACAATAATACAGAAGGGACCTTACACCATTGACTTTCTATATGGACAATAATACAATGGGGACCTTACACCCTTGACTACTATATGAATCATAATACAAAGGGGTCCTTACTCCATTGTCTTTCTATATGAATCATAGTACAGAGGGGACCTTACACCATTGACTTTATATAAGAACTGTAATACAGAGGGGACCTTACACCATTATGTTTCATGGAAGAAGAAATAGATTCTATCACTTTCTACTTAGACATTAAAAGTTACACTCTATGCTGTCCCACGACTCTGATGGTCACATGAACACCTCACTCTGTGACAAACGTGACGACTTAAGTTTCAGCATCACAAACTTTCCTTTTCTGAGTAGCAACATTCTTTCAGCGCCTGCTTATGGCGTGTTAATATGCCAGATAAAGTACACAATATATAGATTTTGATAGATGCAAGCAGGAGATGCTGACTCTTTCTGTGCACCTGGTCTCACTCTCATGTAATGGGAGTTCGCTTCTTTCCATGTAGTGGAAGCGCAGGGATCACTTTGTCCGTTGTCCGTCTGTCAGTCAGTCCGTCCGTCCGTCCGTCTGTCACACTTTGGGTGTCACACCCCATAACTTTTCATCGGTAAGTGATAGGGCTTTGATATTTCACATGTGTATTTCCTGTGATGAGACCTTTTTACACATACCATAATTTTTGACCTAGTGACCTTGACCTAGATATTTGTCCTACTTTTCAAAAAATTAACATTGGCTATATCATTTGATTGGTAAGTGATAGGGATTTTATAATTCACATGTGTATTCCTTTTCATAAGACCTTTGTATAGATACCAAATTCTTTTTACCTAGTGACCTTGACCTAGATAGTTGACCTACTTTTCAAAAAAAAACAACATTTGCTATATCTTTTGATTGGTAAGTGATAGGGATTTTATAATTCACATGTGTATTTCCTGTGACATAACCTTACAACATGTACCATAAATTTTGACCTAGTGACCTTGACCTAGATATTTGACCTACTTTTCCAAACAATTAACATTGGCTATAACTTTTGATTGGTAAGTGATATGAATTTTATAATTAATATGTGTATTCCTTTTCATAAGACCTTATTACAGATACCAATTTTTTTTACCTAGTGACCTTGACCTAGGTATTTGACTTACATTTGAAAAAAAAAATTAAGAATGGCTATATGTTTTATTTCATGAGTGACACGGCTTTGATATTTCAAACATGTATTTCTTATGATGAGTCCTTTCTTTTATTCCCAAAAATTTGTACCCAGTGACTTCACCTAGATGATTGACCTTTTCTGAGAGTAACAGATTGACCATAGCTTTTAATTGATAAGTAAGAGGTTTTATATTTCACATGCGACTTCATTTGACAAGACTTTCCCACTGATAAATGTACAAATATTGAACCAAGTGACCTAGACCTACATATTTTATCAACTTTTTAAAAATAGGCCGCTTCGCAGGAGACACAAGCATCTCTTGGATTGCTATTTTTGTTTGTTTGCTTTGGTTCCTGTTTTATCCTGATTTGTATGGCCCGGTTTATGATTTTCTGAATCATCCTTTTATTACTGTATTTTGGGATATGGTCATTGTCCATATTTGTCATTTGTATCGTGGATATGATCCCGCTGTCAGTGAACGGACACTCGACATGGTACTTGACCAATCTACAGCCTTGTGTCAGCACATTTGTAAGAATTGCGCTCTGATTAAATGTGACGATGGGAATCCAAGCCGGGTCCTTTCCAAACTTCTTTAGAGAAGACTGGGCCCGATAGCTCCTCTAAATGTCAGTCGGACTCCTCGTGTAAAAAAAAGCATGAGCTAGCTGCAGCCGGCAGAGCACGGACTGTACCGGTATTACGTACGGGCCCCTAACCCCATCCATTTATATACTAGTATTAATCTGCGTTGCTTTGGCCTCTGCATATAACTGTCTTGTTTGTGTGGTCATCAAACAGTGAGGAGGTTGTTTTACACTACAATTTTGCGTTCTTCGAGATATTTTGGTAACTGCAAACGTGGGAGGGTTGTGCGCACGTAATCTTGATAACCACACCATTTCTGCTACTTGCGTATTAAATGGCCGTCCTAAGTCGGCACCGGTTACCTGTTGGTCTCTTTGGTTTATGTGTAGATTTTGTGTTTCATGTTTCTGTGTCGGGTGCTCGTCTTTGTGTTTTTGCATGGGATGTTTGGCGTTTTCCTGTTGGTACTGCAACAGAGTCATGTTGGAGATCCCCTCCCTCCTTTCATATGGATGCTGATACCGAGTCTTCTTGAATACCCAAACATTACTTTTGTTGCGTGAAGTAACAAATGTATTTAGTCAATATAGAAAGAATTTGGAGTATAAGGGTACCCTCAGTATTACAGTCAATATGGAAAGGAAATGTCAAAATGTATCCTCTGAACAATAATCGTCCATATAAAAAGTCGATCAATGCCATAAGCCCCCCTCTATATTACTGTCCTTCTAGAAAGTCAATATAAGTGTCCATATAAGAAGTCAATGGCGTAAGGTCCCCTATCTATTTAAGATTATTGGAAGTCGATGACGTAATGTCCCTCTGTAAATTTTTTCAATGGCGTAAGGTCCCCTCCGTATTACTGCATATCGAAACAGAAGTCAATGGCGTTAGGTCCCCTCTGCTCAGTTCAGTTTGATAGGCGTATCGTCAGAAATAAGCTGTATGTTGGAATTTTGACCTATGCAACGGACCCACCGAAGCAGTGAGGGTTCTTTTACGTTCCTACGCCTATCCGAGACAGGGGACCCCCGTTTTATAGTCCCTTCAGAAAGACTAGGCTGGGGTTACTTGTCTATATACAAGGTGTAGGCCCACATCACCTGGCGAGGCTCTAAGTTGGTAATCGTCCCTTCACCTGGCGCTCGTCGGATTCGAACCTGTCATTCTCATGCTTCACTGACCACGACGTACTTAACGCTTTACCAACTTAACTTATTGTCCAGACAAGGTCGGAAGGTCCCTCTGTTATGGGGATGGGGAGAGAGAGACAAGGAGGTACCACTTCTCCCCTTTCTCGTCCCTTTTCGACCTTAGGAAGTCAATGGCGTAAAGTTCCTCTCGTAAAATTGTCCGTATAAAAAGTCAATGACGTAAGTTCCCCTCTGTATTATAATCCATAGAGAAAGTCAATGGTGTAAGGTCCCCTCTGTATATTATTGTCCATAAAGAAAGTCAATGGTGTAAGGTCCCCTCTGTATATTATTGTCCATAAAGAAAGTCAATGGTGTAAGGTCCCCTCTGTATATTATTGTCCATAAAAAAAGTCAATGGTGTAAGGTCCCCTCTGTATATAATTGTCCATAAAAAAAGTCAATGGTGTAAGGTCCCCTCTGTATATAATTGTCCATAAAGAAAGTCAATGGTGTAAGGTCCCCTCTGTATTATTATCAATATAGAAAGTCAATGGCGTAAGGTCCCCTCTGTATTATAATACATAGAGAAAGTCAATGGCGTAAGGTCCCCTCTTTATTATAATCCATATAGAAAGTCAATGGTTTAAGGTCCCCTCTGTATTATGACCAACATAGAAAGTCAATGGCGTAAGGTCCCCTCTACATTATAATCCATATAGAAAGTCAATGGCGTAACGTCCCCTCTTTATTATGGTCCATGTAGAAGGTCAATGGTGTAAGGTCCCCTCTGTATTATAATCCATATAGAAAGTCAATGGCGTAAGGTTCCCTCTGTATTATAATCCATAAAGAAAGTCAATGGCGTAAGGTCCCCTCTTTCTTATGGCCCATATAGAAAGTCAATGGCGTAAGGTCCCCTCTGTATTATAATCAATATAGAATGTCAATGGCGTAAGGCCCCCTCTGTATTATAATACATAGAGAAAGTCAATGGCGTAAGGTCCCCTCTTTACTATGGTCCATGTATAAAGTCAATGGCGTAAGGTCCCCCCCCCCCCCTGTATTATAATCCATATAGAAAGTCAATGGCGTAAGGTCCCCTCTAGTCGATTTGAAAATTTCCGAACCTAGAAATTTCCTTTCCTATGAACTTTTTTTGATGTTTCTTATCTATGGGATAGTACTGAACGATTCTAGCTTGGTTGCCACTCTGGCAACCTTGGGCAACTCTTTTTATCGTCGGAAATCCAAAATGGCCACCAAATGCCTTCCATCAATAGATGAAATTAAATTCTTTCTTTAAATATTAAGTGTTGCACATCAGATCAGGGGTTTCGAGGGTCAACAAACCCATTTCCGATGTTATTTTTACAATTTGAGTCCATTCAGGACTAAAATTCAAGATGGCCGCCAAATTTCAACCTCATTATGGTACAATGTGAACATTTCAATAAAGCGTTGATGTAACACATCTTATTTGTAGTTGCAATGGTCCTAGAATAGATTTATTTTGCTGTTTTGGTTGTTTTCAGTTAACACATGTTTCTAGGACAACTCTGCTTATCGTGGGAAATTCAAAATTGCCATCCAATAGTCTCCAACTATTGTGTAAAATGTAATAATTACTTGATATATCAAGTGTAGCACATCTAATCAGGACTTTTAATGGCCAAATCCATATCTGGTGTCATTTTGCTTATTACATGTAGTTCATTAAAAGCTAAACATAAAATGACTCCTCACTTCAATATTCCCATTTCGCTACGAATAAATGTGGTGCATCTTATCACTGACGAGTGTTTATTATCCGAAAGGTGCATGACTGGTCCATGCTGTAAATTTATCTGCTCTAAAATGATGCTAATGAATTTGAAGACGTTAAACATTATTTGTGATCCCAAAGGTGGTATAATTCACATGTAATTTCCTTTTGTCGATATGAGCTTACACGTGCACTTTTTACATAGATTGCACATTCTCAAAACGTAAAAGAGAAGAATCTTAAAGATAGAAGTAAATTGCAAATATTGTGTATTTTAAGAAAGGGGGATAAGAGTCGACCTGAAGCAAGAATCTACATCATAGGGCTATGGATTGTCAAATACTTAAGTGATTGTCCTATTTGAAAGTCTACAAAAGGAATTCAAAGGAGCAAAGATCTTCCAGGATTTCTGCATGATCTTGACATAGATCATTTTCCCTGTCACTGTTCTTTTGACTTATGCTCCTGTTCTGTTTTAGATTCATTTTAAGCTTGTCACACGACTACGTCTTACTCTTCAACCAAATACTCTGTGTTGTAAGAAAACATTTGGAATGCTGATATCCAAGACAATTGCTTTCAAGATAGATTTCACCCACTTGAGTTTTACATGCCAAAACATATGCGGTAAAATTTCATCTTACCACAGTTGGAGATTCCTCAGATTCAATTTTGAATCAATGTAGAGAAAAACGGAGGAAATCTCCAACCAAAATTAAAATTATCCTAAGATGTAATGATAACTGATGAAATTTTGAAAGTCCTGTTCATTTACAAACTTAACCGGCCTTATGAAGAGAAAGGAGAGTGCTAACCCTGTTACGATTGGGCAGTCTTCTTTCATAGAAGAATACATTCTATGCACCAGACATGCATGATTCGGACAATGAATGCTCATTAGTGGTACTTCCAGCCAAAATGATTCAAAGAAGCATATATAAATAATGTTGTTTTGCCAAATTTGAAGACATTCTATTCTTACAAAGTTTCATTTTAAGTATAGATAGCTAGGATAGAGATGTAAGGTTCAGAATTTCATTGCAAAATGGTACATATCATCATTAACGTTAAACATAAATATAGTAGATAGCTCAACTCAACATAAATTACACCAAGGGACTGTTGTAAAGAAAACATCAAACACTTTCTATTGCATTATTGAGGACTGGAAAAAAAGCGATACAGACCAAGCAAAGAAATTGCCATGATGGTCAAAGAGCCAAGATAGCCAAGTTACCTCGAGTTTACTTGCTTACTCTAGAATCCCCTGCGTCAAACAAACTGGTCATATATCAACATGATCAATAGGGAAACTTTATTTTTGTCTTTTGAGTACCAATTTAATCAAACAAATGACATGTTTATCTTTGCATTACATTTTGACGAATCCTAGTCTGTTAAAGCTGAAACCATCCATGAAATAAGAGCTTGTGCTATTTCTGTTTACATTTTACTCAGTGGTAGGGGACTATTTGGCGACAATTTTGAATTTCCCCCGATGAAAAAAGTTGTCCTACAAATATGTATGAACTGGAAACAACCAAAACAGCAAAATAAATGTATTCAAGGATCATTGTAACTACAAATAAGATGTGTAACGCGACTTTTGTTTATTGAAATCTACATATTGTACAATAATGAGGTTGAAATTTGGCGGTCATCTTGAATTTCTAGCCTAGAATAAGCCCAAAATGTCAAGATGACATTGGAAATGAGTTTGTTGACTTTCAAAACCCCTGGTTTGATATGCCACACTTAATATATAAAGAAAGAATTAAATTTCACCTATTGGTAGAAGGCATTTGGCGGCCATTTTGAATTTCCCCCTGATAAGCAGAGTTGTCCCAGAAACATGTATCAGCTGAAAACAACCAAAACAGCATAATAAATGTATTCTAGGACCATTGCAACTACAAATAAGATGTGTTACACAAACGTTTAATTGAAATATTCTCATTGTACCATAATGGGATTGATATTTGGCGGCCATCTTGAATTTGTAGGCCTGAATGAACTAAAATTGTAAAAATGACATCGGAAATGGATTTGTTGACCCCCAAAACCCCTGATTTGATGAGCCACACTTAATATTTTAAGAAAGAATTTAATTTCATCTATTGGTGGAAGGCATTTGGCGGCCATTTTGAATTTCCGACGATAAAAAGAGTTGCCCAAGGTTGCCAAAGTGGCAACCAAGCTAGAATCGTTCAGTACTATCCCATAGATAAGAATCATCAAAAAAAGTTCATAGGAAAGGACATTTCTAGGTCGGCCACATGTTATATAAGGCTGTCAAATCGACTACTCTGTATTATAATCCATATAGAATGTCAATGGCGTAAGGTCCCCTCTTTATTATGGTCCACATAGAAAATCAATGGCGTAAGGTCCCCTCTGTATTATAATCCATATAGAAAGTCAATGGCGTAAGGTCCCCTCTTTATTATGGTTGATGTAGAAAGTCAATGGCGTATGGTCCCTTCCTCTCTTCCTCCCACCCTTTTCTCCCTTCTCCGCCCCTTTCCTTCCCCTCCTTCATCCCTTTCTCATATCTTCCGCCCAGTTCTGTCGCCCCCGCCTCCAATTATGAAAAGTGAAAAGCGTAAGGATCCCTTTTTAATAAATTCAATGTCGTAAGGTTCCCTCTTTAATATGGTCAACACGAAAGTCAATGGCGTAAGGTCCCCTCTTTATTATGGTCAACACGAAAGTCAATGGCGTAAGGTCCCCTCTTTATTATGGTCCATATAGAAAGTCAATGGTGTAAGGTCCCCTCAATATTATAATACATAGAGAAAGTCAATGGCGTAAGGTCCCCTTGTATTATGGTCCGCATAGAAACTCAATGGCGTAAGGTCCCCTCTGTATTATAATCCACATAGAAAGTCAATAGCGTAAGGTCCCCTCTGTATTATAATCCATATAGAAAGTCAATGGCGTAAGGTCCCCTCTTTATTATGGTCCATGTAGAAAGTCAATGGCGCAAGGTCCCCCCTGTATCATAATCCATAAAGAATGTCAATGGCGTAAGGTCCCCTCTGTATTATGGTCCACATACAGAAAGTCAATGGCGTAAGGTCCCCTCTGTATTATAATCCATATAGAAAGTCAATAGCGTGAGGTCCCCTCTGTATTATAATCCATATAGAAAGTCAATGGCGTAAGGTCCCCTCTTTATTATGGTCCATGTAGAAAGTCAATGGTGTAAGGTCCCCTCTGTATTATAATCCATATAGAAAGTCAATGGCGTAAGGTCCCCTCTGTATTGTATTCCATATAGAAAGTCAATGGTGTAAGGTCCCCTCTTTGTTATGGTCCATATAGAAAGTCAATGGCGTAAGGTCCCCTCTGTATTATAATCAATATAGAAAGTCAATGGCGAAAGGTCCCCTCTTTATTATGGTCCATATAGAAAGTCAATGGCGTAAGGTCCCCTCTGTATTATAATACATAGAGAAAGTCAATGGCGTAAGGTCCCCTCTTTATTATGGTCCATGTAGAAAGTCAATGGCGCAAGGTCCCCCCTGTATTATAATCCATATAGAATGTCAATGGCGTAAGGTCCCCTCTGTATTATGGTCCACATAGAGAAAGTCAATGGCGTAAGGTCCACTCTGTATTATAATCCATATAGAAAGTCAATGGCGTAAGGTCCCCTCTGTATTATAATCCATATAGAAAGTCAATGGTGTAAGGTCCCCTCTTTATTATGGTCCATATAGAAAGTGAATGGCGTAAGGTCCCCTCTGTATTATAATACATAGAGAAAGTCAATGGCGTAAGGTCCCCTCTTTATTATGGTCCATATAGAAAGTCAATGGCGTAAGGTCCCCTCTGTATTATAATACATAGAGAAAGTCAATGGCGTAAGGTCCCCTCTTTGTTATGGTCCATGTAGAAAGTCAATGGCGCAAGGTCCCCTCTGTATTATAATCCATATAGAAAGTCAATGGCATAAGGTCCCCTCTGTATTATAATCCATATATAAAGTCAATGGCGTAAGGTCCCCTCTTTATTATGGTCCATGTAGAAAGTCAATGGTGTAAGGTCCCCTCTGTATTATAATCCATATAGAAAGTCAATGGCGTAAGGTCCCCTCTGTATTATAATACATATAGAAAGCCAATGGCGTAAGGTCCCCTCTTTATTATGGTCCATGTAGAAAGTCAATGGCGCAAGATCCCCCCTGTATTATAATCCATATAGAATGTCAATGGCGTAAGGTCCCCTCTGTATTATGGTCCACATATAGAAAGTCAATGGCGTAAGGTCCCCTCTGTATTATAATCCATATAGAAAGTCAATGGTGTAAGGTCCCCTCTTTATTATGGTCCATATAGAAAGTGAATGGCGTAAGGTCCCCTCTGTATTATAATACACAGAGAAAGTCAATGGCGTAAGGTCCCCTCTTTATTATGGTCCATATAGAAAGTCAATGGCGTAAGGTCCCCTCTGTATTATAATACATAGAGAAAGTCAATGGCGTAAGGTCCCCTTTTTGTTATGGTCCGTGTAGAAAGTCAATGGCGCAAGGTCCCCCCTGTATTATAATCCATATAGAATGTCAATGGCGTAATGTCCCCTCTGTATTATGGTCCACATAGAGAAAGTCAATGGCGTAAGGTCCCCCTCTGTATTATAATCCATATAGAAAGTCAATGGCATAAGGTCCCCTCTGTATTATAATCCATATAGAAAGTCAATGGCGTAAGGTCCCCTCTTTATTGTGGTCCATGTAGAAAGTCAATGGTGTAAGGTCCCCTCTGTATTATAATCCATATAGAAAGTCAATAGCGTAAGGTCCCCTCTGTATTATAATCCATAAAGAAAGTCTATGGCGTAAGGTCCCCTCTTTATTATGGTCCATATAGAAAGTCAATGACGTAAGGTTCCCCTCTGTATTATGATACATAGAGTAAGTAAATGGCGTAAGGTCCCCGCTATATTATGGTCCATATAGAAAGTCAATGGCGTAAGGTCCCCTCATTATTATGGTTGATGTAGAAAGTCAATGGCGTAAGGTCACCTCCTCTCTTCCTACCACCTCCCACCCTTTTCTCCCTTCTCCGCCCCTTTCCTTCCCCTCCCTCATCCCTTTCTGATATCATTCGCCCAGTTCTGTCGCCCCCTCCTCCAATTATGAAAAGTCAAAAGCGTAAGGATCCCTTTTTATTAAATTCAATGTCGTAAGGTTCCTTCTTTACTATGGTTAACACGAAAGTCAATGGCGTAAGGTCCCCTCAGTATTGTATTATAACCGATAAATCTATTTTTTTGCATAGGGGACCTTACGCCATTGTATTTAGCAAAATCGGTTCATGAAATATGCTACGTACATATGGAGGGGGATTAGGGTCACAATGCTATTTGACTTGCTTACATGCTTCATGCTATGTTGCTTCATTCAATGTTTGATTATTCCATGTTCATTTGTCTTGCTTTCATTTCAAATTGACTTTATCTTTCTTCTTTGTGTAATTTTGCTTCCCTGCATTTTACATTTGTCCTTTGACAATGCATAACTGTCATTATACCATGCGTTATGACATCCTTCTTTCTGCCATTATCCTTTCATCTTAATGCTATTATTGCTTCGTCAATGCTAACTTCAATTTTGATACCAGATGGCGCTTTGCTCGACCGCATGTGACCGTTCCTTGAAATGAACTTTGAAACATCCCCTGTCGTTAGAAATTCTTTTAAATTCTACTACAGTATCGTTCGAAAAGTAACTATATTATCGCACGAGAGGACAGAAGTATATTGGCTGTATAAATATTTGAAAAAATTTGAAGTAATTAGTAAACATTTCATTTTGTATGCATAAGATTTTTGTAAGTTTTAACACTGACTATAAAATACATGTATGCTTGAAGAATCTCTGTGGCGTAATGGTTATTACGTTGGCCTTCGGATATTATTTTGCACCTTCCCGAGTGTGTTCGAATCCCGGACGAGGATACATTTTTTTTCCTTTTGTCAATTTTAAGTATTATGTAACTTGTCCATGTTGTCCATCTGCCCAGTAGAGGATGTAGAAAAAAATGGGGGTACTTATAAAAATAAAATGTTTTTATGCACTTTTTTTTTTAGTTTTTCTTGGGGGGGGGGGGGGGGGGGGGGGTCATTGTTTTGGAAAAAAATATGGCGGGCAACTGTACACTATCATCATTCAGTTGAAATAAAAAATCATTTTTATTACAAAACTTTGCAAACGCTTCGTTGGCTCACTATCGTCGCTTGCAAGTCATCTATGAAAAGTCATGATTTTAATTACTTGCCTTTTATATGCCCGTCAATGTCGTTTATGTATCATAAATCGGGTGATTCTTGCATAAAAAGATAAAACTTCTAAAATAACTGACTTTGAAGTATGGACATATGAAGGTCAATGTTCAAGGTCAATCCTTGCAAGCATCAAACGCTTGGATTTCAATCTTAACCTTGATCTTGGGTCGAACAACAGTGGTGGATTTAGGGGATGCTCCTGTACAGACCCAATATTTTCCCGGCAAAAACAGGTACATCAGTAAAATCGGCAAAATTCGCCGCTTGACCCCCGGCAAAGGGGGCTCTGGATCCGTCACTGAACAAGAAGAATCTGACAAGTTTGCCATAGTGCAATCTGATTAAAATTATACCTTCCTTGCGCTCCTAACATTGAGTATAAGAACACAATAAAGGTCTAAAATTAATAAAATTTTGGCCATTGTTGAAAAAGGCTGTGAATGACACTGAACTGTTTTTGTGCCACGTTCCTGAGCAGGCGTGGTCCTGGACCAACGGCGTAGCTGTGCCTGAAAACTGGAGGGGCACAACATCCCAAAATTTCTAACAAGCAAAAAAAAAAAAACAATAAATAAATGAAAAAAAAATTTAAAAAAAGGGGGGGGGGTTTAAAATTTGGGGGTTTCATGTTCTGTATGCACAAATTTTAACATTTCTGGTGCAATTCTAAATTTTAAGAACATGAATAAATGTCTGGCGAGCGGTAGTGAGCCAGGAATTATATTTAGCAAAATATTGACTTATCAGAAAATACTTTCTATACCCTCTATCATTACATGTAATAATATTCTTTATCACATGATACACCCGTTATGCAGTTTCATAAAGCCATTTCATAAATATATGATATGATAACACGTTACATATCGCTCTGCTTGAATGCGATTGGTCAAGTTTGGAACCTAATCACATAAACCTTGACAAATGTGACCTTTCAAATATCGGTCAACTGTTAATTCAGACCCGGAGTCAATATCAATGATTAAAATTGTTGTTATTGAATTAATTATTGCATTAAAATACTATTCAAAATTGAAATACTTTTCTCTTACGCACAGAATATCTATACGATGGGGACACTACTTCTCATGGCGTAGCAGACGACTTCTTGATCACGGCGTGATTCGCCTCTGTGGTTCTCGGAAACGTTGATTTCACGTTAGAAATACACATTTTTAGGCAATATCATGTGATAAAAAGAATCTCAAATGAATTTTCATTTCATACGATGTATTATGAAACTCGTTGTGCGTTTTATATCCCCTCGCCAAGGCTCGGGGATATAAAACTCACAACTCGTTTCATAATACATCGTATGAAATGAAAATTCATTTGAGATCCTATATATATAGATTGAGTTAAATGTCTTCATGTACATTGATGAAGTAATATGTATAAAGGATGAAGGATGGATTAGAATAGCTAAATTATTCAGAAAGCCTATAAAGAACTGGCGAGCGGTAGCGCTGCCCCCCTTCCTTCTCCTACGTTCCGCTTGTCCTGGACAACAGCTTGGGGTCATTTGGCATACAGAGATGTCAAAAGGTAAATTTTCAAGGTCAAAATTATGAAAGGAGACTAGAAACTGCATTATTGACTGAATCAATGGGGCCGGCGGATGTTGATCTCTAGGTTCGATCAGTGTAGGACGCGCGGCAGTTTCAATTTATATAGAATTTTTCGATATGAAATACCGCCTTTCCCACGATATCTCAGAAAAAAAACTGACTTCTATATAATTTCCCACTCACAATTCAGAAAAAAATATGTAGCCGATGGGATTCGAACCCATGCGGGAAAAAAATGTACATATTTTCCGAAACGCTAATCGCTGAGCCACGAAGTCATTACCAATGCTTAGCAAAATTTTCTACAGCTTTCAACTCACCAAATGGCTATTACTGTATCAATAAATAAAAAACAAACAAACAAACAGAAAAGGTCCAAATATTTATCATTTAATGATTTCTCCTTTTTTTTTGTTGTTCAAATATTTCAATCGGCTTTTGCTTTTTTCCGCTATTTATAACTCATTTTTCAGTACTGCTCAAAGTTAAAATTAAGGAACGGACACAAACGGAGGGCCACCTGGTATCAAAATTGAGGTTAGCATTGACGAAGCAATAATGGCATTAAGACGAAAGAATGATGGCATAATGAAAGATGTCATAATGCATGGTAAAACGACAATTATGCATTGACGAAGGACAAATGTAAAATGCACGGAAGCAACATTGCATAAAGAAGAAAGACAAATGCAATAAAGTCAATTTGAAATGAAAGCAAGACAAATGAACATGGAATAATCAAACATTGAATGAAGCAACATAGCAATTGAAGCATGTTAGCAAGTCAAATAACATTGTGACCCTAATCCCCCTCCATACGTACATGGTATTTCAATTCAGTCTGTCGACCTCCACGAAACATTGAATTTAAAGACGTTTAACAATTGAACAACAATTGAGAACATTCAAAAGTTATCAAATATTTTTTTCACATAACTTTTTATTTGACTTCTTTATTCGATAACATAAACGCTGTTTCATATATATATTATTTTTTTGGTGATGTGGCAAAATTAAATAGCTCTGTTTAAAATGCCAAATTAACAGAAACTCAAATAATTTGAGAGCTCTTCAATTAATTAAAGAGCTCTTTAAAAGAATTAGAAATCTCTATAATTCAATTATAGAGCTGTTTAATTCTATTATTGCGCTCTTTAATTTATTTATTGCGCTCATAAATACAATTGGAGAGCTCTTTAATTCTTTTAAAGAGCTCTTTAATTCGCATCATTTATTGAGCGCAATAAATGAACTAAAGAGCTCTCTGATTTAATTATTGAGCGCAATAAATGAATTAAAGAGGGCTATAATTGTTTCATTGCGTTCAATAATACAATTAGAGAGCTCTTTAATTCTTTTAATGAGCGCAATAAATATGTGAATTAAAGAGCTCTTTAAAAGAATTCAAGAGCTCTTCAATTAATTACAGAGCTCTATGAAAGAATTGTAGCGCTCTCTAATACAATTATAGAGCTCTTTAATTCATGCATTGCCGATTTTTGCAATTAGAGAGCTCTTAAATTCAATTGAAGAGCTCTTCAATTGTTTTACAGAGCTCATTAATTCAATTAAAGAGCTCTATAATTCTTTTAGAGAGCTTTTTAATCATAATATGGATCTGTCCCTTTTAAAGAGCTCTCTAATACAACTGAAGAGCTCTCTAAAAGAATTAGAGAGCTCTTGAATTGAATTATAGAGCTCTGTAAAAGAATTGAAGAGCTCTGTGAACGAATTGAAGAGCTCTCTAATTACAATAATCGGCAATGTATGAAATAAAGAGCTCTATAATTTAATTAGAGCTCTTCAATTCTTTTATAGAGCTCTTTAATTAATTGAAGAGCTCTCTAATTATTTGAGTTTCTGTTAATTTGGCTTTCCATGCTGTTGAGCATTGCATGTTCTCGGAAATAAAGTTCAAAATCGACTATGACAACACAATTTAAAAAAAACGCCCAATAAGTTGTTATTTAAAAAAAACAGTTAATTAAGGTGGGTCCCTACTCGAACCGTTATAGGTTTTCCTTCTACGCAGTATGTTTGGAGCGATATCGTGATCATTTATAAAACAGTATACCTGTATGTGATTCTTTCTTCGTCTATAGACATTTTCTTACGAAATTATGCAATATGAAGAATTTTCATCTGGTATTTCACGCAAAAAGATGGATATAGTATATCGATATATTTTCAGTTGAAAAAGCGGTGAAATTATAAGGGGATACCCTTATGTTTGGAGCCATATCTTGATAATTCATAAAACTGTATTCTTGTATGTGATTTTTTTCGCCATCTATGGACAGTATAGTATGAAATAGTTCAAAATGAAAAACTTTCATCAGGTATTTTATGCAAAAAGTGGGATAAACTATTTATTCTCATTTGAAAATACGATGAAATTATAAGGGGTTACCTTTATGTTTGGAGCCATATCTTGACCATTTTTAAGACTGCATGTGTACCTGTATGTGTTTTTTTTTTCTTCACCTACATTCATAATTATATCAAATGTTGCAAAACGAAAAAAAAAATCATCTGTTTTTTCTGCAAAAAGTTGGATTTAGTATATATTATTGGTCAAAATGTGATGAAATTATAGCAGGTGTACGTCTTGGGAGACCTTTGTGTATCTGGATAAGTGGGAGGGTTGTGTGCACGTAATCCGGATAATAACACGATCTGCATATAGTTGATGGCCGATCAAATTCGGCACTTGGCTTCCCTCCTTTTATGTTATATGATATTTATCCAACGTGACGGCAGTGACATGCAAACAAAAGGACGTACGTTTTTGTCAACTTTGAATTACTTTGATAAGTTGTTTTTTCATAAAAAGAAGAAAGTTGTTTACTCAATTCTGTGAAAGAATTTTGTCCTTTTGAAAAGTAAGGGATACGGCTTATATCACATTTATATTCCTTGTGAAAATACCATTGATACCAAACTGTGACATTGACCTTGAAGTTTGACCAACTTTTGAAATATTTTAACCTTGGCCATAACTTTTGAATGATTGGAAATTCTGCATTACCTTTTCATGTTACCAAAAGACCTTGACCTCGGAGTGTGACTTACCTACTTTGAAACATTTTTAGCTCACCTCGACGAAGTTGAGATGAGCTTATGCTATAACCCCGGCGTCCGCGTCCCCGTCCCCGTCCGCGTCCGGTTAAAGTTTTTGGGCAACTCAGTATCTGACAAAGTACTGATGCTACAGTAACCAAACTTGCACAAGTGATTCATCTTGGGATGCTGAGGTGAACCCATGCATCGGATGCAGCATCTGACCTACATTTTCCGGTTGAATGACTTTGTCAATGTCTGGTTAAAGTTTTTGGGGTAGTTCAGTATCTGACAAAGTACTGATGCTACAGTAACCAAACTTGCACAAGTGATTCATCTTGAGATGCTGATGTGAACCCATGCATTGGATGCAGCATCTGACCTACTTTTTCCGCTTGAGTGATTTTGCCTTATAAGGCCACTATTGAGCAAAGTATAAGTGCTACATGTACCAAACTTGCATATTGGATGTATCTTTGATCAAACTTTCATAAAATGACCTTGACCTACTTTTTTCCACTTGAGTGATTTTGCCTTGAAAGGCCAATATTGAGCAAAGTATAAGTGCTACATGTACCAAACTTGCATATTGGATGTATCTTTGATCAAACTTTCATAAAATGACCTTGACCTACTTTTTCCACTTGAGTGATTTTGCCTTGAAAGGCCAATATTGAGCAAAGTATAAGTGTTACATGTACCAAACTTGCATATTGGATGTATCTTTGATCAAACTTTCATAAAATGACCTTGACCTACTTTTTCCACTTGAGTGATTTTGCCTTGAAAGGCCAATATTGAGCAAAGTATAAGTGCTACATGTACCAAACTTGCATATTGGATGTATCTTTGATCAAACTTTCATAAAATGACCTTGACCTACTTTTTCCACTTGAGTGATTTTGCCTTGAAAGGCCAATATTGAGCAAAGTATAAGTGCTACATGTACCAAACTTGCATATTGGATGTATCTTTGATCAAACTTTCATAAAATGACTTTGACCTACTTTTTCCGCTTGAGCGATTCTGCCTTTAAAGGCCAATATTGAGCAAAGTATAAGTGCTACATGTACATATTGGATGTATCTTTGATCAAACTTTCATAAAATGACCTTGACCTACTTTTTTCACTTGAGTGATTTCGCCTTTAAAGGCCAATATTGAGCAAAGTATAAGTGCTACATGTACCAAACTTGCATATTGGATGTATCTTTGATCAAACTTTCATTAAAAGACCTTGACCTACTTTTTCCCACTTTAGTGATTTTCTTATTATACATGTACTTAGAGATATGTTTTAATTGAACTTTGCTGCCGCGAGGTGAGCTTCGTAATCTTTGATTACACTATGTTTTTAATTTGTGGACATATCTTTTGAATGGTAAATCATGAGGACTTTCGCATTCCATGTATACTCTTTGTTACAAGATCTTAATTCCGTTGATGATTCAATTCGTAAGGTTCCTTGTAAGTTTGACATTCTTTCGATAATTTTTTTTACACAACCTTGGGCAAAGTATTTGAATTGTGAAGCTGAATAATTGGGCGTTCATATTTCACATGTGCAGTCCTTATGACAAAATCTTTCCATCGTTTTTTTTTTTTTAAACTTTATTTATTTTACAACGTTTAACAAACAAGTTACACAACTTATATTAATGTCTCACGTTGGCTCAGATGTTGGCGTGAGGGGGTCCAAGGAGCAGGAGGAAACCGGAGTACCTGGAGAAAAACCCCCTGCAGAGGCCTGGGTGGGGGACCACCTACCCTCCCACATAAGACCCTTTGCCGAATCTGAGATTCGATCCCGGGACCTTAGAGGTGAGAAGCGAGCGCGCTACCACTGCGCTAACCCGGCCATCGTTATCAAAATGTGTGTGTCCTTTACCTTGGAGTTTAACCATTTTTACTTCTCACATTTAAACATGTTAAAAAAGCATCGCTAGAAGTCAAACAAGTTTTGACCTTGTGATGATCTTGACCTTGACCCTGGACTTTTATTTAAGAAATAACAACTATTTAGCTGTGGTTTATTGTCCAGTAATTCCACGAGTCGCATGAACCAATCAAATTATCACCGAGGCGCGAAGCATCACTCCTTACTACATGGATAATTTGATTGGTTCATGTGACGAGTGGAATTACTGGACAATGAATCACTGCTAGCAAGTTGTTATTTCTATTCTAATGTAGCACGTGAACGGACGGAACTTAGCGCACCGGAAGTTTGTTGGAGATTTTACACCAGGCGAGTTCTACTGCAGTATGGTACATATAGGGAGAAAATTTCAAGTCATATTAGAATGATTTTACGGTATATACTCAAAAGATTATGAATTTATTTGTTCAGATGGTCTCAGAATAATTGTAAGATTGAATTCATTTTTTTCTTTTCGTAATCGGTACTGAAGATTTCGCTCAGAAAGATCACTTGGATATGAACCACGGTAATCGGATTCAGAATGTACGTTGTAGGTTCCCTTCACTGCATTTTAAAAAACATAGGAAACAAAACCAATAGCGTTTCACATTCCGGCAGACTCAACATGGGATTGTATGATTTTTGTGTCCTTGTTGGACTTCTAGCGATGCTTCATGCTGCATATTCTGCTGCCCAACGTAAGAAAAGTCAATATGATATAGAATTATAATCAAGATAGGTGAAAAAGTGTAACGGATCGATTTTTGCATGCTGCGAATTTCCTCTGACCTCCTAGCCGGTGTTCACATAATATTCATTGCAAAGTTTTGTTGGGATTCAACGTTAGGACATTCTGTCCTAAATAAGTATTGGAATAAGCATTGACCTCTTTATTTCAGGAGAAATTGGATGTTGGTCTAATCAGTTTTAGTCATAATTTACCGGGAAAGACAAATTCCAACACAGGATTGTAACTGACAATTCAGCAGGTTGGGGAAAACTTCAAATGGAACTATTATAGCGTAATCGGGCTATAATAGCTAGATCAAGCTATTGCTTACTTACATTTGTCAGTACAAAATTAATCTAAAATGAGAATTTTTGAAAAATGTTTACTGATTCCATTTGTAATCAATATATATCAAAACTTTTCACAAGAAACCTATATTCAAATACGGACCAACGATGAGCAACAAGATTTTATTAATATGAAAAGTTTGAGGTTCCTGATCTCCTTATCTGTTGACATTTCTACAGGGGTTTCTATATAAAAATTGTAGTATTTCATCAGTACTAGTGCGACTTGTAAACAAAATTTTAAGATCATAAATTTTTCATTTTTATGCCCCCGGAATCAAAGATTCGGGGGCATATAGTTTTTGGCCTGTCCGTCTGTTTGTCTGTTTGTCTGTTTATCTGTTTGTCTGTCTGTTTGTCCGAAAAACTTTAACATTGTACATAACTTTTGAATGGGAAGTGATAGGGCTTTCATATTTCACATGTGTATTCCTTGTGACAAGACCTTTCCATTGATACCAAAATTTTTGACCTCGTGACCTTGACCTTGACCTTTGACCTACTTTTCAAAAACTTTAACATTGGGCATAACTTTTGAATGGGAAGTGATAGGGCTTTCATATTTCACTTGTGTATTCCTTGTGACAAGACCTTTCCATTGATACCAAAATTTTTGACCTCTTGACCTTGACCTTTGACCTACTTTTCAAAAACTTTAACATTGGGCATAACTTTTGAATAGGAAGTGATAGGGCTTTCATATTTCACATGTGTACTCCTTGTGACAAGACCTTTCCATTGATACCAAAATTTTTGACCTCGTGACCTTGACCTTTGACCTTTGGCCTACTTTTCAAAAACTTTAACATTGGGCATAACCTTTGAATGGGAAGTGATAGGGCTTTCATATTTCACATGTGTATTCCTTGTGACAAGACCTTTCCATTGATACCAAAAGTTTTGACCTCGTGACCTTGACCTTTGACCTACTTTTCAAAAACTTTAGCTTTGGGCATAACTTTTGAATGGGAAGTGATAGGGCTTTCATATTTCACATGTGTATTCCTTGTGACAAGACCTTTCCATTGATACCAAAATTTTTGACCTCATGACCTTGACCTTGACCTTTGACCTACTTTTCAAAAACTTTAACATTTGGCATAACTTTTGAATGGAAAGTGATAGGGCTTTCATATTTCATATGTGTATTCCTTGTGACAAGACCTTTCCATTGATACCAAACTTTTTGACCTCGTGACCTTTGACCTTTTAACCCAGTGACCTCACATACATGTACTTAACAGAAAATAGTGTTCATACTAACAAAGATGCCACCGGGGGCATTCGTGTTTCACAAACACTGGCTTTATTTTCTTAAGTAAAAAATAGTTTTATGATAGCTAAATGGATCTATTATAGCCCGATCGAACTATTATAGCTTGATCTGAAGTATTCCCCAACCTGTTCAGATATTCACAAAGACTTTCACTCAAATTATAGTATATCAAATGTTGAAGACATGTAGGTGACTGTAAACATTACTGGTAATTGAAAGTAAATCTCTACATGTACACCACCGTCTTTTTGTGCCGTTACAAATAAAGGAGAGGGGATCAGAATAACGCACATCAACATAGCTTTCAGTCCCTGACCACACTACTGTCTGCATGGCTCACTTCGGAAATGGGATAAACAAGATTTTGCCTATTTTATATTGAAGGGATTCAGATAAAAGTGATGCCATTCAGAAAATGACCTACTGTCCTGTTCACTACCTTTGTAAATCCAGAGCACCCTGTTTGGATGATTTTCTCCTAAATCAGAGTTCTTGAAATCATCCAATGAAATGTTGGACATTTGGGAATTTTTATCGGTCCAAATAATAGACACAATGAGGTTTTATCGGAACAAATAATTTTTTATTGACAAATCTTATAAAACTGATACATGTACTTTTCAGGAACTTAGTAAATATACTGTTGTCATCTTATAAACTTATACCCAGTCTATAGAACTCTATTAGTCGTAACAGAAAATACCCCCCTTTTGGTTGTGCGTAGCTTAGTTAAAAATTACGATGGAAAATAAAATAACCATGGAAATTTTCTGTATTAAAAATGACTCACATGTGAGATGTCAGTTGCCATAACGTTACTGTTAACCATTGTTGATACCTGTACAGAGAACAATATGGTGGCTGCAGAAATAAACATGGGAATTTCCCATAGACATTTTATTTTTGGCAGTGGCTCCGGATACGAACGTTCGTATCTTTAGACCTATGTCTCGGCGTACGAACATGTTTCCGATTGGTCTGTAACTGTCACGTGACTCGGGTCATGTGTCCATGGTGTCCATAACAAAATAAAAAGTTGATTTTATGTAACCATATCAAGGTACATGTATACGAGTTTATTCTGCATAATCTGTAATTTAGCAACCGGGACAAGAGGCTATTTTCTATGCTCTCAATCATAATAGTGATCACTGATCAGTAATAGACGCGCACTTGTCGGCTGTTGTGTGCACGTACTGACGTTCCGTCGCTCCAGCGGAATTTGAAGTTTTTGAAAGTTTTGAGACGATTACAAATACGTACATGTAGCTGCAACTCCGTGCTTTTTACTTAATTAACTTTTCAGAATATGTCACAAAAAAGATACAATTTGAAGACTAGATGCCTTGAAAAAAAACGAACCAAATCAAAATATATATGCAGAAGCTCACTACGATTTGTGTTCATACGCCCAGACATAGGTCTAAAGATACGAACGTTCGTATCCGGAGCCACTGCCTAAAATTTTCGTATAGCAGCTTAAAAACAGTTGAATGGGTGAGTTCATGCACATTTCCTGTTACAATTAAAGGAGGTCAACCTACGGAGACAATAGATACACGTAATTGGAAAATTCCTAAGATGGCAGAATAAATGTCCAAAACAGTGTGCTCTGAATTTAGTGAACTGGACAGTAGTGACATTGACCTGCTTTTGGAAATTCCATTGGCACTGAATTTTTTGATACAATGTATCATAACCCTGACTTTGGAATTTTAGAATCATACTGTCTTTCAATTGTCACAAACACATCTTTCCGGTATTTTTGAAAACGAAATATGATGTATAAACTAAACATTGTACATACATTAAAATGACATATTATACTATTTCAGATAGAACTTATTTAAGGCTGACAGAGCAGGAGTTCACACGTTTACCACCAGATGTAAGTTTGATTTTCTTCATATATAATTATCCAATTATGCAGTTTCAGAGTTTGTGTTACATAATAAGTATGTCAGTGATATTGTGTACATGTTGTAAGTACAGGCAATGGCATATTGTTTACTTTTAAACTTGTGACATAAGTACACTGTATTGCAAATTGCTTACACACTATAGAATTATTAAAATTTTACTGAAAATATTACATATAACACAAGAATACTTATTTGATTATACAGTATTAAACACTAAAATGATGTATTGTTTACATGTTATAGGTATTACATTTTGTTTACAGATAATCATTTAGTGTTTAGTTGGACTGATAAATAACGTTTTATGGTGTGGTGCACGTAGCAGTTATATTGTTGACATGTTATACATATTACATTTTGTTTACAGATCATCATTTAGTGTTTAGTGGGGCTGATAATAACATGTTATGGTGTGGTACACGTAGCGGGTATATTGTTTACATGTTAAAAGTGTTACATTTTGTTTACAGATCATCATTAAGTGTTTAGTTGGACTGATAATAACATGTTATGGTGTCGTGCACATAGCGGGTATATTGTTTACATGTTATAAGTGTTACATTTTGTTTACAGATCATCATTTAGTGTTTAGTTGGACTGATAATAACATGTTATGGTGTGGTTCATGTAGGGGTATATTGTTGACATGTTATACGTATCACATTTTGATTACAGATCATCATTCAGTGTTTAGTTGGGCTGATAATAACGTGTTATGGTGTGTAGCACGCAGCGGGTATATTGTTGACATGTTATAAGTATTACATTTTGTTTACAGATCATCATTCAGTGTTTAGTGGGGCTGATAATAACATGTTATGGTGTGGTACACATAGCGGGTATATTGTTTACATGTTATAAGTATTACATTTTGTTTACAGATGATCATTCAGTGTTTAGTGGGGCTTATAATTACATGTTATGGTGTGGTGCACATAGCGGGTATATAGATTACATGTTTTAAGTAATACATTTTTTTTACAGATCATCATTCAGTGCTTAGTGGGGCTGATAATAACGTGTTATGGTGTGGTGCACGTAGCGGGCATATTGTTTACATGTTTTAAGTATTACATTTTGTTAACAGATCATCATTCAGTGTTTAGTTGGGCAGATAATAACATGTTAATTTGCTATGGTGTGGTACACGTAGCGGGTATATTGTTTACATGTTATACTTATCACATTTTGTTTACAGATCATCATTCAGTGTTTAGTGGGGCTGATAATAACATGTTATGGTGTGGTGCACGTAGCGGGCATATTGTTAACATGTTATAAGTATTACATTTTGTTTACAGATCATCATTTAATGTTTAGTTGGGGCTGATAATAACATGTTATGGTGCATGTAGTGGGTATATTGTTTACATGTTTTTAGTATTACATTTTGTTTACAGATCATCATTCAGTGCTTAGTGGGGCTGGTAATAACATGTTATGGTGTGGTGCATTTAGCGGGTATATTGTTTACATGTTATAAGTATTACATTTTGTTTACAGATCATCATTCAGTGTTTAGTTGGGCTGATAATAACATGTTATGGTGTGGTACACATAGCGGGTATATTGTTTACATGTTATAAGTATTACATTTTGTTTACAGATGATCATTCAGTGTTTAGTGGGGCTTATAATTACATGTTATGGTGTGGTGCACATAGCGGGTATATAGATTACATGTTTTAAGTAATACATTTTTTTTACAGATCATCATTCAGTGCTTAGTGGGGCTGATAATAACGTGTTATGGTGTGGTGCACGTAGCGGGCATATTGTTTACATGTTTTAAGTTTTACATTTTGTTAACAGATCATCATTCAGTGTTTAGTTGGGCAGATAATAACATGTTAATTTGCTATGGTGTGGTACACGTAGCGGGTATATTGTTTACATGTAATACTTATCACATTTTGTTTACAGATCATCATTCAGTGTTTAGTGGGGCTGATAATAACATGTTATGGTGTGGTGCACATAGCGGGTATATTGTTTACATGTTATAAGTGTTACATTTTGTTTACAGATCATCATTTAGTGTTTAGTTGGACTGATAATAACATGTTATGGTGTGGTTCATGTAGGGGTATATTGTTGACATGTTATACGTATCACATTTTGATTACAGATCATCATTCAGTGTTTAGTTGGGCTGATAATAACGTGTTATGGTGTGTAGCACGCAGCGGGTATATTGTTGACATGTTATAAGTATTACATTTTGTTTACAGATCATCATTCAGTGTTTAGTGGGGCTGATAATAACATGTTATGGTGTGGTACACATAGCGGGTATATTGTTTACATGTTATAAGTATTACATTTTGTTTACAGATGATCATTCAGTGTTTAGTGGGGCTTATAATTACATGTTATGGTGTGGTGCACATAGCGGGTATATAGATTACATGTTTTAAGTAATACATTTTTTTTACAGATCATCATTCAGTGCTTAGTGGGGCTGATAATAACGTGTTATGGTGTGGTGCACGTAGCGGGCATATTGTTAACATGTTATAAGTATTACATTTTGTTTACAGATCATCATTTAATGTTTAGTTGGGGCTGATAATAACATGTTATGGTGCATGTAGTGGGTATATGGTTTACATGTTTTTAGTATTACATTTTGTTTACAGATCATCATTCAGTGCTTAGTGGGGCTGGTAATAACATGTTATGGTGTGGTGCATTTAGCGGGTATATTGTTTACATGTTATAAGTATTACATTTTGTTTACAGATCATCATTCAGTGTTTAGTTGGGCTGATAATAACGTGTTATGGTGTGGTGCACGTAGCGGGTATATTGTTTACATGTTATAAGTATTACATTTTGTTTACAGATCATCATTCAGTGTTTAGTGGGGCTGGTAATAACATGTTATGGTGTGATGCACGTAGCAGGTATATTGTTGACATGTTATAAGTATTACATTTTGTTTACAGATCATCATTCAATGTTTAGTTGGGGCTGATAATAACATGTTATGGTGCATGTAGTGGGTATATTATTTACATGTTTTTAGTATTACATTTTGTTTACAGATTATCATTCAGTGTTTAGTGGGGCTGGTAATAACATGTTATGGTGTGGTGCACGCAGCGGGTATATTGTTGACATGTTATAAGTATTACAATTTGTTTACAGATCATCATTCAGTGTTTAGTTGGGCTGATAATAACATGTTATGGTGTGGTGCACATAGCGGGTATATTGTTTACATGTTATAAGTATTACATTTTGTTTACAGATCATCATTCAGTGTTTAGTGGGGCTGGTAATAACATGTTATGGTGTGGTGCACGTAGCGGGTATATTCAGGGAGATCAGAGTTAGTGCAGAATCAGAATCTAAGTAAGTACAAGTACAGTACGACTGTTTTGTGTTGTAAAGATGATGATGAAGATGCCAATTAATAGTGCTCATTGTCCCAGCCTCAAAGACAGTTTTGGAGGAGGATGTACGAAATACATCCTTTATCAGTCCATGTGTCATATTTAACCCTTGCATGGATTTGAATAATTCATAGAAGCATTCCCCTGGGCCGAATGGTTTGTTTTGACTGTGAAACATGTATACAGTTTAATTCCAATGTTGGCCAAAGTTGTGGGACCATAAACTTTTTATGCCAAGTAGAAAGGCGATAGATAAATTTTAAATAGCAGGGAATACTTCATTTATACTATTACATGTACTTGATCAACAATTGTACTGGTTTGCTGGGTAATTCTTATAAAACATTTAATGCCTTAAACCAAGGTCTTATCTTTTGAATTTAAAAGTTTTATATGGAGATGAAATGTGATGTAATATTTTAGAAAACTACTGAAGTGGAAAGGGGAGCTAGGATTCCATTTCAAATTAACATTGACTAGTATTCTACTTTTTTCAGGACATGGGATATGTTGAGTAACAGACAAGCATTTTACATGTTTAATCATCGAGGCAAGGCCATTCACTCCAGTAACAGAGCGGGACACTTTGGATGATGTTCCATTCTTCAATTCGTACAAAACTTACAATATTGGTGCAATTTCTGTTCTCGCTAAGGTGCAATGTTGTAATGAGCTGCCAGAGACTTCAGGACTAGAATTTGGATGAAGCACCATGGATTCATTACAACATGAAGCAGATGCCAAAGAAAAGGAAGATTTTGCTCATAACAGAGATGTTGCATCTTTGACTACTCGACTCTTTGTGGATTACGATTTCTTGGGCTTATATGAGAATGAGACGTGTACCACCTGGTTTAGTTATGAAAAGATGTAGCAAAAATCACAAAGATTAGATAAAAATTAGTTCTGAAATGAAAACTTGTATATGACAGATTTAAGCTTTTCAATTATATATTGTACTTGTAGCTCTTTATACTGGTAGATGGTAATATTGTTAGGATATAGATACATGAAAGTTCATACTTCAGCTGCATCTATATGCTTTAGTCATGTTAATGGTGTTAAATCAAACTCCGTGATGTAAAATGAAACAATCATGCTCCTCTCTAACTTGACGGTATTTTGGATCTATTCATAGATGAAACCTGCTTCATGTACGTGTAATACAATCTCCTTTTCAGCGCTATTCCGGATTTATAGTCTCACTTCATGCTTATACTAAGTATTTTTAAAAGTATATATAAATGTAAATGTATGTGTATTCTTCACCAATGAATGCTTCTTCTTGCAGGTACTGTAAACGTTGAAATTTTTTGCGTGGCAGTAATTTTCACGTATTTCAAGAATTAAGGGACTTATTGATAATAATCCTGCAGCATTCTTACAAAAGCAGAGCTGTTTATGTCATTAATATAATTATTATATTTATAGTATTTCCCCCAAGTGTAACGTTTTGATGTTATGATTGCGAAATTTTTCCCCAGTGAAAATAACCACATTTACAGTAGTGTGTGGCATCTTGAAATTGACCTTACATTTCTGAAATTTACCTTACATTTCTACACAAGGGGCATAGAAATTTCCCAAAATTAAAAGTTTGTTATTTTGAATATTCATCAAGTGTTTATATGTCAGTACATAGTATTTATAATGGAGTCATTTGTAAATGTATATACATGTATTTATGCTCAATTCATCATAAATAAAATTATTATCTTTTTATCAGAAATCAGGCAGATTTATTTCCGCTTAGGCGACAGAAATTTAATTTTTAGTTTTACGGATTTTATTTTTTCAAAATAGGGTAGGAGGAGGGAATAAAAATAAAATGAAAATCGGTAAATTTCAACATTTCGTGTTTTGTGCCACAATCACGATCTTAATTCAGCTTGTTTATCATGTTTTCAAAGCCACATTCTCTTAAACACTTGCACGATAAAGATTAAGTGAGAATGAAAAGTAATAACCAGTTATTTGGAAGAGCGGAAGAAAAAAAAAATTTACAATCACTTCATTTTATTTTTTTCCAATTGTGGTAAATTTAGGGTCGGCGGATCCGTAAAACTGAGAATTCAATTTCTGTCGCCTTACAGGAAATATTTTTGTTGTAATCAGAATTATTTCATGATATTAAAGTCAAATTTGTTCTTGTATAAAAGCTGTGTATTGAATGTTGGAATATAACAACACCTGTATGTAAATGTATGTGTACTATACTCAGAGGTAACTTATTTCTACAGAGAAATTTTCAATAAAAGTTGAGTCATTATGATTCTTTTATGTTATAATGATAGTACTTATGTTTAAGTGACAACACTTGTTGACTTGTGGTCTACTTTGAAATATTAAAGCTTATTTGCTTTACAAATTCTGTTATCTAGCTGTCTGTTTGTCTGTACACCCATCAAGTTCAACATTTAAAAGTTCTGGCCAATTCAAAAATATTTTAACTAACATCTTTATAAACAGATTCAATGTGGTGGAAGTCACTGATTACGGTGTCATCAACAAGTTTTCCTTTTATGCCACTGGTGGTAGATGGTTTTTGGTCAGTAGTCATGTTTGTGGAACAATTGCCTAAAAAACATAAGATGACCTTGTGTACTGGCATTCTGCAAGATTTTGTGAAATTCTGTGCAGTACTTTGGGAAATCTGTAAGCCAATCATATCTTTAGGCAGCCATGTTTTTTAGCTCTACTGGTCAAAAACCAGTCGAGCTTATGCAATCGCCCTGTGTCCGCCGTCTGTCTGTCCATTCGTTAAACTTTCCTTGTGAGCGTGAATCCTTTGAACCTGAATAGTACAAAATAAATTCTTTTTGCATTATAATGGGCCTGTGGTCTAGTTGTGCACCTTATATTTTGTTTTAGCCCCAGACTCCAAGGGTCTTGGAAAATGGGTGTGATCATTTTCTCCTATATAACTATGTAATTGATAGAAAGATAATTGTTTTTGCTTATTCTCAGTCTGTGGTATAGATGTGCACCTGAAATTTTGTTTGAGTCCCTGACACCAAGGGTCTTGGAAAATGGGTGTGGTCATTTTCTCCTATATACATGTAACTCTTATGTAATCTTGTTAGCACCAATTCTCAGAAAGTATAATTGATAGAAAGATGATATTATTGTTTTTGCTTTATTCTCAGTCTGTGGTATAGATGTGCACCTGAAATTTTGTTTGAGTCCCTGACACCAAGGGTCTTGGAAAATGGGTGTGGTCATTTTCTCCTATATACATGTAACTCTTATGTAATCTTGTTAGCACCAATTCTCAGAAAGTATAATTGATAGAAAGATAATATTATTGTTTTTGCTTTATTCTCAGTCTGTGGTATAGATGTGCACCTGATATTTTGTTTGAGTCCCTGACACCAAGGGTCTTGGAAAATGGGTGTGGTCATTTTCTCCTATATACATGTAACTCTTATGTAATCTTGTTAGCACCAATTCTCAGAAAGTATAATTGATAGAAAGATAATATTATTGTTTTTGCTTTATTCTCAGTCTGTGGTATAGATGTGCACCTGATATTTTGTTTGAGTCCCTGACACCAAGGGTCTTGGAAAATGGATGTGGTCATTTTCTCCTATATAACACTTAGGTAATCTTGTGAGCGCCAATTCTCAGAAAGTTTTAATTGATAGAAAGACAATTGTTTTTGCTTTACTCTCAGTCTGTGGTCTAGATGTGCACCTAATATTTTGTTTGAGCCCCTGACCCCTAGGGTCTTGGAAAATGGGTGTGGTCATTTTCTCCACTATACCTATGTATTCTTGTGAGCATCAGTTCTCAGAAAATATAATTGATAGAAAGATGATTGTTTTTGCTTTATTCTCAGTCTGTGTTCTTGATGTGCACCTGATATTTTGTTTGAGCCCCTGACCCTCAGGATCTTGGAAAATGGGCATGGTCATTTTCTCCAATATAACTATGTAATCTTCTGAGCACCAATCCTCAGAAAGTATAATTGATAGAAAGATAATTGTTTTTGGCTCTACTGGTCAAAGACCAGTCGAGCTTATGCTATCGCCCGGTGTCTGTCTGTCTGTCTGTCCGTTAAACTTTTCTTGTGAGCGCGAATCCTCTGAATCTGTGAATAGTACAAAATAAATTCTTTTTGCATTATAATGGGCCTGTGGTCTAGTTGTGCACCTGATATTTTGTTTGAGACCCTGACCCCCAGGGTCTTGGAAAATGGGCATGGTCATTTTCTCCTATATAACTCTATGTAATCTTGTGTGCACCAATTCTCAGAAAGTATAATTGATAGAAAGATAATTATTTTAGCATTATTCTAAGTCTGTGGTCTAGTGCACCTGATATTTTGTTTGAGCCCCAGACCCCCAGGGTCTTGGAAAGTGGGTGTGGTCATTTTCTTCTTTATAACTCTATGTAATCTTGTGAGCACCAATTCTCAGAAAGTATAAATGATAGAAAGATAATTGTTTTTACTTTATTCTCAGTCTGTGGTCTGGATGTGCACCTGATATTTTGTTTGAGCCCCTGACCCCCAGGGTCTTGGAAAATGGGCGTGGTCATTTCTCCTACATAACTCTATGTAATCTCGTGAGCACCAATTCTCAGAAAGTATAATTGATAGAAAGATAATTGTTTTTGTATTATTCTAAGTCTGTGGTCTAGAGTAGAGGAGTAAAAATTGCATCAGCCAATTAGAACTTTCAGTGGCCATGCTTGATGACCGATCAGCTTGGAAAAAAAAACACCACACCATTGTCTTTGAGGTTTCTAGTAAGAATTTGTGAAATTCAGTTCAGCAATCACAGTGGAGATCTAAAATGTGAGAAGTTTACAGACCAATGTGAGCTGAAGCACTTTCTGTACTAAATTTAAGTGCAACCATAATTTTAGTGGAAATGGCAAATTTGGGCCAATAGACATCACAGAGTAATCATGAATCAGCACACTTGACTCATACACTTACAGTTAGACAATAGTTATTTGAACCTTTGAATCGGATGAGCTAAAGATCAACTGCGTGGTGTTTCACAAACATTTCTTTCCCAAGTGTTTTTTTTTTTTCATACCAAACTTTGTGACCTTGATCATGGGATGTGAGTCCCATTGTGACGATTATCTTATTTTATCACATGCTCTCCTGTGACAATCTTGACAGTCAAGAAGTAAAATTTGAGTGGTTTATTCATTGTTGTTTGGAGGCCTAGCTAGGCAATGAGTGGTGTAACAAATGCATTATGTTCATGGAACTAAACGCAAACAAAATTTGAAAAGATAATTTTGATATTTAATGTGATATAATTTATAAAATATTGTTAAAAGTTGAACATTCTGGTATAGAGCAAGAAAAAACAATGTATAAAATATTCAATATGCCCAAGTTATATTGGGCAATGCTACATAGATTTTGGATTGCTTTAAATAGAAAATAAGGACACCATTGAGAAAATGTAAAATAAGAAAAAAAAAGTTAGCATTCTACCATACAACTAAATACGTTCACTTTCTAGTCTATTGGTCCAATCATCATAAAATGTGAGCGGTTTTAAAGTTCTGCTTCTTGATAATGAAGTTTTTCTCTCTATATATAAGGACAGATCTCCACATGCCTGAGGTAGACAAATGTATGGTCCCAGCTTCTCATATGGTCCCAGCTTCTCATATGGTCCCGGCTTCTCATATGGTCCCAGCTTCTCATATGGTCCCGGCTTCTCATATGGTCCCGGCTTCTCTAGTAAATCTTCTTCAGTTGTTCAAATGTCATGAAAAACTTACAGAAAGTTAAGGTCATATATTTGAAAAAAGCTTTTTTTCAGTAACAGGGATTTTGAAGAAAAAAAGATGATACTTTATACAAATGTAATGACAAATTAATGTTTTCACATGTACATACACGATACAAATTTTTGATAAATTCAATTAATCATTTTCCTATACATTTATTGTCAATACGGAAGATCGCAAATACTTCTAACCAAGACTATACGAATGTTCTCGTGCACTGTTTGATTGTTCTCCATTGTTATGACGTCATCAATTTACTTGGGCAGAAAAGGTGCCCAAGTTTTGAATAATGGTTTAGGTAGGTGACTAAATGAAAAATCAGAACGGACACGCTGCATGCGCTGCATTTGCGATCTTGCATATTGTGATGTTCACACTTTTGACTTTGAAAATCAATTAGGTTGAGGCTCCCCAAGTAGTAAACTTTAATGGATGGTTGGGGATTCTACGCTGTTTCATTTTTTTTCTTTCAACATTGAACTTTAATAGGTGTCAAACGCCAAATGGCCAAAATTTAAGGAAGAAGGGGTGATTCTACTAAGTTGTGTCTGTAATATCATACAGTATCATTTTGTAAGCAAAGTGCAATTATCTAAAGAAGTAATTTCTTCAAACAATGAAAATGAGGAAAAAAATTAACAATACATGTGAATGAAACAAAGGATACAATAATATTCCATGGTCCCAGTCTTACCCAGGATGGTACAAATCCTTTATATAATGCCATAAACCCTTCATGCCGCACAGTCTGAAAAAAATTTACATCATTAAGTTTGGAATAACATGCAGACAATCAGTAGATTTAGTCTATTTCTTGGTTTGGTAAATGTGAATGTAACATGAGTTGCTAATGGGGACAATTGTACACAAGATCCTCTGAAGAAAACAGTTATATACATAAGATCCTCTGAAGAAAACAGTTCTATACACAAGATCCTCTGAAGAAAACAGTTCTATACATAAGATCCTCTGAAGAAAACAGTTCTATACATAAGATCCTCTGAAGAAAACAATTCAATGTAGGATTTACATGAACCAGTGAACATTATCTCAAAGCACTAGTCTATGCCCCAACTCCAATTAAATCCCTTAGAGCGCAATACTTCTTCCGACAGTTTACCAATAGTAGGAGAGAACTTATGAGATGATGTAATCAAATGCAAAAATGTAATTGTTCACAGTAGGTCCAAGTTGACTGTAGTAGATGTACATGTATTAAGACTTTTGATTTCCGTTTAACTCTGAATTATAAAGACCTTAAGGTCAATTATTGATAGTCTGTCCATGACATTCAATACCTGACAAGGTCAAGGTCCTGTCAGGAATATTCCGCATTAAAAGTCTATATCAATGTAATACTACCTGATATGACTGTATAGTTACCTGTATAATACAATCTATAGATGATTTATATATCACAGGATTAGTTGATGAAGATCCGCCTTGTACCGGCATTTTAAGTCTCTTCTGATTCATCAACCTAGTCTGCAATGAAAGAATATATATACATGTGTATATAGTGCATTTTTATATGTCTTAAATCCATAATGACAAAATAGATATTTAAAACAATGATAATGTAAAAGACTTGAGAATATTTGGCACCATTTTCATAATCCTGAAAGCACTAATTTAAAACTTTGCTGATGCTATATTTGAAATGAAGTGTGATAGAAAACAAGTCTAATGTATTAGTTCATAAAAACACTATAATGTCATGCCCTATTTCACATAGTTGGTTGCACTACAGTGAAGGCCACACAGGGATCAAGAATCATAAAATGTACAAAAAAGATTAGAATGGAACACATACGAGGGCTGATTGATATGTTGTGAGCCTCGTAATTAAGGATTTGAATTTTATAAGACATTTTGCATTATTTTTCAACATAATCCTCTTCAGTATCTATACACTTTTGCCACAAGTGTTTAAGGGCCTCAATACCACTTTTAAAGAACTCCTTATCTTGACTGGTCAGAAAGCCATCCACTGCAAGTATGACATCATCAACCGACTGAAAGTGGGAGCCAGAAATAGCTGCTTTCAGTTTTGGGAATAGATGAAAGTTTGATGGAGCAAGATCAGGTGAATAAGGCAGATGCTCAATCAAATTAAAGCCACAATCATGAATGGTAGCCATGGTAGTGACAGACTTGTGAACAGGAGCATGGTCCTGATGGAACAACACACCTTTAGTGAGCTTTCCACAGCACTTAAGTTTGATATTTTCCCATAACTGTGTCAGATGTGCCATTGATTGTTTGTCCTTTTTGGATATAATCTATCGGCAGAATACCCTCTGCAACCCAGAAAACCCAGGCTTACAACATATCAATCAGCCCTCGTAAATACTATGTACACAAATGTTTTACATTTCTCTTTATGTGTAAGGGAAATCTAGCATCAAATACTCTTTAAAAAGTTTATAGACTAAGTATATGTCTATAGCACATGCAACTTTATAGGTGAGCTAAAAAGGAAAATGTCACTTACCTTGACGACATCTACTGGAGTAGAAAATATTGCACCTGCCAGACCAGCAAAGAAACTAGATCTGAAAGGCAAAAATGCCAAGGATTATGAGTGCATTGCAAATAAAACAGAGTTACCATACCAGGTCTTATATACTACAAAAGTAAGATCCGTATCTTCAAATTAAGTGATAAAGACATAAGGAAAACTGAAAATCTCACAAAGTAAATGTATATTACGTTTTTAAACAATAAGTTTGAAAAAAAAAATCAAAATTGAAGATTGTTTGTAAAAGAAAGATATCCCTGCAGTAGCAGTCTAACTCTTGAAACAACAATTTATAAAATGTGTGACCTTGATCTATTGCCTTCTTCCCTCTTTTAAGCTCACCTCGTGGCAACATGTTATCATGGTAGCAAAAATTAATTAAAACAGTTTTGTAAGTATATTGGCTTTTAAAAGCAAAATCACTCAAGCGGAAAAGTAGGTCAAGGTCATTTTATGAAAGTTTGATCAAAGATACATCCAATGTGCAAGTTTGGTACATGCAGCACTTATACTCTGCTCAATACTGGCTTTTAAAGGCAAAATCACTCAAGCAGAAAAGTAGGTCAAGGTCAATTTATGAAAGTTTGATCAAAGATACATCCAGTGTGCAAGTTTGATCAAAGATACATCCAGTGTGCAAGTTAGGTACTTGTAGCCATTTACACTACTAAACTTTGGCTTAAAGCAAAATCACTCAAGCGGAAAAGTAGGTCAGACGCTGCATTCCATGCATGGATCCATCTCAGCATCCCAAGATGAATCACTAGTGCAACTATGGTTATTGTAGCATCAGTACTTTGTAAGATACTGAGCTACCCCAAACTTCTTACCCAAGTCAATCAAGCGGGAAATGTGCATCAGATGCAGCATCTGATGCATAGGATCACCTCAGCATCCCAAGATGAGTCACTCGTGCAAATTTGATTCCTGTAGCATAAGTCGTTGTCAAATACTGAGCTACCCCAAACTTCTTAACCGTGTCACACTTAGCTGTCCCAAACATCTTAACCAAGTTACTCAAGTGGAAAATGTAGGTCAGATGCAGCATCCTGAGCTATCCCAAACCCCTTAACTGGACACGTATGCACATATGGACATTTTGGGGGTATAGCATAAACTCACTCAACTTCGTCCAGGCAAGCTAAAAAAAATCATACATGTACATCCAAACTTCGAATGTACTGAAAATTCCTGAGGATCTATATATGTTTTAGGTGGCTTTTTTCCTAACATTGACCTTCACCTTTGACCTATTTATCCCAAAATCAATAGGCTTCTTCCCCTCCTGATAAGTAATCATACCTCAAAATTTGATTTCGATAGGCGAAAGAGTTATCATCTAGAAATCATTACTTCAACTGTATTTTTCCTTACAGTGACCTTAAATTGGCCTCTGACTTTTGAAAGGTCAAAGCAATCACTGGCCTCCCCCTCTTAAGTTATGGAAGGACAGTATGACAGACAAAGCAAACTCTTAAAAAATGCCTGTGCAAAATTTTACATGTTACATGTTATGGGCATAAAAATTTAAATGTGTACAACTTACATAAAATGAGTTACCATAGTATCACCTAGCAACTCAAATCGTATAATATACTTCTTACAGAAATCATAAACGGGTAATTCAACACCGGCTATAATGGCTGCCCTCTGTGCTGTGGGTACCACTCCCTGTTATAGAAAATCAAAGTTATAATCCTTTATTATCAACATCTGAAAGTACATGTTTATTTTGAAGTACATTTAAGTACAACATGCATGCGTGCTCCACTTTTGGGCGTTTGTCAGAAAAAAATTCAGTCAAACCCAAGACATAAAAGTATCATAGTTACATAGAATCCAGCGCACGGAGATCACATTACAATTATCATCAACAACTTTACGTACAGAGATCACATTACAATTATCATCAACAACTTTACGTACAGAGATCACATTACAAATATCATCAACAACTTTACGTACGGAGATCACATTACAAATATCATCGACAACATTATTCTTTACAATTCTTTTTCCACAATTCATGAAACATATTATATGTACTTGAATGAACCTTCAAACTCGTCATGAAGTGGTTCCTTAAAAGTCTGAGTTCAGACATTCAGATACCCACTTTTAAAACCAACATTAATTTTATATGTCTAATAACATACATTCAATAAAAGTTCCTTTTACATGGTACTGAATATTCCTATTCAAGATTTTTGCATTGCAGTTAATTGCCGTTAACATGAAAACTAATACCTTATGTAATAAATTTAAGATGTATACAGACAAAATGGGCAATTAACAATAGCATCCCTGGGTGCTTAAAACTTTTATTACCCTCCACAATCCTTTGACTCCCTCCTGTTTGTATATATTTATAAACGATCGCATCATTGACGTCCTCTCGTCCATTACTGTATTAGCCTGCATGCGTACCTACATGTAGTATTCAAATGAGAAAACTCTGTAATCTAGTAATATTTGTAATGGAATATATTATTTTTAGGATCCAATACATCAGCTCTCCTTGCACTAAAACTTAAATGTATCACAAAATTATTTGAAAATTTATTTTCCATTAGAAAGTAACAAATCTTTTAAGTTTTAAAACATTGAACTGTCTAATATTTCAAACACAGATACGATTCTACGATCAACAAAAAAATCTGGTGGGGGAGGTCAAACTGTATAGGCCAAAAATGGCAATTTTCTTACGCAGAACCCCTAGAAAACCCTGAAATTCTAGAGGCCAACTCCAAGGTTTCTTGTAACCTGGGAAGCAGAATTCCGCTTTAAAGCATAAAACAATTATGTCTGGAAATACATGTACATGTAGCAAGCAGTTTTACATCTTGAACTTACTTTTAACACATCTGTGGGATTTGCTATAGAACTGGAGACAATTCCCGCCACTATACCACAGGCTACATTAACTACCAACGTCTCATCTGTACACAGAAAATAAACAAATGGATAATGACTTAGGTATAGTTTACCACAGGCTACGTTAACTACCAACGTCTCATCTGTACACAGAAAATAAACAAATGGATAATGACTTAGGTATAGTTTACCACAAGCTACGTTAACTACCAAGTCTCATCTGTACACAGAAAATAAACAAATGGATAATGACTTAGGTATAGTTTACCACAGGCTACATTAACTACCAACTTCTCATCTGTACACAGATAATAAACAAATGGATAATGACTTAGGTATAGTTTACCACAGGCTACGTTAACTACCAATGTCTCATCTGCACACAGAAAATAAACAAATGGATAATGACTTAGGTATAGTTTACCACAGGCTACGTTAACTACCAACGTCTCATCTGTACACAGAAAATAAACAAATGGATAATGACTTAGGTATAGTTTACCACAGGCTACATTAACTACCAACGTCTCATCTGTACACAGAAAATAAACAAATGGATAATGACTTAGGTATAGTTTACCACAGGCTCATTAACTACCAACATCTCATCTGTACACAGAAAATAAACAAATGGATAATGACTTAGGTATAGTTTACCACAGGCTACGTTAACTACCAACGTCTCATCTGTACACAGAAAATAAACAAATGGATAATGACTTAGGTATAGTTTACCAGAGGCTATGTTAACTATACCAACGTCTCATCTGTACACAGAAAATAAACAAATGGATAATGACTTAGGTATAGTTTACCACAGGCAACGTTAACTACAAACGTCTCATCTGTACACAGAAAATAAACAAATGGATAATGACTTAGGTATAGTTTACCACAGGCTACGTTAACTACCAACGTCTCATCTGTACACAGAAAATAAACAAATGGATAATGACTTAGGTTTAGTTTACCACAGGCTACATTAACTACCAACGTCTCATCTGTACACAAAAAATAAACAAATGGATAATGACTTAGGTATAATGAGTTTACCACAGGCTACGTTAACTACCAACGTCTCATCTGTACACAGAAAATAAACAAATGGATAATGACTTAGGTATAGTTTACCACAGGCTACATTAACTACCAACGTCTCATCTGAACACAGAAAATAAACAAATGGATAATGACTTGGGTATAGTATACCACAGGCTACGTTAACTTAACCAACGTCTCATCTGTACACAGAAAATAATAAAAATGGATAATGACTTAGGTATAGTTTACCACAGGCAACGTTAACTACCAATGTCTCATCTGTACACAGAAAATAAACAAATGGATAATGACTTAGGTATAGTTTACCACAGGCTACATTAACTACCAACGTCTCATTTGTACACAGAAAATAAAAAAATGGATAATGACTTAGGTATAGTTTACCACAGCTACATTAACTACCAATGTCTCATCTGTACACAGAAAATAAACAAATGGATAATGACTTAGGTATAGTTTACCACAGGCTACGTTAACTACCAACGTCTCATCTGTACACAGAAAATAAACAAATGGATAATGACTTAAGTATAGTTTACCAAAGGCTACATTAACTACCAACGTCTCATCTGTACACAGAAAATAAACAAATGGATAATGACTTAGGTATAGTATACCACAGGCTTCGTTAACTACCAACATCTCATCTGTACACAGAAAATAAACAAATGGATAATGACTTAGGTATAGTTTACCACAGGCTCATTAACTACCAACGTCTCATCTGTACACAGAAAATAAACAAATGGATAATGACTTAGGTATAGTATACCACAGGCTACGTTAACTACCAACGTCTCATCTGTACACAGAAAATAAACAAATGGATAATGACTTAGGTATAGTTTACCACAGGCTACGTTAACTACCAACTTCTCATCTGTACACAGAAAATAAACAAATGGATAATGACTTAGGTATAGTTTACCACAGGCTACGTTAACTACCAATGTCTCATCTGTACACAGAAAATAAACAAATGGATAATGACTTAGGTATAGTATACCACAGGCTACGTTAACTACCAACGTCTCATCTGTACACATAAAATAAACAAATGGATAATGACTTTGGTATAGTTTACCACAGGCTACGTTAACTACCAACGTCTCATTTGTACACAGAAAATAAACAAATGGATAATGACTTAGGTATAGTTTACCACAGGCTACGTTAACTACCAACGTCTCATCTGTACACAGAAAATAAACAAATGGATAATGACTGAGGTATATATATAGTATACCACAAGCTACGTTATCTACCAATGTCTCATCTGTACACATAAAATAAACAGATGGAGATAAGCATAAACAAATGGATAATGACATAGGCAAGTTTATCAAACATGTCTATAAAACAATCATAATATTGACATGGATTTTGACTGTATATTCTTTATATTGTTTAAGAAAAGGTGAAAATACTTATTCATTATATGGTACTACTTTGAAAATAAAAAAACGTTTTTGGGTGAAATATAACTAAGCACCCTGAATGTAACCAAATAGGGATTTAAATATGAAAATCAGCTAGCCCTTAATTAGAACGCAGATTTACTTTTTGTCCATGGCATATATCAACAACTAGATGTGATAAATACACATGCATGGAATCCCTTACCCTAAGGTTGAATTTCCAAGTCCCTGATAACATATGTGATAAATAGATGCTGATAGTGGATCGCAAAATATCCATCATTCACCTTACTGTCAGACTTTAACATTTGTATTTCATAATTAATGGCCCATGAACAAATCATGCTTTGACGGGCCACTTGATTATATGACGTCAGAATGAAGAAGTCCACCAACACAGGTGCTATGTTAGAAGTTAGAAAAAAAATTTCTCACTTAATGTAGCTGGTAATTGATGATTAATTTGTTCATCATACCTTTAGGATTTTCTACCACCATTCTCTTTAATGAATGATAAACACCAATTTTAATGGTTCCGTAGGTAGCTTGTCTTAATAATGCAGGAGAAATTCTGTAACAGAAAAATAGTGATGACAATGTTAGCATATAGCCATTATCAAAGCGCATCCTCCAATAATAAAATTCATTCATTCTTTTTTTAACATGAAGCTTTTTTTCATTAGTTTGTACTGATGATTGAGAAGACATGAGACATACATGTATAATTCATACTTTCACAGATAAATTCATAAAAATTACGTAAAATTTTAGAAGAAACCAATGTTTCATTCTAGAAAGAATGTTTTAAAATATGTTTTTGACCTGCGACAATATATTTAAATGGCCTGTACTTAAATTATGTTCAGTCCAATATATATTATCAGCAAAGATTAAACTGACAGTGGACTGAGCCTCTATCTATTACAACAAATCAAGTACACATCTTCTTAAAATTTCATGGTCCACCATAAATGTTGAATTGAATCCTTTAAAAATAAACTTATATAGGATGCTATTGCCCTGAAAGCATACTATTCAAAATATCACATCATGTGACAGATATATGTAATAGTAAGTAACTATGGAAAGTAAATGACCCCTGATATAACGCCTTTGGTCCCTCTTCTCTAGCTATGGTAACTAGGGCATGCAGCATTCCTCTGTACTTGAGTTGGGTGACCTTGACATCAATCTTCTGACCTTGGATTTGTAGGCGTGTCTTAGTGGTATCAATAGGAAAAGTTCCTGAAACATGTCATATGAATTAAGTAGAGTGTAATGCAGATGATATCTATATACATGTATATTACTTCAATATTTTGGTGAATTGGAACATACTTTAGCCTTACAGTTAGCAGAGTAAAGCCTCTGAACGAATCACAAGGGTGTAGGAGAAAGGGGGGGGGGGGGGGTAGCAGGGGCACATCCCCAAGGGGGGGGGGGGGGGCACAACCATGTTTGTGCCCCCCACTTTTCAATCACAAAATTTTATGATGCATTAATTGTTTAAAATAGCACCATTTTTACCATAAATCTACAATTTTTCAGTCAATTTTCAAAATTTTTCTTTGGCTTGCTACCGCTCTTCAGTACTTTATAGACTATAGACTTCAAATGCAAAAATTGCAGATGCTACTTCTGGCTGAAAATTTGTCGGAAGCCTTGTATTTCTATATGTCATATATAAATCTCTTATGACCTGAAAGGGGTATCATACAGGATATTGACGTTCTTTCCTCTTTCTACATGTGCCTTAATTTCAATGGAAACTGAGGAGCTTCATTACTTTTTGTCTAAGCGCTTAGACAGAAAGTAAAGAAGCTCGACCTCAGTTTCCATTGAAATTACATGTGCCTGTGATCTGAAGTATTCCCCAGCCTGTCCAACCCTGGCTGAAAAAAATAATAAAAATGAATTATATTGTGATATTCACCAGCCTCTGCTGTCATTGATGCGAGTCCACCATAAACAAACGGGCGCCAGTCATCCATGATTTAGACTATTAGTCTAAGATTTACACCCTTACTGCAGCTGCACTTACGTATTGTCATTTGCACATCATTACTTTAGCTCAGTTCAGTTTATGCTTCGATTTTGTGAAATATTATAAAAAAGATCTCTTCTGTACTACATTGATTTATGGTAGTTTTCCATCCACAGCAGGCGATGGTCGATAAGGCTCGATAATAGGGTCAAGTTCAAGTAACAAGTTTCGCTCCGACCCACATGTATCTACTTTCACTTTCAAATGTGTCCTGCCAGATCACGTGACTGACAGGTGATCTCTCCCCCCCCCCCCCCCCCCCCCCCTCTCACACACATACAACCGCATACTCGGTGTTTCTTTTTCATGCGCGGATCTAGAATCTAAGATGATGTGTTTGGGGACAACCATTTGATTCTGAGGCGGTTGGAAGGGGAGGGACCTAGGGGATAACCCTCAATACAAAGATCTATATAAATTGAAAGGGTTTGTATTGAGGATAGGGTTTGTGACCAAGCGATGATACCTCACCCCTGTGCCGTGGGGATGACACGTTTAAACTTTGATAATCTGACCCTATTAGTTACAGAAAATAAATATTCTGGCCTATTTATATCATAGATAAAATGAATACACAGTATAGTACCATAAAATTACTTGCTCCGATCGCTATATATACTCGATTTTTGCAGGCCCATTGACTTTAAGCGAAAATTGCAACATTTAAATTAAATTTTCTTGAAACGAAATTCCATTTTTAAAGACTTTTACATAATAATTTATTAGTAGGAGATATTAAAGGGAAAGTATGGAGTTGAAAATATTCTGACCTTGAGTTGCTGGAAAATCATTAAGCCGCTAGTGTGTTGGAAATAAAATTTTCTGACCCCCCAAAAATTGTCAGCCCATTCCCTTCCCCCTCCTCAGAATCATTGCGAAAATTGTGTGTACAAAAAGAAATTTTCCGGCATTTTTTGCAATTCCAGGGTGGATGAGGTTCCTGCATGATCACTCGATGTCTATGTGATTCCGATTTTTCATACAAAAATAAGGATTCTGTCTCTCAAATATGCATGCGTGTATCAGAAATTAACCTTCGTATTCCATCGAAGTAAAATTATGTACATATACTAAAAACAAGGGAAATTGGAGAAATTTCTGACTTATTGATTCGTGCTGAATTGTTGGCCCCATATTTCCACCACATCATACTATGAAGGACTTTTTTTTCTTTGATCATGTAACCTTGAAGACTGCTAGGATTTCCCTCACTAAAAACAAGCGAGATGTAGATGTTAAACACTGATGTCCCCCAAAAGCACAAAAAGGGACAGCAGAGTTTTACCAAAGGTCAAACTAGAAGGTCAAGGTCATGAGGTAAAAATTTGGTATTAACAAAAACTTAAACTTCTGATACAAAGAATTTACTCGTCATATGAAAGCCCTACCATTTCCCATTCAAAAGTTACTCCGAATATTAACATATTTCAAAAGAAGGTAATTTACTTCAAGGCCAAGGTCACAAGATCAAAACTTTTGAAATAGTAGAAAACTCTTGACGTCACAAGGAATACATATGAAATATGAAAGCCTTATCACTTTTCAATAATAACCAATGACAATATTTTTGAAAGTAGGTCAACACGTCACTTAAAAGCCAAAAATTATGCCCAAAGTTTAAAGTACTACAGACAAACAGGCCAAAAAAAAAAAAAAACTACATGTATATGCCTCCGGTTATCTTTGCCTCTAATTGATAATTTGACTGGTTACTCGTGGAATTACTGGGCAATAAACCATGGCTATGTAGTTGCATAAAGATAGCCATGGTAAATATATGGCTTTTTACAAAGTAGTTGAGCATACTATTAATTATCATTGGTGCAGTGATGGCTTCCAGAGGTACTATACGATTCATCACCAAAAACAGATATATGGCATGTATGACCTTAAATAAGTGACCTTGACCTTGATGGTGACCTTTATTCTCATTGAGTATTCAATCTCATCATGCTTATTAACATAAAACAAGTCAGTTATAGCCATTATGTGAAAGTAAGACTACCAGACAGATGGACAGACATACACCGGATGAGAGGGTCCCTTTATGTCATCCTTGCATTGCAGGTGATATAAATATAATAAACAATAAAAAGACAAACAGATAATACTTTATTGCATTGGCTTACAGGAGCCCCATCTAACAATCTAGCAATTGCAAAGTCTAATGAAAAATAAATGTTGCATTGGCATATGGTAAACACAAAATGCAATAAAAAAAAAATGTGTTTGTAAAACACTGAAATTGCAACAGCAATAGGCTAATAAAATATTTCTTCTTGATTATTGTAATCAAATTGTGTCCATATAACACAGACATTACTGATTATTGATAATATTGCATGTTCACCCATTTTGATATACATGATGCAGAATCATCTATCAAAGGGACAAAGCCAGGAAGGGTCCCTTTGTGCACCTTCTGTTAAGTTTTGTTCCACAATGGCATGGGTCATCCAAACATTTTCAAAATAATATTTTTTTTTCTCAAAGTCTAAATATACTTCATATGACAGTTAAACGTCTCCTGTTAAGTATTACAGCCAATGTTTAAGACTTTTAATGTAGGTCAAAGGTAAGAGCAAAGAGCACAAGACAAACAAAGGGGTAGGGCCACGAGACCCCTAAATCGGCCCTCGATTTTTCTCTAGAAATTAATTTCATGGGGAATACTTGATACCTCTCATGAAAATACACGGATGTTCACCGCTTTTAATGAAAAGAAAAACAGTGCCATTTAACTGTTATGACGTCATAAAGTGACGTCATTTTGACTTTATTGACAAAATATGGCGAAAATTGCTTGAAATTTTGTCTTTTGTGGAAGAATTCAATGTGGCCGCATGCATTAACTGAGATAAATCGTTTATGACAAAAGGATAATAATGATAATCTTTCACATATAATTTTTTCATCTTAGTTAATGCATGCGGTCATTGCTAATTTTATAGAAATATGTAGTTTTTGCATCAATTTCGCGGAATATGACCAATTTTGGTGTTTTCAAAGGGCTAAAAGCTATTGATAAACGAAATATTGACAAAAGATATATTCGTGATTCAGTAGAGAACACTTCAAAATGTCAAATCACACTTAAAAATTCTATGAAGTACAATGTTCAAAATTAGGGCCAATATCAGGCTTCGTGGCCCTACCCCCTTTGATACATGTAACAACAGAAATGTGTCACATGCCAAATATTTTTTTTACATGCTTATGCTTTTTTGGGGTGGGGGGGGGGGGGGTGACAGACAGACAGACAAGTGGTTTAATATAGAGCACTCTTCTACTAGTTTGTCAATAATTAGCAACATTGATTCATACTAACATAAAACCATTCCTCAACATGTTTTTGTTCTTGAAAGAAAGATACATGACTGTATGATAAACATTTATATACATCTATATTACACCAAATATTGGCTAATTGCTATTTGGTTTGTAAATGAATGACACTGACCTTTGCACATTTCATGAAACATAAATTGCATTTCATTAGGTGATATCAAAATGTTGTAATCAGATGAAACAAGAGAATGTCTGTAAATTTTATACCCTTATTAAAATGATCTTGACCTAGCTTGCTTGAACCTTCCTCTCTAAATACATGTAAGTAACGGATAGCTAACTTAAGCCAAGTATGTTTGAATTTCAGGTTATCGTATAGAAAACCAATATTAATTACAAGCCAACTTTTAGGTACTATTGTTGACAACCCTTGACTTGTACTTCTATTCCCTTCCCATATTGTGAGAATTCATATCCATTTGATAAAAGTTAAAGTGTTCTCAAGATACCTACTAGAAAACAATATCTTAAAAAGTTAACTTTGCATTGGGGCTGTCTTATTTTAAAGTGACAATGTGTATTTACAAGAACTCATGTAATTGCCTTAATCTCAGAACATGAAAGGGGTGGACAGGCTGAAAGGGAGGGGGAGGAAGGGGACGGGAGGATGGAGAGAGGGGGGGCAGAAGGGGAAGAAGGGGGCAGGAATGGGCAGGAGGGGGAAGGAAGGGTGGAAGGGGGAGGGGGAGGAAGGAAGGGGCCTCCCCCCATACTAAAGATGACAGCGTGTTTATCTTTCACAGGAGAACAAATTTCTCTCATATTCCCATGTATTGTACAGAGCAGAACAATAAAATATTGCTATATGAGCTACATGTGTACATGTGTACACGAATATCATGGGACAACTGTAGCACATATCACACGACGTCACTATTGTTTCAGATATCAGCCAGTAAAACAAACTAGCAGCAATAAATCATCAATTTTAAGATTGGGGTCGGGGTCTCAAAATCTTGCAAAACCCTCGGCAAGCTTTTGGATTTACAGAATTTTCATACCCCTTGGTTGGAACCGATGCATCTTTCACAGAAGACCATGGAAGAGTCTTATAGTATCAAGGGGTGGGGGGGGGGGAGAGGTTATGACAGGTGGGTTATATAAGATACTTGAATTACAAAGATGACATTTTCTTCAAACAATTTGACTTCTTCGGTCTAAATGCCAGTCACCATTGATATTGCATGCACGTTTATTGTAAAAAAAAATATTGCCTAGGACTGTAAGCTTACACATCAACATGTCGGTACACATCATGGAAAATGGTATGCATAACTGATCTGTTTCAAAGAACTTGGCTGTAGTTATAAAGTTTGAAAGGAGCAGGTTGAGGCGAAAAATCTGCCTTAAAAGTCAAAATTTAAAAGTAGGAATTTTGAAAAAAATCCTCAGAAATTTGATAATTGTATCAGTTTCTTTTTTGGTTAGATCGAATCTTTCTCTTACATAAATTAATATAGCTTATTTTGGGGCAATACAGTTGCCTTTTCTCCCAATGAAATCAATAGATAACCAAAAAAAAAAAATGTTAAAACATTGTTATCCTCTCCCCCTCCCCTGCTGACTGGGACTTAATTTTTTTCAGTAAAATACCTACTAGAAACCCTCCAAAATACCTTACATTTTTATCCTGACCAACTCTTCAATATAGGAAGAACAGCACACAAAAAATACTGAATGATTTCTAAATCTGACCTTTATCTTAACCATGTTAACAGCTAGTTATAAATTCATAATAAGCAGACCGATGGACAAGATATGAAAGTTCAAACATTCTTCCCTTTATATAGCACAAGCAGTATAAAATATTAAGTTCAACCAACAACAGTGTTGCATTAGCAACTATTTGTTCTAAATAATTAACAATGTTTGTAAAAATATAAAACATAATGCTCCTAAAATCATAATAGGTAGATTCTGTAAAGTACATGTATCAAGAAGTAGATGCTTTGGACTTCCGTCGGAAGTTATACTCCTCATCAGAACCCTTCATTTTGTAAAACTGCGTGGCCATTTTTACTTCCATTTCGTACTGTTTTGCGAGTCTCTCAGCTAACATTCTATCTTTGTACTCCTGTTGCTCTCTTTCTGACATTTCCTCCAAAAACGATTCTTCCGAGGTAGAGCTTGGTTTCCTCTGATTTTGTTCCTTGTGAGGTGAGAAAGTGGAACTTTTCTGTCCTTTCTGGGGTGAAATGGTAGAACTATTTTTTTGTCGTTTATGGGGTGAAATAGTAGAACTATGACCCAAATGAACTTTTCTTTTTGAAGGTGTTCCCTTACTGACCATGTCCATAGGTTTTTGAATTTTGTTTGTTAATTGTGAATTGCTCTCAATGCTAGCACACATGTCCACATCATCATTTTTATTTGTTGATGAACTATCCTTATGAACTTTTCTTGAACTCTTCGCAAATCTTCCAGTTTTCAAACTATCCCAAATGAAGTCTCCGTATTGACGACAATGTTTTAACTTTTTGCGCAACAAGTACGACTTATTTTGCAGGTTTCCATTTTTGCTGCGTTCAGAAATTTTCCCCTTCTTTGATACACCTCTGGATGGGACACTGTCAATTCTACTAGAAACACTACATTGTTGTTTAAAAGACTCCCCTTCATCTAATAAAGGATCCTCTGTTTCGTTATCACCCTTTTCTGTAGCCTTTTCCAAGTTACGCAAGGCACTACTTGCCGATCCTTTTACGATCCAGTCCATGATGGATCGCTGGGGACTTAACTTTGGCATACTCTTTTCATCAGAAAGTTTCTGCACATGATTCTTCTTCTTTTTCTTTGCTGATGACAATATCGACTGATCTTGTAAAAGTGCCGTGTCACTTAGACTAGGAGAATGATCCATCTTCCTCTTCTTTGATTTCCGAGAATCACTCCTTACAATAATCACACTTTTGTCATCTAGTACTGGTGCTATATCCAGATCAACGATGTCATCATCTAAATTGGGTTTTAGAGGTACGATCATTTTCGGCAGTTTGGGCATATCATCAAAATCTTGGCCATTTTCAAATTCTATTTTGATTGCACCATTTTCATTTGCTTTTGCTCCTCTTGCATTATTCTCTTTCCCAGCATCACAACCATCCACCATGTCTTGTAAAGAATAATTACATGTACGTTCTGTAACGGATTTTGATTTGGTTGACGTAGACTTTGACAACTTCTTGATATTCTGCTTCCTTTCTTCCTCCAATTCGGACAAACGTCTTTGCATAATGGGGCTCCCTGCATCAATGTCTGATAGGGTTTGTACTGGTGAAGAAAATCCACTTTTGTTCAAGTTACGTGGAGTGGTCCTTATTAAAGGTGCTTCGACAACTGCACCGCTCGGTAACTTTCTTGGTGGCGTCAAAGGACAAGATCTGATTGGTTTAAAATGTCGCAACTCGCCATCGATACTGTCTGAGCTATCGGTGCTCCTACATCGTAACGTATCCGACACTCCTCCCCTCACAATCTCTTTACTATTGTCTGGTGTGATCATGTCATTCAAACTTTCCCTTGAACTTATCGATAACGGCCTGGTTATGATTTTATCCATGTCCATCATTACTTGAACTTCACAATCATTCTTTAGGCTCATAACAGAGCTGTTATTACTTCCGACTTCCACAATAGATGAACCCCTCGATTTTGATGATCTACCGCATTCAGTCAAATCTACCATTATATCACTTGGTGTTTTACATTTGTATTTGAATGGAGATAAAACCTGCGGTGAATTTTCTCTTCTGTCTTCCTCCTTAAGACGCTCAGCTTCTCTCATCTTGTTGATCAGAGAATCGATCGTTGATGATGGTCTGCTGTCAGTAAGACTCTGTGATGTTGACAAAGATGATAAACATCTTGTTCCCTGCCGTTTACCAATTTGAAGATTATCATCTTGAAGGTTATCCTTTTCTTTCTGAAAAGTTTAAAATAAGCTAATTGAAACAATAATCATGTTCTCTCTCAAGTGAGCTGAGAAGAATAAAGTGATTATCTCTATGTTATTTTCAGTATACCAATATTCTAAAATATCGTAAATCATGAGTACATGTAGCATATTCAAGAACTGAAATGTTGCCTCCTATAACTTTAATCTAATGTCAGATTTGGCTGTTGATTATTATCCTAAACGAGTTACATCAACCTCCAAGGTGACCTTGTAATTAACACAGGTATTCTCAGTGTAATGGCATTCCCCACAAGTCTGATACTGTAAATTGGTTTTTATTCGTCAGATACCAATTTCCGTCATTTTCGTCAGTGCCTTCTTTGACGAAATTACGTACCGACGAACATAAATACTCCTGACAAAAAATAAATTGTAGTAAGGAAAAATTGAATCAGTCTCTTGTTAAACTTGGAAATGAACCAGGAGCACTGCGGAAGTTTAAGTTTAAGAGTTTTAAGACATTGCTAAATAGTGTTATTACGACACGCAAATGTCAAATCAATGAAAACTGAATATGAACACAAGGTCGCATACGTACTTCTAATTACTAATTAATATGTTTTCACAGCAAGGTAGGTGGTATACATGTCTAATTGTATGTTTACCGATAACTGTTAAACAAACAATTAATGAAAACAAACACATACGACGGATTTGACAATTTGACGGCGGATCTAAATGTTAAGTTGGCATTTGAGCAGACGAATTTACATTTTAGGGACCCTTGGATGACAAATTTACGTACTGACGAAATTGTCATTTTTAACGAATTGACGAAAATTGGTACTGACGAAAATAAAGCAATTTACAGTATATTGTATAAAGTCCACATACAATGTTAAAACCATCCATCTTTTCCTTCACAACTTTACTATACTGCTCAAAGAAAGTTAAGGATCGCTTACATGTATATTTCTCTATACATTCTAATAAGTTTGCACAATTTTGAATGAAATAGAAATATTTGATGATTGATTTAGAATTCTATCAATCTGACCAGGTAGGGAAAACATTTGCCTGTTATTTGTTAAAAATTTTCCCACCTGGATACCATAGCAAATCGACAAAAAAGTTGTGTCTATTGAAAATTCCTCAGTTTTGCATTTCAATAATTTCTTTTTGACAACTGATCAAAATGACACTGAAACGCTGTCATTATTAAGAGGCTACATCATTTTTCATGACTAAAGGGCACAGGGGCATTCATACATGTTTTTGTAGGACTTATTTAAGAGAATTTAAGAAAATCGCTGAAATTTCCAAAATTGTCACGTTTTTCAAAATTCTTAGTTTCCTGGAAAGACAACTGATCCCATATTTGTGATAAGTTATGTCTTGACTTTGTAATGTAAGAAGTAAAATTCTTATATTTTTCTTATAATTCACAATATTTGAATAATAACAGAATACCTGTTGGCTGAAAGTATATGTGAAATAGAAGTGTGATTCTATACTTTTTTTGAGAAGTATACATGTTTCAAAGAAATCCTCTATCAGTTATTAGGTTTATAACTAACTTACTATGGATATATAAAGGGTAAGCTGTGACCATGGTGTGTCTTGCCCCACTATCATCACAGCATACCCCCTATAGTTCCATGGTAGGTCAGTTATAAACCTAATAACAAATTTATTGCATCCAGGAGAATTTCTATTTACAAATAAAATATTTTAGGAAATCTAAAACTTAATCACCAGCACTACTCTCTGTCCTACCTCCTCAGAAAGCTGCAATGCCAGAACCAAGTCCTACTGCTTGCCATTACTTTTTATCAAACACACAAGACTTTAACCTCAAAGGTGACATTGACATTGCCTTGGAGTTGACTCTTACCCTAATGTGTGACACTGTCCTCCAAGGTCAATAACTTTTCTCTCTATCCTACCTCTTTAAACAGCTGTTGTGCCAGAACCTACCTCTTTAGACAGCTGTTGTGCCAGAACCTACCTCTTTCGACAGCTGCTATGCCAGAAACTACCTCTTTAGATAGCTGCTGAGCCAGAACTTACCTTGTTACACAGCTGCTGAGCCAGAACCTACCTCTTTACACAACTGCTGAGCCAGAACCTACCTCTTTAGATAGCTACTGAGCCAGAACCTACCTCGTTACACAACCGCTGAGTCAGAACCTACCTCTTTAGACAACTGCTGAGCCAGAAACAATCTCTTTAGACAGCTGTTGTGCCAGAACCTACCTCTTTAGACAGCTGCTATGCCAGAAACTACCTCTTTAGATAGTTGCTGAGCCAGAACCTACCTCTTTACACAACTGCTGAGCCAGAACCTACATGTACCTTTTTAGACAACTGCTGAGCCAGAACCTACCTCTTTAAACAACTGCTGAGCCAGAACCTACCTTTTTAAACAACTGCTGAGCCAGAACCTACCTTTTTAGACAACTGCTGTGCCAGAACCAAATCCTGTTCCTCTCGTTCCTTATTTTCTCTTTGCTGCCATTGTTCTTCCTCTTGTAGTTTACGGATCAATTTTTCACTGGCCTCTTGCTCTCTCCTCCTCTCTATTTCTCTTTGTTTTTCCAACTGTAACATGCGTAAAGTATTAATGAAACTATTTTTAATTTATATTTTCTGATCACTTAAAAATGTCAAATTTCCTTTCAAAGCTTATTAAGAATCTCTAAAATAGTATTTCTATATTTCAACTGAGACCCTCGCTATACTATCATTGGCCAATTCTTAAGATAGTACACAGACACTTAAAATGGGCTATCTTTCAAATTAATAAGACGATGGCACATGGCCTGTCTTTTGCAATTACTGTACACCAGCTTATTAAGCTATTTGAAAATTCATTTACAAATGTATGTATCACATTTATAAACATTCAACGAATGAAATGAAGTAAATCAGCTTTAAATCCTATGATGAACTTTACTTTTGAAGACAGTAAAAACTTGTAAAAACTTGTAAAAATATTCAGCACAAAAATAAATCTATTGGCCATCGATTCAAAATGGCAAAAATTTATCTAAAATATGAACCAGATATTTCATAAACAATATCTCATAGTAGGAGTCCATTGAATGAGTGTCTAACCCCAAATTCACAAAGCTACACGTACTGTTACATCAAGAGCTTTACTTTGATGCCGTTCACTACTTTCAAGAGCCAACATAAGATCAAATAACAAACCTCTTTAAGCTGTGCCTCAAACTCCTGTCTGATCTCCCCAGGTTGGGCAATGTTTATCATTGGATGGAACACTGTAAAATGTATATAAAACTTTTATAAGTTATGCTAAAAATACAAAAATAATATAATCATGATAATCACAATACAAAAGAAAATTTGTATCTACATTTAAAATGTTTCAAGGAAAAGAAAAAAGTTTTGGTCTATGTGATTATTAATACGCTACCTCAGGAGAAAGATTCCAGTCTTGGAAACAGAAGTCGAACCCTTTGAACTATCCTTAATTTTGGGGGAAAGTACAGACAATTTTGTCTTTTTTGCAATTCAACACAATCAAACAAAATCAATCTATATTTTGCATATGAACTTGATGACGTCATTTCATTGTGTTGAGTGGGTAAAATGTCAAAAGACAAAAGTGATCAAAATGGATTTCATTGTGAAAAGGTCAAGAGTACAACGTAAGAAATCTAAAATACAAACCGTATAGGTATTCATTTATATCTGATTCTGTCTTATAGTGGTACCATTAAGACTAGGTATACATAGAAAATAAAGTCTTTGCGGACAGACAAACAAACAGACCAAAAACTATATGCCCCCGAATCTTCGATTACAGGGGCATTACAAGCTAAACTATTTAGGGATCGCCTAATATCCAACATCAGACCTAATGGTAGACATTCATTCTATGACGTAATAATCAAAAGCCTGTGAAACGATGCTTTGACGGGTTATTTGATCATGACATCATGATGTATAATCCACAAACAGGTGTGAAGTTGGATATACCGTGATCCTTCTGTTGGGATTGTATCATAAAGTAATGCAGTGTAATAATCAAAATAGATCCCAGCCTCACCAGCATCCTCCAAGTCCTCATCATCACAATCATTCATTCGTTTTTTTACTTTATCAGGAAAGCACTGCTGAATGTCCTCCCAGAGTTTTTTATTGATCAATGTTTTGGTTTTTGCCGCTCGACGTGCCCAGTTGGAGATCCTGGTTCTACACATGGGACATGACAGGCTGGTATCCTCCACATTCTGTGTGAAGCATAGATAACACAGCGTGTGTGTACATGGCATCGTTACCGGCTCTATCAGAATACACAGGCATATTGGACAGATACACTCCTCCAAATTTAGCTCATCCATGGTTACGTTACACTGTCATTCTGGAAGAAAATAGTACAAATTTTAAGAGGAAATTATAAATAAAGTTAATTATAAGTTACAAATATTTCTGTATTGGTACCTTTAGGTTTTAATGTGACTTATTTAAGTGTTTAGGTATTTTCATTGCAGATTCGTGAACATACCCCTTTTTAATCTTAATCTAGCACATATTCTACAGAAATCATACCTAATTTTCAATTTATTAAATCACATTTTTCATTTCTTCTACATAACTATATGTACAGGTAGAAAGGAAAAACTTCAATTACTCCATACAAGAACCCTTTAAAAGTACCTTTTTCTTTAAATATTCCATTTGATTTTCTTTATTAACCTCCAAATTTAGTTTGTTTGAACTGTAATTATTTTGTTTGATAAATTATTCAATTAGAAACTTGAACATCCATTTAAGGGTAAAAGGTTCCCAGATCAACAAAAGAATACCTCCCTCAAGTTAAGTCACAATGCCTCTTTATCATTTATTAACGCTGGGCACAACGGTGTTTTTAATTTATTCGTTTTGCTTTTCCGCCCATGGTCTTGAAGTCAAGCCCAAAATGGACAATAAGCCCTTTTCTGACACATAACTGCGGTCCAGTTGTTTTGGACGGCAAAATAAGTACTTTTCCCGCAATATGACGTCAAGGACAAGCGATTTTTCACTGTGACGTAACGAAAGTCAGTACTTGCCGTCCACAAAATGCTAGTCACAGAGTTATGTGAAAAAGGCTTATTCAAAACTCATCGCATTCCTGAAAATTGTTTTTATTTGGCGATTAACTAGGTTTAGACAGCTTATAATGTCCTATGGCTTTAACATTTTAGAAATAAGGTCTTGATATCTGAACTGGTCATATGCAGTTTTAAACAAAAGACCGGAGTTACTTGTAAGATACGCAAGCATAAATAAGTCACATGAAACGGTTTCTTAGTCAAAGAGAAGATCGAATTATTTTAATCGATGACATCATTTAAAGGGGGCGTGGGGGTATCGGACCAATCGGATTGATGTGATTTTGTTTACCAAAGATACACAATTAAAACGGAGAAAAGTACAATTTACTTAAGCACACACCTGTTAAAGATGGGAGATGAAATATTTGGTCTACAAAATGTATGGTGTCTTCCACCCTGCAACTTTTTGTTGTTTACATAGTAAAAATCAATACAGGATGCAAAGCTGGCACTGACTGTCTTATTTAAAAAATAATTTGATGCTAAATATATACCCTGTTTATAATGTCTATGATCTTCATGGTATCTTTGTTCTCCCGGCGAATTGATGCTATGCATCAATAGTTTTCTTGTTATACACTGAAAATGGGGGACAAATTTGGCCCCTATGGTGAGGTAATAAAAGGACAGAATAGAAGATTTTCGCATTACCGAAGTTGACTTGCATTTTACACATCCTAAGACCCGACATCACAAGATTTGACGTAACTTTTAAATGTGACATCATAGCAAATTTATTTTGTCACAATTTGAAATAGCGTCAAAAGTTGTGATGTGGGGTCTTGGTCAATGGTGTGTCTAAATCAGGCTGGGGAAAGGTACCAATCGAGCTAATATACCTTTATGGAGCTAATATACCTCGAATGGGCTAATAAATCTGAACTTTTTCTGTAGCAAAAAATTAAAACATTCTCAAAATTATTTTTTGGGGCAAAATCGCATTAGTTCCTGATAAAAAGAAGTAGTGTTTACAAAAGAAACATACCTGAAAAGTGAATTGTTTCTGAGAAAATATACCTTCATATTCCTGAATATATTCAGTCTTTATGAAAAAATTTTGAAACCACTGGCCAGAAGACAATTTCTGTAAGTTTTTTGAATATTTTATATACACATGTAGTGAAATTCAACCAGCCCAACAAAATTTCTACTAGCCATCGGCGTTGGGCCAGTAAGTTTTCGTAAAGACTGTATATTGGGTGAGATTTCTCTAAATCTATAAAGATTTCAGGCATTGTTGCTTTTCAAATATTGTTTCTTGATCTAAAAGCTAGTGCGATTGTGAATCCAAATATAATTTGGAAGAAAAAACTTTTTTCTGAATGAAAAAATCAGAGTAAATTAGCTTGATCGTGGTATATTAGCTCGATCGGTACCTTTCTCCAACCTGTAAATTGCACAGGTCGGGGAAATGGCAAATCCAGCTATTAAAGCTAGATCTAGCTTTAAAAGCTGTTCTAGCTTTAAAATGGACCAAATTGAGCAGTATTATTTAGAATGTGTGGAAATAAAGATGTTACACACTTGCCCTGCGGTGGATAATATTTTCACAATTAATTATATTTCTAAAATCTAATGCAGAAAAATATGTCATAATGTAATATTCTGTAATTAATGCTTAATAATGGCAATTAAAATATGCTAAAATATAGTATGTACAAATGTATCAATGAAATTTGATCACTTGTCAGCAAGCACGATCCTGAGTAGGGCAGATGTTAATGATGCTCTGTCTGTATCAGAAAACAGTTCAGATTGCGAGTCCCTTCAGATAGTAGGCGGGAATCTTCCAATCTGGTTTAGAGGCTACGCGAGTATTCATGCACATTTCATAGTCCTTTGTCCAGTCGCGATTTGATCTTCTTGGTTGTATGGTATGTGATCGTAAAATTCGTAAAAACTCGTCTTATTTTCTTCGATATAGTCCCAGTCCCCAGGCCTAAACTTAACTAAGGCCTTACAAGTCTGGCGCGGCGGTAATATGACCGGATGAAGGCCTCTTGTCCTGATATCACAGTATTGTCCCGATATCAACCATGCCTATGTTGAAACTAAACTAGACTAAACTTCTTTAAATTCATTTTTTATAGAAGAGAACACTTTTATCAAACACTGAATTAAAATTATCTGCCCCGGTCATCCGCCGACCAGAGGCAGAGCACTGGACTTGATAAATAAAGGATTGAATTTGATTTCGCATCATCAAAATAAAGAAATATGTCGAAGCCAAACGATAAAACCAAGTTTGTGTTTGATTATACGACAAATCATGATATATATAAATAAATATTACCATCAAAACACATCTTTACATCTTGTCCCGCGGACTGAGTCTGATGGCCGCTTCTGTTCACGAGAAAATAGTTTATGTAAAATCTTGACGCTTTCCGAACGAGACGTGCGGATCCAGGATTTTCCATAAACGGAAAAAAAATTCTAGATTGAGCCAGGTCCCGTGCATTGATGAACCTGGGTTTGTTAAAAAAATTGTTTGGATAATTAATTAGAGAAAATAAAAATATATTTAGATAATGTAAAAGAATGGAAAAGAAATGAATAAATGAATTTGTAACCCTCCGGATTCAGAAAACCGTACAATTCGGACATTAGAAAACACTTTCGCTTTTGACGTTTGATCTTCACGTTCATCACTGATGATGTTAGAGTGTAAACGACAAAAAAAGAAGAAGAGATAAATAAAAGAACGTATTGTTGTAAGTATATGACATATGCTGTCTAAATCCATAAAATAAGGTCACGATAATATATTCAAATTCATTGTGAAATCGACTAAAGTCAGCCATGCATGCATGACCTTATTTGGCAAAATACTTGTTCTGATTAGTGAAAATCGTAACAAACATTATTTCTGTCTTGAACACCTCTGTTGTCCTATACTGTTAACGTTATTTATTCATGCAAGCTACTTTAGCTGTCACACATGTCAAATGATCCCCAGACCACGATGATCTTTTCTTTAACAAACTAAGCATTTCCGGAAGTACCCTGATTAGCCCGTTCTGAGTTTGCGCTAAGTCCAAAACGTAAACACTGAATGTAAACATAAACATGTATCACGTGGTTTATGAATACATTAATTTCAAATCTGTTTTACCCCTGAAGTATTGGAATCGACATTTATGACTGCGAATTTGTAAAACATAATACATGATGTACTGGGGTATTGTGTTCCCGCATTTTATAAAGGATTAAAGCCTTTAGAAAAGAAAATTACAGCTGACCAAGGCTATGCTGCATGCTGTGTCCATGCCATTAAATAGTAATAAAAAAGCAATAAAATCGTCAGACCATCGACAAGTATACACAGAGTAAATATATTGGTAGTAAGCTAACTTTCAGCAAGTGTACATAAGCAAATATAACTTGTCATAGTCATGATTTAAGAATCTGGTTTGAAAAGGGGGAGGGCGGTGTTGTTGTTGAAATGCAATACATGTATTTAAGAAACTACGTAATTCGGCGAAATGATTCTATTTATCTACTTAAATTGTGATAAAAAAAATCATGAACAAATATTTGCCGGTAAAATGGTGCGAGATAAATTAAGATAAGATATATGATTTTATTTTTCAACTAGCCGTATACTGCAGTACTGTAATTACCCCCCCCCCCCTTTTTTTTTTGCACTGTAGTTGAAACCGCTGATGAAGCATTTTGATCAACTGGAAGTCCATTATTTGGACAAAAACAGTTTATTCTGATAATTCGGTGTGCAGAAAATCGAAATATTCAAAAGATAAAACAAGAATACGTACCGTTTGAGAGGCCGGATGTTCCAATTTTTAACATTTCAACTGAAATTCCATGGATTAGACTCCGAGTTATAAAGATGGACTCTACAAGACACTGGTGCCATTCGACAGTGCAGAGTTCACTCGATCAATAAAAATTCATAACATGCCCATAAAAATTCATACCTCCTCAGAAAACACGATAAAAGATCACTACCCCCCTATTCCGCCATTAGAAGTTTTCCGCCACTTCAAATTTTCATAAAATCATTAAAAATCAAAACATTAGTCCAAGGTACACGTGTTTGGTATTGATCGATTCTAAATTTAGAGCTTACGTGAGATATCTGGGTCGCGCAGGTATAGCTCGAAGTTTTTCCCTCGCTTTTACGTTTGCGCATCTCCCATTGGTCATTTTCAGAACATGACCGCTTCGACACCGTGACGTAGACATTGTTTAGGTTCGAAGCTCATTTGCATAATTCATGCACAGTTACAAGGAGCATAGAAATATCTAAGTGCAGACTGGAAAAATGTACATGAGAATCATACACAATGTCATATTATATTGAGTCTCCTGCATTGTTCGAGAGATTCAAACATTCATACTTGCCATTGTCCCACTTGGGACAAAAATTGTCCTGCATTTTCGACGAAAAAAATGTGTCCTGGCCAGGACACAGAAAATCCCGATTTTTTAACGTTCCATCAAAAAAAAAAAACATAAAAAATTTGGCGTTCAGTAATATTGATTATTCTGTGTCGATTTCAGTCATTTCGTCATTTCTTAAACTTTCATTGTTTATTTACACGTTAAGCCAATTATCTCATCTACAGTATATACCCATGTACAGTACAAATGTAATCAGCCGATTAGCGATCTATGTTTTAATAGTCATAGGTTGATAAAAGGTTGGCTGGCCCACAAACATCGCCAAATACATACATTCATGTAGGCTTTCTCTTCTCTTGTTGGTATTTTTTTTTTTGGCTCATGAAACAATTTGATCATTGAAATAAAATTAATAAAGCAATAGCAATAGTTATACGATGTTCGAGTGATACCATTTACAGTCTTTCCTAAAAAATTTTTCGGCCACTAGCCCAATGATAAATTTTACTGGGTTTTTTGTATAGTTTCTTAAAGAATTTTTACTAGCCCACCAAGAATTTCTACTAGCCCAGCAAAAATTTTGGTAGCCTCAGGCATTAGGCTAGTGAGTTTTGGGAAAGACTGCATTTATATAAGCCAAGATATGAATTAATTTTTATGAGAAGAAACAACATGATGTATAAAACATGTAAACAAGATAAAAAAAAACGCAAACTTGGAACACTCTAAAGTTATTATAATATGCTCTTTATTATTATCACATCAAAAAACTCACAATACTAATCAAAGTACCTTAGCTTAGTGTCGTTTTTAATACCCGAGGCATTAAGTTATTGATTGTGTATTTCATTTAAATCGCCTACGGCAGAGGTGTTTTATACTCATGTTCAGAAAGTTGTGAATAAAAAACATGAACAATGGAGTAAAAGACTTTTAAAACCTTCACAGAGAAAAATTAAAAAGGGAGACAAGTTCGCTGAAGCGCCACTTTTACAGATGCGTCCGACCAGGAGCCATCTATGTATACGGCGTGTGTTAATAAGATTTATTTTGATCTCTGATGTTTTTTCATTTGCAGAGGGCAATGATCTAGTGCAATTTTGGATTGCAACATCTGATGTTCAACCTCCTAAAAGTGTCCCTTTTTATTTCCCTCATTGGCGTTATATTTGTCCCGCTTTTCGATGATTTGTCCCTCTTTTTGTTCCTCTTTGCAATGACAAAACTCCAAAAAATTATGGCATTCATTTGTATTTTCTTATTTACAGAACTTTTCTTATTTACAGAACTTTTCTTATTTACAGAACTTTTGTGAAGGAGGATTTTCTGAAGTTTAAGTTTAACTGAGGAATGAGCGATTGGCGTCCCTTTCTTTATGGAGGATTTGCGTCAATTGCAGCAGAATTTGGTGAGTGTTAAAACCTTTCCTTAATATATGCACATCCAATGTAATTTGCTGAGAAAAAAAAATTGAATTTGGAATGTGTTGCATTTTCACTATGAAAACCTTGTTACATCACAACACATACACAGCCAATTGTGCCTCACGTAAAATTCACATAAATTTCACATGAAAAATTTCACATGAAGTTCACATGAACATACCTTTGCATGAAATTCATCTTAAAATTTCACATGAACATGAGTCATGTTAAAGAATTCACGAGATTTCACGTTAACATACCTTCACATGAAATTTATGTGAAAATGTCACATGAATTTCATGTGAATCAATTTTATGTGAAGTTCACGTGAAAATTTTTCTCGTGAATTTCATGTGAGGTACAATTGGCTATGTACCGGTAAAGTGTGTGGAAATGCTGTTTTACTGTTACCGGTACCTGCATACTGAAACTTTTAACTTATCCACCGATATTTACATGGACAGTAACAAAAGAATAGAATGAAACTGACAATCTTGGTGCATTATACAGAATAATGTCATACTTTGTGTTTTGTTAAGGGTATCCAACACAAAGCAAGTGCAAATACATACAAAATAAATGCACTTGCTTTGTTTTGCATACTGGCAACAAAACAGATATTAAGACCCATATTCTTACTTCGTATTTTCATAATTTGTAGGAACATTCCCCATTGATACAACTAAAACCCGCCTTCAAGTACAAGGACAGCAGTTTGATGTACATCTAGCACAGATCAAGTACCGTGGCATGGTACATGCCTTATATCGGATCTTAAAAGAGGAAGGATACTTAGCTTTATACTCTGGGTATGTTAAATTACCGAAGAAAGATTTGCTTGTTACCAAGTGTTGCTGAAGGTTAAATGATAATACATCTCGTACAAATTACTTAAAGTACCCTTATAAACAGGCAGTGAGTAGTTCATACAAAGAAGAGAGTCTCATTAATGATGATCATTAGAAAAGTCATTACATGAAAATATTTATGTGATGTACATGTATGTGATATTTCAAAGATACAAATACGTAATGTCTTTATTAATCTTTTCTTTGATCATGTTGATATAGCATTGCACCAGCTTTACTGAGGCAGGCTACGTATGGCACTATAAAGATCGGTGTATACCACTCTATGAAGGGCATCTTTGTCTCTGATCCTAGAGGTACGTCTATGTTAATATACGTCACAGCATCTTCTGATCTAAATGAAATGAGATATTTTCTATGTTACGCTTTACTGACCTTATTGTACTCCATTTTAGATTTAAACTTAATGATTTACTTCTTTTACATGAAATAACCAAATGTCACCAACCATTCTTTTACAGCCTTAAATAGTTAGGGATGATAGAAATTTATACATACAAACCTGGGTAGTTCAAGACTTAATCCTATAAATCAGCTCTTGTTTTGTCAACTGACCTTTCCACAAACTCTGACAAATGACGTCATTTTATTTATAAATTCTGATATATAGTAAAAGTCTAATTGTGACATCACATTACAAACAATCAAATGACATCGCTTGTTTTTGGGGTTTTGTTCCAATCTGAATACAAGACGCAATTATCTAACTTGTTTACAATGTTGACTTTTTCTTGAAGTAGCTTGACATCAATGAACTGTACATTTTTTAATCATACGTACTTAGTTTAAAAATAATGTGCATTTTTCTTTCCTGTAGATGAAACGTTACCAGTTAACATTCTATGTGGGATTGTAGCGGGAGTGGTATCTAGCTGTATTGCTAATCCTACAGATGTTCTCAAGGTACTTTGTATTCGCTATTTTCGAAAACCAGAGTTACTTCTTATTTGAGACGGTATCTGATGTAGACTGATTATGACGTCATCAAATTCTATGGAAACAGTCCTAAAAGTCTGGGAAATGACAGAATTAGATGGATGTTATGATACCATTTTCATGTTGTCACAATGGTTTTACGTCAGATACCTTTTGTAAGGGGAAAAAACTCTGTATTCAACGAAGACTCAATATGAAATGATAAACTAAAATTATCAAGATTCATGATAGATCTATTGCACATACAAAGATCTTGCTTAAATCATGTGTTCTTGAATAGAGGTAACAGTTCTATATGTACCTCATGTAAGAGCTTTTCCATGTTCAAAGCTGTGCCGTATATCCATGTAAATAATGTATGTTAAATACCAAAATTACCACAAAGATGCATATAAAAGTAGTGTTTGGCTACATTTCCAAATAAATGGATGTCGGCATGAAAACTTTTGCCGTAAAAATGAATAAGTTTGAATGTGACCGTGAGAAATATAAAAATTCAAGATTTAAAAATTTTAATTTTGTGAACCAGATAAGGGACCTTATCATACATACAGGTACATGTAGTCCTTTGATTGATTATAGAAGGTAACAAGAAATTGAAAACACTTCTTTTTACCGTCAGGTACGACTGCAGGCTCAGTGTCAACAGGCAGATAGAACCTCCATGTTGAGGGCATTCATACAGATCTACAAACAGGAGGGTGTAGGAGGACTATGGAGGGTTAGTATGTGTATATACTATAAATGTTTGATTGTCAGGTACGACTGCAAGCTCAGTGTAAACAGATAAAACCTCCATGTTGAGGGCATTCATACAAATCTACAAACAGGAGGGTGTAGGAGGACTATGGTGGGTTAGTATGTGTTACAGTGTATCAACCATTGCTAATTTGCCGCTAGGCCTCCTTCAGCAAGAGTTCGTCACAGTGAATGTAAATACCAGGAGACCAGAAGCAGATGCTCAAATCATTTTTCATGCGAGAAAGTTTACACATGCTAAAGATAGTACCAGCAAATGATTCTACTTATACATTATGTTACATGATGGAAAGGTTTATGCCCCTTGTACTAATGATGGCAGACCTTAAGTTTTGATGTTGTATTTCAGGGCGTAGGACCAACCCTTCAGAGGGCAGCAACAGTTGCAGGAGTTATGTAACCTGATGAAAAGAGATATGCCCCTTTCACTAGTGATATTATACCTTAAATTTACCTTTATATTTCAGGGTGTAGGACCAACAGCTCAGAGGGCAGCAACAGTTGCAGGAGTTATGTTACCTGCTTATGATGTGTTCAAGAAGTATATCATTCTTTCTGGGGTACTGGAAGACACCAAGGAAACTCATTTCCTGTAAGTGTACATGGGTGGAACTAGAATTTTCTTCCAAGGAGGGTATAACTGGGTTCAGTTAGTTAGGAAAGGTCCATCCTTTGATGAAAAAAAAAATATTCGACCTTTAAACAGAAAAATAACAGTGTGTGAAATTGACTTTTGAAGTCTCATAGACATTCGGTCTACAGAGATTTCAGTTCCTATAGACCGCAGCAATTTCCTGCAGACCAAAATACCCCCTCCTAAAATCTAATATTTATGCATTTCATTTTAATCTGTCAAAAAATGACATAAATGAAACCGACATTTCATATGATTCACATTCAAAACAGTACCTTCAAAACTACATGTACCAAGCCCTTGACCTTGAAACTTGAACAGAGATGGAAGATTCTAAAATATAATTTTACTACATTATATCAATGTTACAGTAATATGATTTAATGGAATATTCTATTTTATGAAGGGGCCACATTCAAGTCGATGTTGCAAAGGTAATATCTGACTTTGATGTTCAAATTTCCTATAGACAATTTGGTCTATGGCTTTTTCCATTGCTATAGACCGGTCCAATTTACTGTAGACATTGGCCATCGGTCCACTGTTTATTTCGCACACTGAAATAATGATTTTTGGCAAATTCTTATCTCCTTGCCTTTGTCTTGACCATATGTCTTTCAAGCAATGATTTAGACGATACATTTATTTCACTGAAATGTTAATAAAGTCTTTTGGGCGTGTAAAAATTTTGAAATAAGGTCATACCTGCTAAAGTCAAGGTTTCAGTGTTTCCACTTAGAATTTGCTTGCTCTTAGATCAGTTCATGTGCAGTATAAAGTAACTGTAAGTTCTCAATAAATTTTTCTTCATGTTTGCAATCTTTATTTGTTTTTCCTTGTCCATTTCAGAGCCAGTTTTTGTGCTGGAGTGATTGGTGCCGTTTTCTCCACACCTATTGATGTTGCAAAGGTAAAAAGCACTCTTATCATTGGTCGTTACTTCCCAACTCATGAACGTTGATATTGCATATGTTTTTAATCAGAATTGCCATACCTGTCACAATGACTTGATTTCTATTTCAAGTATTGAAAACAAACAAAAGTTGATGAAAAACCCCCCTCCTCCTCCCTTTACTACAAAAAGGAAATTCAATTCTACATTTATGCTTTCAAAACATTTTTTATTTTCGTTTTTGCTTTGTCAACAAAGGGTAGTTGCACTTATTAAAAATGACTCTAAATAGACGAATGGACATTCGAGGAAAATTTTCTTCGTTAAAGAGAATCTGTTGAGGGTCATGTTTGATGAGAATCAAGGTCATTTTCAAATAAAGGTCAAAGTAATTATCAAGGTCATCAAAAGTGCAGTTGACCCATATGCTGTAAACACTCATACAAAGTATAATTCCTCTATCTACATAATGTTAAAATAAAATGCAAAATATTTTATATGAGATTATTAATTCATAAGAGTCAGTTATAAAAGAAAAGTCTGTTTCTTGGTAATTTTTTCTTTTTCATGGTAAACATGGTGCCTCATAGCTGGAAAAGTATTAATGAACTGAAACTAAAAAAAAGTTGACATTTTGTTTTGTATTGGACAGCGTAAAAAATAGATAATGTTTCCCCCTGTAAAGCTGCAAATGGACTAAGTTGACCCCAAAAAAATTAGAGATTGTAATTTATTAAGATTTTTTTTTTTTTTTTTTTTTTTTTTTTTTTTTTTTTTTGGCAGCGTCCTTAAATTTTGCATTTCAGTTGAACTTCAATTTGTGATCAAATCACTCGAAATTTGTGCATAAAAGTAATGGAATCAAGTCATTGTTACAGAATAAACCTGCAGTGCACTGCTTGGGATTTTTGCCTTTGAAATTGTATTCAATGAAAACCAATGTATTTAACTTCCCTTTCAAAGAGAAACATCCTCTTACAATATCGCATAGCTTTTGTCAAAAGATTGACGGGGAATTTATAGTGTAGGACGTATAATGTAAATTGATGCTTATTTGGAGGGCCTTCTCTTCAAAGTTTAAACTATGCATTTTTAGCTCACCTCGACGAAGTTGAATGAGCTTATGCTATAACCCCACGCGTCCGGGTCCGTGTCCGCGTCCGGTTAAGAAGTTTGGGGTAGCTCAGTATCTGACAAAGTACTAATGCTACAGTAACCAAACTTGCACAAGTGATTCATCTTTGGATGCTGAGGTGAACCCATGCATCGGATGCAGCATCTGACCTACATTTTCCGCTTGAGTGACTTGGTTAAGAAGTTTGGGGTAGCTCAGTATCTGACAAAGTACTAATGCTACAGTAACCAAACTGGCACAAGTGATTCATCTTTGGATGCTGAGGTGAACCCATGCATCGGATGCAGCGTCTGACCTACATTTTCCGCTTGAGTGACTTGGTTAAGAAGTTTGGGTTGCTCAGTATCTGACAAAGTACTAATGCTACAGTAACCAAACTGGCTCAAGTGATTCATCTTTGGATGCTGAGGTGAACCCATGCATCGTATGCAGCATCTGACCTACATTTTCCGCTTGAGTGACTTGGTTAAGAAGTTTGGGGTAGCTCAGTATCTGACAAAGTACTGATGCTATAGTAACCAAACTTGCACAAGTGATTCATCTTTGGATGCTGAGGTGAACCCATGCATCGGATGCAGCATCTGACCTACATTTTCCGCTTGAGTGACTTGGTTAAGAAGTTTGGGGTAGCTCAGTATCTGACAAAGTACTGATGCTACAGTAACCAAACTGGCACAAGTGATTCATCTTTGGATGTTGAGGTGAACCCATGCATCGGATGCAGCATATGACCTACATTTTCCGCTTGAGTGACTTGGTTAAGAAGTTTGGGGTAGCTCAGTATCTGACAAAGTACTAATGCTATAGTAACCAAACTGGCACAAGTGATTCATCTTTGGATGCTGAGGTGAACCCATGCATTGGATGCAGCATCTGACCTACATTTTCCGCTTGAGTGACTTGGTTAAGAAGTTTGGGGTAGCTCAGTATCTGACAAAGTACTAATGCTTCATCTTTGGATGCCGAGATGGACCCATGCATCGGATGCAGCATCTGACCTACTTTTTCCACTTGAGTGATTTCGCTTTTAAAAGCCAATATTGAGCAGAGTATAAGTGCTACATGTACCAAACTTGCATATTGGATGTATCTTTGATCAAACTTTCATAAAATGACCTTGACCTACTTTTTCCGCTTGAGTGATTTTGCCTTTAAAAGCCAATATTGAGCAAAGTATAAGTGCTAGATGTTCCAAACTTGCATATTAGATGTATCTTTGATCAAACTTTCATAAAATGACCTCGACCTACTTTTCCGCTTGAGTGATTTTGCCTTTAAAAGCCATTATTGAGCAAAGTATAAGTGATACATGTACCAAACTTGCATATTGGATGTATCTTTGATCAATCTTTCATAAAATGACCTTGACCTACTTTTTCCGCTTGAGTTATTTTGCTCTATAAAGCCAATATTGAGCAAAGTATAACTGCTACATGTACCAAACTTGCATATTGGATGTATCTTTGATCAAACTTTCATAAAATGACCTTGACCTACTTTTTCTGCTTGAGTGGTTTTGCCTTTAAAAGCCAATATACATGTACTAAGAAATATGTTTGAATTGAATTTTGCTGTCACGAGGTGAGCTTCGTAATCTGTGATTACCTATGTTTGGTTTGTCTGTTTGTATTTTTGATATGCAAAATTTCCTTAAAGATGCCTGATATGCAAATTTTGAATCTTATTCTTGCTGAAATAACTCGAAACAACAGGCTTTTTTATCAGACCTTTCATTTTGTTACCATGACTTTGACCTAGTGACCTTGACCTTTGAATGATATACATAATATATTCCTCATGACCAGAATATTTTTATCTGTATTGTAGTAAACTTTGAATTTGTGACCTGGAAATATGACTGGAGTTTCAATACTTTAAGAAATCTGTATTTCCAATACCATTGTATGACCAGACTTTGATTCATGATTTACTAGTACATTTTCCTTATGGAGAGATACACCCTATGATACCAGGACCTTGGCCTTGTGAAAATAACAGACATATGTTCAAAACTCTCATTGTAGATGCGACATTCATTTGAATGAGCTCGCTTAGATACAAAAATTTAAGCACTTAGAGTTGAAGTGTCACTTAGGATCCAACAAGATGCACTTTTGATAAATCCTAAGTGGAAATTGTTAAATAGTGATCTCGCTCTACATTTTCTGCTTAAGTCATTCAAAAAATAAGGTAAAGAAGAACATTTATAATGATTTTTAAAACGATTTTCCAATTTCTATATTGAGCTGTACAAACTTGATTGGTTTCATGTTGTCTTTGAATATAAGTAAGAACTATTTTAAAAGAAATATAAATGCTGTTAATTCATTACACAGGCTTGACATGGGGTTAAGGGAGCTGTAACATTCTAATATACACATAAATACATGCCATTAGATTTCTTGACTATACATGTATTGACCAACTTTGTATCATCTTTTTGTTAGAGTTGTCTTTCCTTATAATTATCTGCAGTCTTGGTGGCATTACAATCTTCTTGGGAGGTGGGGGGAGGGGTGGGGGGGGGGGGGGGGGGGTAGTTGTGAGGGGATATAATTATCTTGATTCATAAAGGCATTAAACAGATCTACTGTATATCTATCAAGTACCAAAAGTAAAACAAATTGATACCTGAATGCTTAAAGTTCCTTCTCTGAATGGCTAATAGTGTAGTTTGAAAAAAAAGACACTTGTGCATTATATCTTCCCAAGGTATGCTGAAAATATATTGACAGTGTTGCTGTAATCTGGAAATATTGATCTTGTACTCATATGTTAATCATGTTTTTAGTTGTTTGTATGCTTGGAACCAGGTATGGCATTTAGATTAGCTTCATTATTCTGTTCTAGGATATAAATTTCAGTGAATAAGTAGACTGATAGGTTAAAAAAGGGGGCTTTATACATGTACTTGAAAAGTTGACTATCTATAGCTTGAGTATGCATGAATTTTTAGCTCTCCTCGATGAAGTTGAAATGAGCTTATACTATAACCCTGGTGTCCGCATCCGTGTCCCCATCTGCGTCCGGTTAAAGTTTTTGGGGTAACTCAGTATCTGACAAAGTACTGATGCTACAGTAACCAAACTTGCACAGGATGCTGAGGTGAACCCATGTAAAGGATGCTGCATCTGACCTACATTTTCCAGTTGAATGACTTTGTCAATGTCTGGTTAAAGTTTTTGGGGTAACACAGTATCTGACAAAGTACTGATGCTATAGTAACCAAACTTGCTCCAGTGATTCATCTTTGGATGCTGAGGTGAACCCATGCATCGGATGCTGCATCTGACCTACATTTTCTGGTTGAATGACTTTGTCAATGTCTGGTTAAAGTTTTTGGGGTAGCTCAGTATCTGACAAAGTACTGATGCTATAGTAACCAAACTAGCACCAGTGATTCATCTTGGGATGCTGAGGTAAACCAATGCATCGAATGCAGCATCTGACCTTCTTTTTCCGCTTGAGTGATTTTGCTTTTAAAGGCCAATATTGAGCAAAGTATAAGTGCTACATGTACCAAATTTGCATATTGGATGTATCTTTGATCAAACTTTCATAAGATGACCTTGACTACTTTTTTCCACTTGAGTGATTTTCTTAATATACATGTACTTAGAGATATGTTTAAATTGAACTTTGCTGCCGCGAGGTGAGCTTCGTAATCTTTGATTACACTATGTTTCTTTATTCTCAAAATTATCATTTGGGGACATGTATTTGTAAAAAAATCCTGTAACTTCTTCGAAATCCGTCATTATGAGTTAATAAACCTGTTTGTCACAAATGGGCACTTTGAGCATGTTGAGCATTATTTATATAACATAAACAAAACTGACAACTAAGTGTATGATATTTAAGATATGATAAGCACAGTGTATGATATGATAAATGTGTATAATTTCATATCACACTACAAAAAGCACAATTAGCACATAAATTATGGCACACAACTTAAATAAATTAGGAAAACTTAGCACGTCAACGAGGAGCACATAAAATATATAATCTGTAAATTTTCAATTATTCACTGGATAGAGCAATGTATTGTGTATCACACAATAGCAAAACATACTATGATCACATGGAATTAACAAATTAGACTCACAATTACTAAATTCAATGCACAATAAGAACTGCATGTCATAAATCAAAAGACACAATGAGTTTGGTTTAACGTAGATAATTCATAGCGTTCCACCCCCATAAACCTATGCACATTGTCTATCACTGGCAAGGCAGTTTGTCAACTCATAGTTTTCTGACGATTTTCATAACACTTTTACTCTCTGTAAAGAGTATCATGAAATTGGTGTTAGTGCAAAAAAATGACTTGAAAATTATAAAATATGAAAGTTTAGTATTTTGAATCATTTGCCTCAAGTCTTTAGAGATCAAATACTAAGTATTGTCTGTCGATTAAAGTAGTAACTAGTCTATAAAATGTTAAGGGTTAGAAAGAGGGTGGGGGTGTCAAACCTATGTAAGCAGACAGAGGTCCTATGATTTCCAATATCCTTTAAAACTGTGTAGGTTTTCCCAGCTGGCTTTTGTTCAGAAGAATTGTATGTTTTGAGTGTAATGGGGTATTTAGGAAATCTTTTAATATTATTTTCTATTATATGTTCATAGGACATTATTTGCATGAAATTGATAAATGATTGTTTCATACAAACAAATAATGCATTTAATTAAAAGTACAAATATACAGCTTTAACAGAGGGAAATATTATTAAAAGCTGTTACATGTGAAGTAATGTACATGAATAATATGCATCATCCTACTTCAATCAAAAACCAACAGAATTATTTAGATTTCTCGGAGAAGCACAGTTAATAGGGAGCAATCGTTTCATTATCTCCTATACGATATAACTACATCTACATTTCTTGTATTATACATACTGCATAAAGTAATGTTGACATTATATATAATGTGATCTATTCATTTAGTGTTTCTTTCATCTGAATTACTGAATTAAGAATCCTGACGGGGGAGTTCTGACTTTTCAAAGAATTCTTGGTGCAGAGAAAAGTACATTGATCGCATTATTCTGAGCGAGGACGTAAATTTGTACCGTATAACAGTGTCTCTTGATGTATCCACAAATAAGCGACTATGTTAAAGGCGTATTGATTTACATTGCTACATGATTGTGTTAACTCTTTGATGTTACACAAAACCCAATTATGTATTTTTAGATGCAATTAAGAAATAAATACTTTGTTCGGAGTGAAGTTTTTATGCTGAGGGAAGCAGTTGCACTGCCGGTTTATTATTATGACTTTCTGATCATTTATTTAGTGCACATTTTGATTTTTTCTAGCTCGTCTCATTTTAAACATGCGCATTTTATTGTCTTGACTTCAACTGCACTTCATAAATGATCAGAATTTGTATCATGTAATGAAATTCTACATATGTAAAGAAAAAACAAATAAAAGAAAAACTAAAACACATGCTTATCATTTGCATGTCGTCTTTAATCATTTTGAGAAAAAAGTGCGGAAATATGTTTTTATTTTCTGTGACCTTTTAGGTCACGCTTCAAATACTCATCTTGTTGGCTGGTTCCTTGTTTTCAAGGTGGAATAGTACATCCTCCCGGAAGCTGTCAAGCGGTACCAAACGACGGAAGTCATGTGACCTGAGAGTCACGCCCACTGTTCTGTTGACGGAAGAATTAGGGTAATGAGAGGGTTCGCATTGTCGAGTCCTCCATCCCTCTACTTTCTAAACAATAGTGGGTTGTAATAGTTAAGTCTTAATCAAATTGGTATTTTTTCCATGATCTGTTCTCATGATGTAATAATGTTATTTTTTGTTTTTAAGAAATATAGCTTAAACTGGTCAAAACTCCAGTTAAGCTGATGCGATGACCCTTTGTCCATATGTTGTCTGTCTTGTAATTTATAAAATGATGGTAAATAATTCTAGCTAAATTTACACAGTATAATGTAACAAGAGCTAGTTATCATGTCGCCTCCAAAGCAAGAGTGTCATTTAGGGATCTGTCTGTCTGTATGTCGTTGGTCGGTCAGTCAGTCCCATAGCTTTAATTAGATACATGTACTTGCATCAAACTTGCATAGGTAATTAAACTTGATGAGACTAAACACCAAGTGAGTTTCAAAGGTCACCATCAAGGTCACATATTTAGGGTCCAATATGTAACAGGGAGAATACCTGTTCTTAGTTTTTAGTAGAAGAGAAATCCCTTAATGTCAAGGTCAAAATTCATGTGGAGGTAAATGAATGTCAAGGTGAGGGTACAAGATTTTGGCAGAGTATACAAAATGTCAAGGTCAGAAAGAAATACCTGTGTATAGAATCACTTAATTTATGAATGTTGTAAGAGGAAAAAAAAACTTGTACAAAATATAGTATGATTAAGATCAAAGTTCAATATGAGGTCAAGGAAGGTCATGGCATATTAAAGTTAAACGCACACTCTATTATCCTTTTAAAAGAAATACTGCATGATAAAATTACAAAGGACTAGGTGCGCTAACCCCTTATATCGGCCCTATAATTTCGACTAAAAATGCTCTTGATAAACGAATGATTAATTATCACTTTTTCAGTGTTGAATGTTTGAGAAATCAAAACAGGCTTTCCTGATTTGGATTCACCATACATTTGACATTTTATAAACTAGAATATAATAGGTATATGAACAATTTTGAAAATAGGGCCGAAATGGCAGGTTACTGCACCTACTCCTTTCTCGAAGTATTCATATTAGGACTTGTCAGGTTCATGTGATTATTAATATGTTCATCTATATATCATACGTCACACAATAGGATTAATTGATGAAGTTTCACAATTAAAAGTTTGATATGAATGGCACTGAAAAAAAATTCTTTGTCAAAGTTATAGATACCTATATCGTAAATATACATATTTTGTTATCTTATATGATGGATAATATTAAATCACAATATTTAAGGTTTCTTCCTCATATATGTAATGTTGTCAAACTTTTTTTTTTTTTGTATTTTTGTTCAACCAATATGGAATTTCACCTTCATTAATATCAGTAATATAGAAGGCACAACCCAGTAGAAGTTCAGATATTGAGTTTAAATCATTACAGAAATATGCACAGTAAATACCCACACTGCACACACATGTTAAATATGAAAATGATGTCCATTTCATTTACCAATATTTCTGTAGAATTTAATTTGATGAAAGCTTTTGTGTGAAAATTCATAGTCATAGTGATCTGTCTGTCTGTCTGATCCTGTGGAAAAACTAACGTGTGTAATTTTGTAAGGTGTATAGTAACTTAAGGCATGGATTTGACCTGTGTAATTTTGTAAGGTGCATAGTAACTTACTGTCCTGTTCACTAATTCCAGAGCACCCTGTTTTCCCGATTTTCTCTAAAATATTATAATGTCATCTTCCAAACAGATATCAGTTTTATAGTACTCCTTTAGTCGTAACAGATAATACCATTGTTTTGACTGTAAATCAGTTAAGTTAGAAATAGGACGGAAAATAAAAAGTCTACGGGGATTTTCTATAGTAAAATCGCTGAATATGCGTAACGCTGGGAGCTTTGACGTCACTGTGTACTATTGTTGAAAAATTAAGATGGAAATTTCCTGTAAACATTTTATTTTTCATATTGCGATTTGAAGGCAGTTGATAGGGTAAGTTGAAGTTAATTTTCAGTTACGACTAAAGGAGGTCAATTCTCGGAAATTATAATTTATAGGAACATTCTTCAGATGACAGAATAAATCGCCAAAACAAGGGTGCTGTAGCTGGATTTAGTGATAAGGACAGTAGTTATGGCTTTTGAATGCAAGGATCTAGGTTACAGATTTAGAAAGGTCATGTGTCAAGAAAACTCAGAGGTCAAAGTGAAAAAGTCAGTATATGTAGAGGGGTCAGAGGTCATAATTACATGTACTTAAATTTCTAAATAGAGGTCAAGAGGTTATGAAGAGAAAAGAGTAAGTAGATGCAAAGTTTTCTCATGTAGAGGATATATAGACAGAAGGACTTTCATGAGAAGAGGTCAAGGTCATTGAATCCGGTCAGTTGAAATTGACAATCGTTGTACCAAATTTTATACTTTAAGTTTTTCTATTTTCTAAAAAAAATATGATCTGCTATTTGAAATGGTATAGGAGAAGTTTTGTGTACCGGTAGTTGTAATAAAATTTGGTGACAAGATATGGGAATAAATTCTAGAGGCAGTTTGGCAGAAAATTAACATGTGATATAGATTCATGTAGATTTAAATGGTTTCTCGTACTTTTGGTGTTTCAAAGGTCTATTTTCAATGAAGTAAAGACTATTGTTTATTTGAAGGTTCAATTCAGTTAAAAATAAAGACCCTTTCAACCTCTCTTTGCATGCACATTTTGTTTAGAGCAGCAACATCAACATCTGTACACAAACTATTCACCGAACATATCACTACGAATAAAGATTGTATATTGTGACTTCATAAATGTTATTTTTGTAAACTTAACACAAAATTTTGACACATCATTTGAAATATCATGTATGCAAATAAATTTTACTGTTATCTCTCTGTTTGTTAACTTTAAATGACAGAAATAGCAGAATGTTTATACGTTGTGTTCTCTTTCAGACTCGCATGATGAATCAAAGGAAATTGAAGGCAGCAACGCTACAGCACGGACACGGAGCCAACACGGTACTACTCTATAGGTCTTCATTGGACTGTCTATCGAGGGTATGTGTATGTGTGTGATGTTTTATTGCTAGGTTTCTATGTATGAGTAAAATAATGCTTAAAGTGAAAATGGAGTTATGAACAAAGTTGCTATTTTCTGGCCAGATTGCTAAGCGATATGCCAATTTAAAGATTCCATTCAACCTCCTAGTACCTTTTCATCAATCTGTCTGTACTTGGTAAATGATTTTGTAAAACAAATTTTGGTTAACACATAATTTAAGTATTCAAACAAAACTATCTGTATATATTATTTATACTATTTTAGTTTATATTGATATGAAGGGTTTTTTGCTAAGTTTGTGTTTTTCTACCAATTCAATCAAAATCATTTCCACAAACTTGAGAGAAAGTTCTCTGCCAAGTTTGTGTTTTCCAGTCTGATCTTTTGAACTTTTTGCCAATTGATCTGATTGGCTGTTGCATTTAGACTTCCTAAAAAAAATGTACAGATTTTCATGTAAAAGTTCTCAATCAAGTTTGTGATTTTCAACAAAATTCAACAACCAGGATGTATCTGAGAAAATTTGTCAGAGAACAAATACTTATGGTTCTCTGACAATTTTGCGATCAATATAGGCCTACCCTTGCCGCTGGTCTCACTTCTTGTCTTTTTACTGTAATTTATAATCTTAAAACACCAATAGATGTAGCAGGAACATTAGTTCTAACAACATGCTCCATGCTTGCAATGTAGACGTGAAGCTTGGGTCAAATTGTTTGATGATGACCTTGACCTAAATTTTCTATTAGAAAATATTGCTTAAAATGATTAAGTATTTTCGGATTATGCAGAATTATTTCAGATGGTGTCTGATATTTAAGCAAATTGATGTTATGAAATTTGTATGGTAAAGTCAGTTTGTCTTTTCCTACCAGCGTTTAAGGACTGTCTCAATAGAATTTGACGATGTCACAATTTAGTCTACGCCAGATACCATCCGTTACAGAAAGTAACTTTGGTCATAAAAAATACCAAATAGGGACAGAAGAGAAAATGTCAAATTCATGAAAGTTTGCATTCTTGATGAATGTCAAGAAGCACTATCAAAAATGATTTCACCGACAACCTTTATTTTCCACTTAAGTGATTCTACTGAAAAATCAGACTCAGATTTCTTATGTACTGTATGCGTAGAATAATTTGTAGTGTTCTTGTGGAGTCAGTTTGTCTCAGAGAATTAGAAAATCAAATGCATAAGTCAATACTCGTAGGGGCGGATCTGCAAATCATTGTCCATGCAGAAAAGGTTTACTTTTATAAAACCGTGTACAGCAAATGACTCCACATTTACAATACATATATAACCTATATCATTGCATCTTGAGTGACCTCTAATCATTTATATTTATTCTCCTCAAGGTCATAAGATTTGTTACCAAAATATTTCTCAACCATTGATCACTATTAAGCTTAACGAGGCTGAGTACAATTAGAAAAATTTGATGACGGTGAAATTTCAATTTCTTTTTCTTAAAATGATATTTGAAGTGCAACAAATAAATAAAGTGAATTTAATTTAAATCTCTTGCGCAGAAATATTAAAAATTTGAGAAAAATCGTCGTTTTGCAGTAAAACTCCATAAGGTCTCATTGTAAGATGCCATTATCTTTGAGATGACCCCTACATAATACTGAACGGTCAACTTCTATTTTCTTTCCCATAAAATGAATTTTATAATACTGCAATTATATGATCCGAATTTAGTCAAAATACCATGGGTAGAAGTTCATCATTTTCTAATTAGACACAGCCTCGTTAATGTCAGCTTTCTCATTGGTTTTCATGTGAATGATATAAAGCATTACATTTGTACATGTACATGTAATATATGTAGATGTTTAGTTTTGTCATAATGAATAAAAGTATTGCTGGTAATATTAGTGAAAATTAAAATGAAAAAATGTGAACAAAATAACAATGAAATATCTCCCCTCCACATTCAAAGAATGAGGTACAAATATCTTATGGTTTATATAGTTATACATGTATCTTTTAAAATTACAGACAGTAAAGACGGAAGGGCTTTCAGCAATCTACAAAGGTTTTGTTCCCACATGGTTCAGACTTGGTCCCTGGAATATCATAGTATCCTTTACTGCTATATTTTGAAATGATGCAATAATGTTCATTTATAGCCATTTTTCATACAATTTATGTGACTTGTTAAGGTATGATATGAGAAAATCAATTTCAGCATTTGACACACTTAGATTAAACTTTAAGGTTACAAATAGCATTACTATAAACTCAATTCCATCACCCCACTGTGACTGAAATCGTGCAAATGTGCAGCGCATTATTTTCAAACATCCTTGAGAGCTTGGCATGGTGTTTAGACATGCTATCCTGTGACTAGATTATCATTCATGCCATATATTTTATTCTATACTGAAAGAATGAAGTAGTAATGCACCATATGATTTACATTTTGTCGAGATTTTCCCGGATTTAAGTTTATGCAGTGCAGTTACATGAGATATGCCATTGATAAGAACTTGTACATCTCGTACCTTTTGATAAGTGCTTCTCAGCATTTCATTTTAAAATCGTAATACATCTTTCAGATAAAGTTAGCTTTTCTATAAATAGTCCAATTCTGTATCTGTTTAATGTTAAACTTGTTATAATGCATCTGTGATGGAAACTTGATCCATGTATTTCCCTTGACACACTTTCATTCTTTGTTGACATATGTCTTGAATAGTTAAGTGTTAGGGTCTGCTAATCTGTATATTTACCTTGACATATATACATATTAATTTTTTCATGACATATGAACAGCTTTATATTATAGTCTGTCGATCTATATTTTTTACCTTGACACAAAATTCAGTTTTTCATGACGTATGAACAACTCAAGAGAATTTATTGACATTTTTGGAGGCCATCTTGTAGGAACCTGTCTCAGTTTACAGCAAAATTGGATCTTATCTCAACAAAATAGTACGGGTGAACTGCTTAGCTGGCTCAAGACTGCCATTTGTAAATGTTGCATTTAAATGATCATTCAAGAAGCCTCGCAAGTACTCCTATCCTGATCTGTTTTTACCAGTCCTCGATGCCTGGAACTCGAATATATTGCATTTGGGATATTTTATTACTCAGAAAAATTTAAAATTTAGCAAAGATATATATTGAATTTCATTTTCCTAGGATCTGCTTTAACTATGGTTGTACATTGGTAAAAAGGAAGCACTAGGCGTCTCTTGTTTCGTACGATTGTTCTGTTGAATTTTGTTTTTCGAAAATGAAATAAAAACAGACCTGTTTTATCCTCTGTATTTATCCTTATATTGCACGTAATTTGATCCAAAAATATGGAACATAGGTTTGTATTTAAAAATATGGATCCAAAATTTCTGCAGATTTTTGACTATTGAGACATAGAATGCTCATTTCTTGTGTATTTTAATTAAATTCTATATATGAACACATTTATAAATTGGAATTTGGAGTCACTTTTCTTCAAACTTGAACGCAATGTTAAGATACTTACAGTTTGGTTTATAACATTTTCCTATGTAGAGAGGAGATACTGTCAAGTCCAAAAGTAGTTTCTTCACCCAAATTATATTGACACAATATTGAACAGGTCTGTTAAAAAAGGAGGAAATTATCATTGTACAATATTAAACTTTCAAATATTTTTTTTAAATAGTATGTATATATATAGATCGTATGTAAGCTTCTATAATTCGTTAACGCACATTTCTGTATCTGTACATATGGATGTAAATATTTTTTATTTATTTTATACCTGTGAAAAGTTTGGTGCAATGATACGCTTTGGAATTTTTTGCGTGTTTTAGCAGGGATTGATGCCTTACTTTTCCATTTGAATTTTAATTGGTCATTTTCAAATTCCTATATTAAGTTATTTTAAAAGAATAATTTCTCAGCAAATCTACACATTTGGGATCATTATTGATTCATGTGCTTATTTTTCAAAGTCCTATATCTTTAGAATGTGCTCACTTTCCTCCTTTCTTATTCAAACTTATTTTAACTTCTTTACCACCTAAAAAAATTCTCATATTCCCCAGAGATTTGCTGCTATGTATGTTATAGCAGCTGAAGTCAAACAAATATTTCCTTCATATTTAATTAACATGGAAAATTATCATACAGAAGTGATAATAGTCCTGCAAAACAATTTCAGCTTTAAGCGTAATTAGTTTTTGTCATTGAGTATTCAATAAACAATTAATATTCTGGGTATCTATTTATCTAAGCTTATAAAATATGGTGATGTTTTTATAATGTCAGGTTGAAGTTTAAGGCACATTTTTAATGTTACATCAAAAGATATAAAATTGGACATTAAGAGATCCATTTTCTTAATGGAAATTTTTTTCTATTACCGAAGCCTTTTTCTTGCTTGGTCCCACAACATGGGCATCAGAGTAAATGGATCTGTACATGAAATTAAGTGTAGTTTCTAATAAGTACCATGTAAGTGAAGGTGAAGTTTTTCGTTTTTGTCCTTCTTTTTCTGTGTCATTGCCAAAGGCATCATACTCGATGGGGGGATGCAGCAAGCCAAACAGGGGATGCTTACTCCTCCCGGGCACCTGGTCTCACCTCTAGCTTGCTAGGGATCAATGGATGCTCTATTCGGTGCTCTATTGTGAGTGCTGTTGAGATTGTCGTCAGGATCTTCTTTATCTCTTTTACACATTAGGCTATAACTTGATATGAATATACGTCCATCAAACATACTGTGAAGGTCAAGCTTGTTGAGACTCAACACCTCGGAGAATGTACTTCAAGGTCAAAGTCACATACATGACCTTTAAGGTTAAAGTCACATACAGGATGACCTTCAAGGTTAAAGTCACATACAGGATGACCTTCAAGGTTAAAGTCACATACAGGATGACATTCAAGGTTAAAGTCACATACAGGATGACCTTCAAGGTTAAAGTCACATACACGATGACCTTCAAGGTTAAAGTCACATACAGGATGACATTCAAGGTTAAAGTCACATACAGGATGACCTTCAAGGTTAAAGTCACATACAGGATGACCTTCAAGGTTAAAGTCACATACAGGATGACCTTCAAGGTTAAAGTCACATACAGGATGACCTTCAAGGTTAAAGTCACATACAGGATGACCTTCAAGGTTAAAGTCACATACAGGATGACATTCAAGGTTAAAGTCACATACAGGATGACCTTCAAGGTTAAAGTCACATACAGGATGACCTTCAAGGTTAAAGTCACATACAGGATGGCCTTCAAGGTTAAAGTCACATATTTTGGATTAAGAAGGCAACAGGCTGCATATGTATGTTTGAATACTATTCATGTAGTTATTTTAACATAGTCACACTGGCTGTTTGTAATTACCTCACACAGTCTGTCTTGCCACGAACTCGATACCATTTTACCTCTTTTATAATATTTTGTTTTATATATTACAAATAGTCCACAACTAATTAATTATAATCTTTGTTTTATATATTACAAATAGTCCACAACTAATTAATTATCACCCACAGCAAAGTTGTTTGGGGATATAGTAACGCTGCTGTTTGTGTGTAATTGCGTTTATATGTATTACATTTTCTTATTTATCATCAGTGCACAAGGGCAGAACTTAAACTTAAGTTTGTAAAATTACTGCATGAATGGCAAGGAAGAAGTTAAGAGAGCTCATTTCAAAAAGAATATTCATTTCATCAAAATTTTGTTTATTTGGTACTTAAGAAAATGTAAGAAAGAATTTTAGTGATTTCAAAGTCATTGGTCAAAAATCAAGGTCATAATCATATTTAGGGAAAATTTCTGTTATTATACAAGAAAGTGTATTTTCCAATCCAGTTATTAAAATTCAACTCCATAGGGATACTTGTTGCTTATAATGGTCCGAAATAAAGAAGAATCCTATTGAATGGGTTAAAGGTCAAGGTAACAGAGCGACATTTTTTTTTACATCCTTGTACACATTTTTCAAAAGAACTTGATTAAACTTTGTACAAGTATATTGATATATTATGATTTGAGGGAAATACCCATTGAATGGGTTAAAGGTCAAGGTAACGGAGAGACATTTTTTTACATCCTTGTACACATTTTTCTAAAGAACTTGGTTAAACTTTGTACAAGTATATTTATATATTATGATTTGAGGGAAACCCATACATTGAAGATTATAAGTCAAAATTCAAGGAAAAAATAGAATTGGTTTGGAAAGAAATTCTTTTTTGGGCTGGAAGATATTTGGGATTGCGTATAGACTCGTACAATGATGTTCCTGTGTGAGGGATGATACTCTTTGTACTAATCTATCGATTTATATGTACATACATGTATATACTATAGGTTACAAACAAATATTATGCATTTAGATAATATAATAATCTTTTAATATTCACATTTTCTTTCCCTGATAAGAGCCATTCGTTCCTTTCATTATCATCTACAGTTGAATTAATGTATTTGTATCTCATGAAAAGATATAAGATAAAATATACTTGTGTTAGAAAATTTACCCTAAAAGAAACATTTTCAAATTTATCCCTGATATCTATTGCTATGTAATCCATTTAAAAAAAAAATATTTAAGGTAGATTGTACCTCTGGTCCAAAATCGGGGGAAATTATGTATGATTGGTTAAAAATGTTTCTATAATGTATAAAATGTGAATTTTTGGATTTTTCCATAGGGTGTAATGTTAAAGTTGGGGTCATTCAAATTTACAGACGATAAAGATGTCCCTACAATCTAGAGTCTATTTGAAAAGTTTTTATGAAAGGTTCAAAGATGATAAGCACGAAAATTACAAAAAAAGTTATCATAGGGAGAATATAAGCTCTCACGACCAGAGGTACGAGCTACCTTAAGGCTCAAATCATACTGCTTGAATTTTTTTTACCGTATCGGATGAAATGATCAACCTACAAATGCTGCTACATTTATATCAAATTGTGAACGCTTAAAATCATGTATGATTCCTTTGTTCTCAACAGATCTTGGTAGACGTATATAACGTGACCTTATAACTGATGTACAATTTTTACTTTATGGTACATGTATGTTATTATAGTTGCATTACTCTTTTTGTATGGAAAATGAGTTGCATTCCTTATTGTACAGATGTTACATAGAGAAGGCAAATTTTTCCTTTTTTTATTTTTGTTACTTGTTGTGGTATGATGCTTATGATATTAACTGTACAGATCTTTTTATGACTATTTTTTATCACAGCAGCGAATAGAAATACTGTGTGCTTTTATGTAAGTAATGCCCCCGCATCTACAGTTTAACCAACGGTACGAGTTTCCTAATTGTCGGTAATTTTAGCCTCTATCATTTCATAGGAAGGTATTATCATTCTGTGAGATACTAGGTGTGGTGGCTTTCTGACGCTTTCGCTGGTTGCTAGCATCACCCATTGAATTTCAGTATTTACTTCTCCTTGATCTAATTTTAGCATTCGGGAAAGGTGCGGAGAAGTATTGATATTGATATTAATTAAAGGGCGACAATTAAGGTGGGTTGATCAATGTCCGCTACTTGCCAATCCCCTGGCATACAAATATGGCCAAAACAAAGTCCAGAATAATTAAGTGGACAAATAAATGTCAAAGTTCAAGGTCAAATTGAGGTGCAGTAGATACCCTTATTTGTGGCCAGCTATTAGTATGTGGATGTTGCTAACTGCAGACATATGAAAATGTCTGCTTAAGGGGAAAATGCGATGCAATGGAAAAGTTCATATGTCAGAGGTCAAGGCCATGTTTTATGTTAATGTCATTTGGTAACCAAAGTTACAAGGTTTTGTTGTTTTGTATTTTGTAAGTTTAAATGTGTGTTTACCTATGATATTATAAATACTCTCCTACTCTCCTATTACCAGTATTAAGACTTTGTTTTTGGTGCCCTATTAATTAATTTTCCATATTCACATTGTTTTTTATCCATCATAGGTTGGAGGGATATCCTGAACCCCCCCCCCCCCCCCTCCCCCTCCCCCCTTTGGATATTTGCTTGGATTCATTAGAACTTTAAATGGTAATGTGCTTAATGTCTGTTTTAAATTGCTTCGATAGCATAATTTATGGAATATTGTTATAATGGAAGAATCAAAATAAATTAAAAGTGTCTTCATAAAGAAAAGTATATTTGACTTTGTCATGAATGGTAAAAAATGTTTGTAGGCTTTATTATTTGTTTTAAGTTTGATAAATAAGAAAGATTATGACAGGTGTCAAATAGAGTTTGATGACCACTATGAGCTTGTATTGTGTAATATCTGATGGATTTCATTTCACTTTCTCATTGAATTTTCTAAACAAAGATATTGTCACCCAGATTTTTACTTGTCCACTATGCTTTAGTGACGTTAACAGCTTGTAGATTTTTCATGTATGAATTATTCCGCTTTGTCAAATCAAATTAAAGTGCTGATAATCTGCAGAATGATTTCTGTATTATTATTTTTAAAAACCCATTGGTATTATAGAGCTTTTGTACTATTCTCACTTCATACATGATTTGGTTCTCTTAATAACGTAGATGGTGTCTGGTAAGAGTAAGGTTCTACTGCATGATAATCCATGCTCATCATGATAACGGGAATGTCACTTGCTCATCATGATTGTGGGAATGTCACTTTATCATCATAATTGTGGGAATGTCACTTGCTCAACATGATTACGGGAATGCCACTTGCTCATCATGATTGTGGAAATGTCACTTGCTCATTATGATTGTGGGAATGTCATTTGCTCATCATGATTTTGGGAATATCACTTTCTCATTATGATAACGGGAATTCACTTACTCATCATGATTATGGGAATGTCACTTGCTCATCATGATTGTGGGAATGTCATTTGCTCAATGTCTCTTGCTGACCATGATTGTTAGAATGTCACTTGCTCATCATGATTGTAAGAATGTCACTTGCTCATCATGATTGTTGGATGCCACTTGCTCATCATGATTATGGGAATGTCACTTGCTCATCATGATTGTGGGAATGTCATTTGCTCTCATCATGATTACAGGAATGTCACATGCTCATCATGATTACGGGAATGACACTTGCTAATTATGATTGTGGGAATGTCACTTGCTCATCATGATTGTGGGAATGTCTTTTTATCATCATAATTGTGGGAATGTCACTTGCTCAACATGATTACGGGAATGCCACTTGCTCATCATGATTGTGGAAATGTCACTTGCTCATTATGATTGTGGGAATGTCATTTGCTCATCATGATTTTGGGAATATCACTTTCTCATTATGATAACGGGAATTCACTTACTCATCATGATTATGGGAATGTCACTTGCTCATCATGATTGTGGGAATGTCATTTGCTCATTGTCTCTTGCTGACCATGATTGTTAGAATGTCACTTGCTCATCATGATTGTAAGAATATCACTTGCTCATCATGATTGTTGGATGCCACTTGCTCATCATGGTTATGGGAATGTCACTTGCTCATCATGATTGTGGGAATGTCATTTGCTCTCATCATGATTACAGGAATGTCACATGCTCATCATGATTACGGGAATGACACTTGCTAATCATGATTGTGGGAATGTCACTTGCTCATCATGATTGTGGGAATGTCACTTACTCATCATGATTGTGGGAATGTCACTTGCTCATCATGATTGTGGGAATGTCACTTGCTCATCATGATTACGGGAATGTCATTTGCTCAATGTCTCTTGCTGACCATGATTGTTAGAATGTCACTTGCTCATCATGATTGTAAGAATGTCACTTGCTCATCATGATTGTTGGATGCCACTTGCTCATCATGATTATGGGAATGTCACTTGCTCATCATGATTGTGGGAATGTCATTTGCTCTCATCATGATTACAGGAATTCACATGCTCATCATGATTACGGGAATGACACTTGCTAATTATGATTGTGGGAATGTCACTTGCTCATCATGATTGTGGGAATGTCACTTTATCATCATAATTGTGGGAATGTCACTTGCTCAACATGATTGTGGAAATGTCGCTTGCTCATTATGATTGTGGGAATGTCATTTGCTCATCATGATTTTGGGAATATCACTTTCTCATTATGATAACGGGAATTCACTTACTCATCATGATTGTGGGAATGTCATTTGCTCATTGTCTCTTGCTGACCATGATTGTTAGAATGTCACTTGCTCATCATGATTGTAAGAATATCACTTGCTCATCATGATTGTTGGATGCCACTTGCTCATCATGATTATGGGAATGTCACTTGCTCATCATGATTGTGGGAATGTCATTTGCTCTCATCATGATTACAGGAATGTCACATGCTCATCATGATTACGGGAATGACACTTGCTAATCATGATTGTGGGAATGTCACTTGCTCATCATGATTGTGAGAATGTCACTTGCTCATCATGACTCATCATGATTGTGGGAATGACGATTGTGGGAATGTCACTTGCTCATCGTGATTGTGGGAATGTCACTTGCTCATCATGATTACATGAATGTCACTTGCTCATCATGATTGTGGGAATGTCACTTGCTCATCATGATGACATGAATGTCACTTGCTCATCATGACTGTGGGAATGTCACTTGCTCATCATGATTGTGGGAATGTCACTTACTCATCATGATTGTGGGAATGTCACTTGCTCATCATGATTGTGGGAATGTCACTTGCTCATCATGATTACGGGAATATTACTTGCTCATCATGATTGTTGAAATCTCACTTGCTCATTATGATTGTGGGAATGTCATTTGCTCTTCATGATTTTGGGAGTATCACTTTCTCATCATGATAACGGGAATGTCACTTGCTCATCATGATTACGGGAATGTCACTTGCTCAACATGATTGTGGGAATGTCACCTGCTCAACATGATTCTGGGAATGTCACTTGCTCATCATGATTGTGGGAATGTCACTTGCTCATCATGATTGTGGGAATGTCATTTGCTCCATGCCTCTTGCTGACCATGATTGTTAGAATATCACTTGCTCATCATGATTGTAACAATGTCACTTACTCATCAGGGTTGTTGTATGTCACTTGCTCATCATGATTATGGGAATGTCAGTTGCTCATCATGATTGTGAGAATGTCATTTGCTATCATCATGATTATAGGAATGTCACATGCTCATCATGATTACGGGAATGACACTTGCTAATCATGATTGTGGGAATGTCACTGCTAATCATAATTATGGGAATGTCACTTGTTCATCATGATTGTGGGAATGTCACTTGCTCATCATGATTGTGGGAATGCCACTTGCTCATCATGATTATGGGAATGTTACTTGTTCATTATGATTGTGGGAATGTCACTTGCTCATCATGACTGTGGGAAGTTCACTTGCCCATCATGATTACAGGAATGTCACTTGCTCATCATGATTGTGGGAATTTCACTTGCTCATCATGATTGTGGGAATGTCACTTGCTCATCAAGATGACGGGAATGTCACTTGCTCATCATGATTACGGGAATGTCACTTGCTCATCATCATTGTGTTAATGTTACTTGCTCATCATGATTGTAGGAATGTCACTTGCTCATTATGATAACGGGAATGTCACTTGCTCATCATGATCACGGAAATGTCACTTGCTCATCATGATTGTGGGAATGTCACTTGCTCATCAAGATTACGGGAATGTCACTTGCTCATCATGATTACGGGAATGTCACTTGCTCATCATGATTGTGGGAATTGCTCATCATGATTACGGGAATGTCACTTGCTCATCATGATTGTAGGAATGTCACTTGCTCATTATGATTACGGGAATGTCACTTGCTCATCATGATTAAGGGAATGTCACTTGAACTAAAAGAAGTAACGAACAACTAAAGTGTTATATTCACAGCTGTACATGCAGGCATGCACTCTTTCACAAAATTTGTATTGAAAATGACATGTATTACGAGTAGCAAGTAGAATTTTCATGGGAAAAAATTGTGAACAAAATTTTTGCACTTTTAGCTACCATCTTGCTTTAAAAAAAACTAAAACACACATGGCTTAAAAGGTAATTTCAAACGACGCTGATCTCAACTTATTGGACGTGCTAAGTACAATGTGACCTGTGAAATCCAATATCAGACCAACTCGAGACTTTGCGTACTCGTCATTCAAGTCCAATAACTCTGGGGAGGCAATATGTTGACGTAAAACTTGACATTCTCAGTGGTTCTTTCCATTATTTGAACTTAAACATACTTTTTGTCCATGATTATTTGTCTCACAGAGTTTCTATAATTAAAAAGGATCGGTTTACTGTTTAAATAGATATCGCCGTATTTAGCTCACCTGAGTCCAAAATTCACGGTGCCGTTGGAAATTGCGTAACTTCATCGTAAGTTGTGGTACTTTCGTATTTGACATGTGCGCTCTTGGTAACAAGACCTTTCTGTTAGTGGTAATGAAACAAAAACAAAAAGAGGGGTGTGATGGAAAAGGAAATGTATCCATATAGAGAAAATTCAGAGCTAAACCCAACAGGGAATGATGATGCTGAACAAAACGACGATTGAATAGTGCATGCAAACAAAGCGATGGTATTTTGTGCTGACATTTAAAGTCCGCTTGTTTTGCTTTAGGATGCTTGGTCTACCTGATGATGAAACCTTGGACCAATAATCACCTCATTAATGGTCCCAGACCTATAGACAATTATTCTGGCCTCGCGTCGTGAGTGACGTCAGTGGTGGTATTCTCCCTCGCACACGGATACTTCCGTCAGCGAGTAGGGAGCTGGGCAAACCCAGTTAATTAAGATTCTGTAAATTGACTATCGTAGCTGAAGTCACAGCTGGTATACATAATAGAATCGATCATTTGTACATGTACTAGAAAATTTAGGATGAGAATGCACCGTCATTCACTGCATCATTGCAATATGCAAAGATGTACAATTCTATTGTATTACGTATGTTACCTGCTTGTATGCATCCAGGGAAAAAGAGAAGGGGTCGCTAGGAAATGGAGAGGGAGTAGTTTTGGCCATCAAAGTCTTTGAATCAGAAAGGGGAGCAGATTTAGACGCACCTGGCAGGTGTCCCGTCCAAAATTCTCGAAGGAGTATGATAAATGTCTTGCTTCCTGAATCATGCCCTAGATATCCGTGCAATCTTTAAAAATGGTCACGTCCCAAATGAAAGTCGTTCTGAACTGATCTGGAACCCGTTAAGGCCCAAAAATCCTATTTCGTTACAGAAAATGTTTTTGGTGCCTCCTCAAAGATTAAATCCTGGATCCGCACCTGATCCGATTTCTATACGAAGAAATGCAATATAAATTCGAAATCTAATTTGTCAAATTCATTAGAGGTTCAGATTCGTACAATCCGTGATATTCAACTTACCTTTTTGAACTATAATCGATACGCGTTACCGAATGTCTGATTTTTAATTGATAGTCGTCATGGTGTTACATCAGAATAACTTTTTATCCTTTTATGATTTCGCTGATGTAATCTAAATTGTCATTCGATAAGACCACAAAAGCATGATCTATCTGATCACATAGGAAAGATCAATCGGTGATCTATATCTATACCATCAGCAATTTAAGTGTCCATTAAGCTATTAGGGGCTTCGTGATCTGACAAAGACGACCAAATATGGATACATGTATCAAAGTTTGTCAGTAAATCAGATCTTTCGAGGTTAACCCCAAAAATTTAGACATCCCCGATGAAGGAAAACAACGATCGCGACGTTTGTACGGTTTATTGTCGAATTTTCTACTTCTTCGAATTCGTTACGCTTTCAGAAAACTATTTCACCCTATCCGTCAACAAAGTCAAGAGTTGACTTCTACTTCTAACATGTTGCCCAGCAAACTTACAAGACACATCTGTGCCCAGTTTCCCAAAAGTTCTTACGAAAAAAAAATCTTCAATTTTCTTAATTTTTTCCATTTTCAAATAAAGGGTTTCAAAGTTTGTCTAAGGGAGCAACCATTTGATTTTTATGGGGGGGGGGGGGGGGGCAGGAAGACTTTGCAAAAAAAAATTTCCGGATCGAAATTTTAGGGAAAAAAATTTTCCGGCCCAAAGGGCCGGCGAAAAAAAATTTCCGGATCATGAAATTGCCCCTCACCCCTCTCTTCTTCCTTTCCACTGCCCAGTAAACACTTTTTTGAGTATCATAAACAAAGTATAAAAAATGGAACAAACTTTACGCAATTTGGAGTGAATAAATAAAATTCAAAAATCATTAGCACCATATAGCCTGTCTCCGTTGAGTATCATTTTAGTAAACAGATTATAGGCACCATATGCCATTCAAGAAATTAAAATGAAGTGATCTGCTTGCAAGAGATAAACTCATTGTGTGTTTGATGTTTAATATCGCCGAAAAATCACGCTGAATTATTTAAACTTTAGGGTAATTTTCAACATTGGAAAATTATGGAAAAAAAATAATCCGGCCCGAAGGGCCGGCGAAAAAAATTTTCCGGCTCTTAAAATGGCCGAAAAAAATTTTCCGGCTGGCAAAAGTCTTCCTGCCCCCCCCCCCCCCTTAAAAATAAAATGGTTGCTCCCTAATTAGGTTGTACGTGTATTATGTTTTCTTATATCATTTCTACATACTTTATACCTAGTTTTGGCATCGAGCTCCTGTGGCAGAAACGTCCAACAACGATATGCTATCTGGATGACAACACACCCAAACCATCCAAACAGCAAAATGTCGTTGGTGGTTTCTGCGGATACTGGTTCATGGTGTTCGTAAATCTACTAGCTTTGGCTGATATTTCATCAAACTCCCGGATCGAGTGTCATTTTAGAAATATATTTGGTTATTGAAATTACCAATCACTGGAAGAAGTTTGACCTCCTGATTTGCAAAATTCATTTTGTGAAATTTGTCACGGAGAGTTGTTTATTTTATAGGACAGGAGTCAAACATAATTTAATGATAATGAAAACTGCGTAAACAAAATATTTCGCTTCGGGTAAGAAAAACGTGCCTCATAGAACGTGGCCTTCCGTAATTCCCACGGTTTGATTTAAGATTGCATGCCGGTTTTCGTTTGTACTAAAGGCCAGTTTCCATCATATTGAGCGATCTCATGCAATCATTCCCTCCACTCTCTCTGAATATGTTCCTGGCTTAATTAATGATTACCTGCTTTGACGTGCTGGGGTAATAATAGAGCTTTTCAGTTTTAATATAACGAAATACCAAGTTCATATGCACTATATGAGGAGGTGGATTGGAAGGGGAAAACAAATATAAACAAAAATACAAACATTTAAAACAAAAACAATAATACAAACAAAACAACAAACGGTGTGGGGTTTTGAAAAATCCATTTTCAATTTCTGGAATTAAGTTAACAATAAATAGCCCCTCTCGGTATCTGGTATCATGCTATTGTACGACACTGTAGGTTACTAAATAAGCACTTTAATATACGAAAAACGTGTCGAAACGTGTCGATTTCAACTTCAATATCAAAACACCTTCTTAAATTGAACTTCCTACCACAAAAACTCAAGATTCGACGAAAACACTAGATCCTTATTTTTCGTACAGACATGTCTATTTTCATTTCTATTTAATTTCATTTGTATTCATGTATCAATTTAATTTCGAATTAGAGATTTTTGAACATCTATTTTTCGACGATGAATCTGCTAGGGAATGCCTTATGGCAGGCAGACCGAAATCCTGTGTGTGACTTATATTGACAATGACCATATCCCAATACACAGTAAAAAATCATTAATTCAGGAAATCACAAACCGGAGGCATACAAAATCAGGATAAAACAGGAACCAAAGCAAACAAAAAACCTCCACCACATGAAAAGAAGCGAACTCCCAATTTAGAAGCGAGACCAGGTGCCCAGGAAGAGTCAGCATCTCCTGCTTGCAAGTAACACCCGTCGCTTCAATTCGGCAGAAATATCGCATCCGTTGACTTCCATTTCGGAAGATACAAGTAAAGTCTGTGGTTGGATGGTTCAAATGGTCTATGACAGAATATCATCCACCATTCTGGACAATGGGACATCATATTGTATGCCGAATTGATATGATCACAGTCATGTAGTATTGACGTTATTGTTTGTAAGTGGTGTTGTCCTCAGTTAAATTACATGGTCACATACTCAATTTGAAGACAAAGAATGGAAAATGTCGCTAATAATGTGAAAACTATAACATTTGTCGCAATTATCATCGCTTTATTTATCATAAATGTTTCAATCGCAATTTAAACACGATTTACTACCCACTCGTCATTCCTCATTACGTAGCAACAATGTTTTGAATGGAGTTTTTTTTCAGTTTTCATATAGATATTAGATAAGAATCATTGACTTAATTATGGGAAAGTACGTAATTTATTTTTTCGACAGCCTATTGAGTATAAAGGTTGTATGTATAGATAACATAAATTATATCTTTCATTCTTTCCCCTTCTTTCTCTCGGCATTATTTATGATATATTCGTCTGATTTAGATGAATAAAAAGAATCACATTATACAATATTAGTTTCATAAGTACACAATTCGAGGATAGCCTCCCTGTCCGGGCCAGTTTTAACTTAGGGATTGATTCAGAAGCTCATGTTAGCTATCTCCATCCAACGATTGGTTCGTTTTGATTTCTTTGATATAGCTGCTAAAGAGATTTTCAGCGAAGTGTACTGAAGATAAGACCCTATTTGAACCTTTCAACAAAGTAGTTTATTCACCGCGAATGCCCGTACATTGATGAAATGTGATGAAATTGTGCTTACCGCGATAGCTTTGATTTACCGCGATTCGCGGTGACATTGAGCCACCATGAGAACACCGCGTTCACCATGGTAACATGGGCTTATCGCGATGATATCCTTCCATCGCGATGCCTGTTATTCGCCGCGATGAATTGCGTCAAACCATGGCAACTTTGTTCAATCGCAATGACACTGATCATCCGCGATTATATTTTTCAAATTGAGAAAACAATTGAAGACCCCATATTACTTCAGTACTGCATTGGACTGGAGATCGTTCATTAGATTAAGCTGTCCTTCGTGTTTCTGTGGAGCTGTGTCATTGTCTCCGTCTGTTTGTCCTTCGTTTTTCTATGGAGCTGTGTCATTGTCTCCGTCTGTTTGTCCTTCGTGTTTCTATGGAGCTGTGTCATTGTCTCCGTCTGTTTGTCCTTCGTGTTTCTATGGAGCTGTGTCATTGTCTCCGTCTGTTTGTCCTTCGTCTTTCTATGGAGCTGTGTCATTGTCTCCGTCTGTTTGTCCTTCGTGTTACTAAGGAGCTGTGTTATTGTCTCCGTCTGTTTGTCCTTCGTGTTACTAAGGAGCTGTGTCATTGTCTCCGTCTGTTTGTCCTTCGTGTTTCTATGGAGCTGTGATATTGTCTCCGTCTGTTTGTCCTTCGTGTTTCTATGGAGCTGTGTCATTGTCTCCGTCTGTTTGTCCTTCGTGTTTCTATGGAGCTGTGTCATTGTCTCCGTCTGTTTGTCCTTCGTGTTTCTATGGAGCTGTGTCATTGTCTCCGTCTGTTTGTCCTTCGTGTTTCTATGGAGCTGTGTCATTGTCTCCGTCTGTTTGTCCTTCGTGTTTCTATGGAGCTGTGTCATTGTCTCCGTCTGTTTGTCCTTCGTGTTTCTATGGAGCTGTGTCATTGTCTCCGTCTGTTTGTCCTTCGTGTTTCTATGGAGCTGTGTCATTGTCTCCGTCTGTTTGTCCTTCGTGTTTCTAAGGAGCTGTGTTATTGTCTCCGTCTGTTTGTCCTTCGTGTTTCTATGAAGCTGTGTCATTGTGTCCGTCTGTTTGTCCTTCGTGTTTCTGTGGAGCTGTGTCATTGTCTCCGTCTGTTTGTCCTATTTTCTTTTCCGGTGAGGAAGTCCTGTTATATACATGTATACTTTCTCAATAATTTGTAAGACTTGTGATTGTGATTTTTGGAAACTGATTTCGGGTTTTGTGTTTTATTTTCAGGTTTTAAGTTTTTCTGCTTTTTTTAAACTAAGGAATTGAAGAAGCTCATGTTTGCTATTTTCCAATAGTTCCGTTTTTCAATAGATATTCAGTAAATGTACTGATGATAAACTCATATTTCAAGTCTGTCAACAAAGATTTTAAAAATACTTTTATCCAAACATACTGAAGTTTATTCTTAGCTTTGTTTTACCTCGATGCGCGATGACATTGAGTCACCGTGATTTTATCGCGTTTACCAAGGTAAATCTAGGACTTTGATTCACCGCGATAACATTGTGTTCACCATGATATTACCGCGTTTACAACGGTAACACTAGGACTTTAATTCACCGCGATAACATTAAACAAAGGAGGGGATCTCCAACAACACCACGTTGTAGCACCCACAGCAAAATCCCAAAACACCCAATGCAAAAACACAAAGCAGACAAGCACAGAAAGAGACGCGTAAGGGACAAGGAACGTCAACGCACAACACAGAAACATCAAACACAAAGGACTACACATAAACCAACGAGACCAATGGGCAACCGGTGCCGACTTAGGACGGCCATCTGCCACGGAAATAGCAGAAGGTATGGTTATCCTGGATTACGTGCGCACAACCCTCCCACTTTTCCGATTACCCAGAGGTCTCGAAGAACGTACAATTGTGGTGTAAAACAACCTCCTCACTGTCAGATGACCACACACAAACAAGACCGCAAAACGCAGGGGCCCAAGCAACACAGATGAATATGTAAATGGATATAAAAAGAGGGCGTACGTAATACACACCGTGCTCCGCCGCCGCGAGCTCATGTTTGTTATCACCCGAGGAGTCCGACTGACATTCAGAGAGGACAGGTGGTCGGGGCCCTGTCTTCTCTAAAGAGGTTTGGACAGGGCCCGTCATGGAGTCCCGTCGTCACAGTCAGTCAGAGTGCAAGTTTTAAGAATGCGCTTGTACAAGACTGTAGATTGGTCAAGTACCAAGCCTTGTGTCCGTCTGGTGACATTAGGATCATACCCACGGTATAAAAGGCGTTTGATGATTCTGACGCATTTTCGATAGTGATGTTGTCTATCTTTGATCCTTCTTATCTTGTTAATAATGTCACCGTGATATCACCGCGTTTACCACGGTAACACTAGGACTTTGGTTCACCGCGATAACATTGTGTTCACCACGATGATATTGCTCCATGATATCACCGCGTTTACCACGGTAACACTAGGACTTTGGTTCACCGCGATAACATTGTGTTCACCACGATGATATTGCTCCATGATATCACCGCCTTTACCACGGTAACAATAGGACTTTGATTCACCGCGATAACATTGAGTCACCGTGATATCACCGCGTTTACCACGGTAACACTAGAACTTTGGTTCACCGCGATGACATTGAGTCACCGTGATATCACCGCGTTTACCACGGTAACACTAGAACTTTGGTTCACCGCGATGACATTGAGTCACCGTGATATCACCGCGTTTACCACGGTAAAACTAGGACTTTGATTCACCGCGATAACATTGTGCTCACCGCGATGATATTGCTCCATGATATCACCGCGTTTACCACGGTAACACTAGGACTTTGATTCACCACGATAACTTTGAGTCACCGTGATATCACCGCGTTTACCACGGTAACACTAGAGCTTTGATTCACCGCGATAACATTGTGTTCACCGCGATGATATTGCTCTATGATATCACCGCGTTTACCACGGTAACACTAGGACTTTGATTCACCGCGATAACATTGAGTCACCATGATATCACCGCGTTTACCACGGTGACACTAGGACTTTGATTCACCGCGATAACGAGTCACCGTGATATCACCGTGTTTACCACGGTAACACTAGGACTTTGATTCACCGCGATAACATTGTGTTCACCGCGATGATATTGCTCCATGATATCACCGCGTTTACCACGGTAACACTATGACTTTGATTCACCGCGATGTCATTGAGTCACCGTGATATCACCGCGTTTACCACGGTAAGACTAGGACTTTGATTCACCGCGATAACATTGAGTCACCGTGATATCACCGCGTTTACCACGGTAAGACTAGGACTTTGATTCACCTCGATAACATTGAGTCACCATGATATCACCGCGTTTACCACGGTAACACTAGGACTTTGATTCACCGCGATAACATTGTGTTCACCGCGATGATATTTTGTCACAATGATATCACATCGTTTACCACGGTAACACTAGGATTATTGTTTCGTTGCTATTACACTGATCAACCGCATTATATTTTTTAAATTGATAAACTTCATAAAAGTCTCAGTCCTACACCATGTTCAATTACATCTACATATTCTTAAAGTAAGGAAAAATTAGCAGGAGGAATTGCGAAATTGCGTTGAACAAAATTTTTCTAAATCGACGTTTTATCAAAGATCATATAAGTTGTATCTGGAATAAACATCAAAGAAGTACCCATCAGTTATTCACTCTCAAAGTCGAAAGCCATCAGAATTTCCATTGGAACAGTTGTGAATCCCGGAATAAACTACATTCCTAAGTGAGACCAGGTGCCCGGGGAGGGTTAGCGTCTCCTGTCTGCATGCAAAACAATATCTTAAAATAAATATAGACTATGAAATATCGAAAACATTTGTGACGGGAATGTGGCAAAAACAAGATTGACATAGAATTGAACACGTTTTAGTTGGAAATATTTGAAAAAAAATATCCAAAATATGCACACATGAAAGAACTCAATTTATGACATGACTATAATCCATGGAGATATAATAATTCTATGACGGATACGCAGATGACTAGATGACTATAAAACCGTTATGGAGATTTATCTATGATGTTGTAGAGATGGCTATATGACAGATAGAGGGCGACCATGGATGTGACTATATAACGTATATGGAGATACTAGTAGTTATGTTTACATTATATGTAAGATATAATATGTATATGTAAGTTTATCACATGATACACCCGTTATGCAGTTCCATAAAGCCATTTCATGAATATATGATATGATGACACGTTACATAACGCTCTGCTTGAATGCGATTGGTCAAGTTTGGAACCTAATCACATAAAGTTTGACAAGTGTGACCTTTCAAATATCGGTCGATTGTTAAATTTAGACGCGGATTCAATATCAAAATGTAAAAATGATTAAAACTGTTGTAGAATTAATCATTGCATTAAAATACTAAATAAATGTGAAATATTTTTTCTCTTACGCACAGAATATATCTATACGATGAGTTACTACTTCTCAAGGCGTATCAGACGACCTGTACATATAGGTCACAGCGTGGTTCGCCTCTTATTCTCAGAAACTTTGATTTCACGTTAGAAATTCACATATTTAAGCAATATCATGTGATAAAAAGAATCTCAAATTAATTTTCATTTCATACGATGTATTACGAAACGAGTTGTGGGTTTTATATCCCCGAGCCTTGGCGATATGACGATTGCTAAGATGACTATATGGCGGTTATTGAGATGGCTATATGGCGGTTAATGAGATTGCTATATGGCGGTTACTGAGATGGCTATATGGCGGTTATTGAGGACTATATGGCGGTTATTGATATGGCTATATGGCGGTTATTGAAAAGGCTATATGGCGGTTATTGAATGGATATATGACGATTGCTTAGATGGCTATATGGCGGTTATTGAGATGGATATATGACGGTTATTGAGATGACTATATGGCGGTTATTGTGATGACAATATGGCGGTTATTGAGATAGTTATATGACGGTTACTGATATGACCATATTACAGTTAATGATGGTTATCGAGATGACTATATGGCGAATATTGAGTTGGCTATATGAAGGTTGGAGAGATGGCTATATGACAGTTGTTTAGATCGCTATATGATGGTTATCGAGATGACTATATGGCGAATATTGAGTTGGATATATGAAAGTTAGAGAGATGACTATATGACGGTTAGTGAGATGACTATATGACGGTTATTGAAATGGCTATATGACGGTTACTGAGATGACTATATGGCGGTTACTGAGATGACTATTTGGCGGTTATTGAGATGACTATATGGCGGTTATTTAGATGGCTATATGACGGTTATTGAGATGACAATATGGCACTTATTGTGATGACTATAGGACGCTTATTGAGGACTATTTGGCGGTTATTGAGATGGTTGTATGGCAGTTATTGTGATGACTATATGGCAATTATTGAGATGGCTGTATGGCAGTTATTGTGATGACTATTTGGCGGTTATTGAGATGACTATATGACGATTATTGAGATGGTTATATCGGTGGTTATTGAGATGACTATATGGCGGTTATTGAGATGACTATATGGCGGTTATTGCGATAGCTATATGGCGATTATTGAGATTGGCATATATGACAGCCATAAAGATGGCTATATTACAATTTTGGAAATGGCTTTATCTATCTCGTTTGTGATGTCACCTTACAGTGAGAAGTTTTATGTTTATTCAACAATTGTGCGTCTATGGAGACCTCTGTGTATCCGGATAAATGGGAGGGTTGTGCGCACGTAATCCGGATAACTAAACCATTTGCTAAAAGCCATCTTCTCAAGACAAGTATACGTAATACCTCACTCCCCGTTGTCGGATGTCATACATAAAACAGCGTCTCCGGTAAGTGTCGTAGTGGAGAGTATATACGACAAGATCAGAGTCCATATTATATTATACTTTCATATAGAGGCAATTTGGGGAGTAAAATCATTCAAACACATTAACAAGCACTTAAATTGCTAGTAATTTATACGATTTTTTGGCCTGATAAGTCTCCACTACGACACTCACCGGAGACGCAGTTTTGTATGACATCCGACAAGGGGGAGTAAGGTATTACGTACACTTGTCTCGAGAAGATGGCTAAAAGCAAATAACCGTCCAAAGTCGGTGCCGGGTGCACATTGGTCTCCTTCCTTTTATGTCATTAATGTTTGATGTTTCTGTACGTCTGTTTCGATTGTTATGTATGATGATGGTTATGGCGATGGGTGTATGATGCTTTTAAAGGTGGCGATTTACTTGTAGGAATTTGATGCAACTTGGTACATTATCACTATCATTGTCTAACATTCACGTCAACAGGTGGCGTTATAACCATGAAATGTCATCGTGAATTATCACTATCAGTCTAACATGCACGTCAATAAGCGGCGTTGAAATGATGACCTAAAAGCACCTCTTTTACAGCTTTATAATGTATTCGTCAATACATTCAAAGATACTATTTACTCATTTAAAAGCCTGTAAATATGACAATTTAATTTGAGTTTTAACAACTGTTACCAGTATCAATAGTCTGTATTTATATTTAATTAAGTCTTAGTTTGTTTTTAATTTGGTCAACGAGTAGTTAAGACTTTTGAAGTTTCATATTACATCTACTCGTATTTAAATTTGTGGAAAGAATATCATCTACAATGGAGAACTTATAATTCTATGATATCGATTTCAACATTATGATCAACACAGATATAAAAATTACTTCCTTTATTGCAGAAAGTAAAAAGCAATACGTATTAAGGGTTTTTGGCAAGAAATTGTCTACTTTAATTAGACCATCAATCCGCGCGTGAAATCATGACCAACGACAAAATGACGACGGGTCCACGAGGATCCGGTTTCCGGGATTAGGAAGGCATAAAGTCGAAATATAATTTCCTAGAGAGCCAAATATTTTATTCCTGTAATCAAAGATTTTTTTCTTTATCTGTTTTGATTCACGAGAAAGATTTAATCAATAGTATGTATATAAAGCGATACAAAACTGAAGCGCGCGCACTTGCTATGCTTGTACGATATGTATCAATGACTGGACAGGTGAGCATTATAGTATCTGTGATATAGACAACTTGACTGTTGTTCATTGCTTGAGGCATTTCGCTACATCCAATATATAGGGAATCTATTGGTTCCAACTCCCCAGTCTATCAAATACGAAGCGGTGGAGCAAAAGAAATTTCAGACCAGTTCTTAAAGAGATTTTGGTGGCGCTTAATTCTGTTTTCTTAGGAATCGAAACTTCTTGTGCCGGGGAGAGGTGAAAAATTGTGTTTATCTTCATGGAAAAAGGATCATATGAGCAAAATCAATTGATGCCCACTGAGGCATAGAGGATCGAAACTGGATGTACACTTTATGTGAAGTGTTAATTTAATTTTATGCTTGATTTTAATCTTAGAAGATCGGCTCTGTGCGTCTCTTCTCGCTTGAACCCCAAAGTAAGGTACCTAAAGACGCTTTAATCTTAACTTTATTGTTGCTTTGTGGAAAGAATCGTGCACCAGGAGAAGATTCTATCAAAGAGATTATGTGAAAAGAGTTGAAAAGTATAGTTTCTCATGCAGAAATCGTTGAGGGAGATATATAGATAAATCAATCTGGATTTCGTCTCAATCATGACATCTTTTTCATTTCTGAATTTCGTGACTGAACTACCTTTATATATTACGTTACTGACATATTAATGATAAATCAATCGAGGAAAACAAAGTATTTGTGTAGGAAGCCAAAAAAATTATTATTTTACCTTGAATATTACCAACAAATTAATATCTCGTATTTAATATCTAGTGAAATGGAGAATGGGAATTATTAATTTGCAATCGACAGCTGATTCATAAGTTATGAATCCAATCTATTTCGCTATTATACTTTTTTTCCCCGATAAAAAGTCCTGACGGTATGTTTTTGGTAATGAATTTTTTACTATCAAATCGATTATCGAAAATGTGGTGGCTCGTTTTGCAAAAGCTACAAATTATTTGAAAGCATTTATCTCAGCTTACAAAACACCGATATATAAGTGCTAGCTCTGCCTGATTTCAATGATTCCTGCAAACTTTTCGCAAACGATTCTGATGCGCAATGATCCTTGGGACGCCTTTAATAACATGTCGGATATTTCCAAGGAGTTTAATCTGTCAGGATCTAACGAAAAGATAAGTGGAATTCATTTTAACCACGCCAACACATCAGAATCATTATGGAACTTTTCAAAAAGCGGAAATTTGACCGACGAAACGGAAGGCCAGCGGAACTGGCCGATCTTGCTACTGACACCTTTGATATTTTTCGGTGTTGCCGGAAACGTGTTGGTGTGCATGGCCATTTCTCTAGAGAAGCGTCTTCAGAGTGTAACAAATTACTTTCTCTTGTCGTTGGCTGTCACAGACCTACTAGTCAGTGTGATCGTAATGCCGTTCAGTATCATAAATGAATTCACAGGTAAGAAACAATTGTTGTCAATTATGAAGCGCTCAAAAATGTATTTTGATTATGAGGTGAAAGTATTCCGATTTTGACATGTGTTTTCTAGCCTAGGTTAAACTTGATGAATTACCTATCTAATTAGCAAAGGAGATGGTTAAGTACGTCTCTCTTTACCTATTATAAGAACGACACAAATATTAATTTTCAACAAATTCAAGGATCGTAGAATGTGTCTATAATTCTGACAGAAATTGCAAAAAAAAAAAAAAAAAAAAAGAAGGGTTTTTATCAGTAACAAAAACATTCCCCTTTATCTCACTTTAAGTCCTCCACTTATCATATTAACCTTATAATAGTGAGCAAATACCAAGGGGGACCAGATAAAAGATGGCATTCTATTCCGATAATGTTACGTCCAGTTATACTCAAAAGTTCATGCCGCTTATGTAGTTAAGAGATAACCGGAAGTGAGCATCGCTCTGTGATTTTAGAAGGAATTAAAAACTCTTTTTCTTCGATTTTGAGGCGCCGATTCCGTGTTATCTTAGATAAATAGTTTTGATAATATACACAGAGGATGTAACCAATCATTCATGCAGAGAAAATATATGAAAAAATAATCCCTCTGTATGTCCGTTATGTAAATGGTACAAGCATGTAGTACTTTTTCATATTCAAGAGTACACATCTAGAATTCCGCTGAGAAAGTATAAGAGGTATATACAAAATTTCGTATGATTGCTCTATTCAGCTTGTTCGCTCGTCGTACGGTCTATCAGATAGCAGTGATTGGAAAAGACGGGCCATGTGCCATGGTCACATTAATTTAAAAAAGGCCCATTGAAGTCCAAGTACTTTCTTTATAAATGGCCCGATGTAATTTTAGAAAATCATGGTAAGTTGCCCATTCACAAAATTTCCTTCCCAAATCACCGAAATTGTCTGTGCTATGATTTAGAAATTAGAATGCTACTAAGCTTTATAATAAAATTGGTTTTGCATTCTTGATTTAAGGGTGATTTTGACCTAGACTATAATGGTCATACTTTGCCTATACTGACTACTATTATAACAACAGGGTAATTCCCGAGGCCATTTCTTGCTTTTGATCTCTTTTTTGACCTTACGAAATTGGAAAACCTACAATACCAGTCTTTCAGAAGCAAACTTAAATAACGAAGGTATTTTAATACGATATCCACTTCTGTAACAAAAAATCTTGATCAAGTTAATTTAAATACATAACAAATTTTCAATTAAATGTTGAAATGAAATAGAAACATTGGTACAATTTCAATATCGTTAGACTCACAACTTGTGAATATCTAAATTATTTATGAAAACAAGACACTTGATGTTAAGGGATTTACTGATTTTGATTTTGTTTGTTTTCATGCTTTAGACAAAGTGGAATAGCTGTCAAATTTCTGTGTGTAAAATGTTAGGTATGATACTGATTGAAGTCAAGGTCAAGGTCACGAGACTTGGTCCTTGACATTTGATGTCGGGCTTTGCATAGGAAGCATGTCCTTAATAATTTGGAAATAATTATATCTAGTAAGCAAATTCTCCATGTTATATGATAACAATATATAGATGTACTAGTATAAGTGGTTTGGTCTATGTTTCAATCTGATTGGATGATGAGTTGAGGTCAAAGTCACATGATACTAAATTGAATGACCTTCAGTCTAGACGTATATTATTTTGAATATCAAATACATGTACAACATTTAACTTACAGTCCTTTTGATCAAAAGTCGTAGGGTTAATAACCAGAAATGCAGTGTTCATCTTTGATGTGAAAAGTGTAAAAGGAAAAGGATTTTGCTGCTCAATTTTTTGCGTCTTTGATACAACTTACTTGTATTTCAACAATTATAATGATCAGAAGACATTGGTGATAGAGGAGGGGGATTTAGCTCCTTACTTCGCCATAAAATCCCTGTAGCTTTACTTCCTCTTCTTAATTTTATGGTCTTACGTAAAATATTTATTGATCCCATCTGTCTTACATCTACTGTACATGTATGTATATTGTTTAGCCATTCTGTGATTTAAAAACGTCCTTTTGTTTAAAACAATTAGTTGGATTGCACAAAAAAGCGAGCTTGCGCTTCCGGTTGCTTTCGGTATTTAGTAAGCCCCAAGACCCGGCCTTAGAACTGATATGATTGTGTTAGCGCATCGTGTTTATTTGTCTACAGTGCCGGTGGTCGCTATCTCCCAATAGAGCGCTACAAAAACACATCGGAATATTTATATATTTACACCACAATGCATCATATCAAACAAAAATATATTGAAGTGCTGACAGCTATAAACTCGCAGACAAATTAACGGGAACCTGCTGAACTTTACTATCTCACTTTCGGTTATTTCCGTAGAGGTTCGGTTACCTTCGGGTTCCCGAGAGGAAAGATTAGTTTCTACGATTGAGACGTCTGTAATAACATTCAGTCATTTGGAACTGAATGAAATCGCATATTGCTACTGTAGACTACATATTACGTTCATGTAGTTGATAAATACAAAAAAAGATATGAGGAAATTGTTTTCTAGGGGAAGCATACCTAAACACAAACAAACGCACTAACTTCTATTTCCAGAACACATACACATACAGATAAACACACACAAAACACACTAACTACTATTTCCAGAACACATACACATACAGATAAACACACACAAAACACACTAACTACTATTTCCAGAATACATACACATACAGATAAACACACAAAAAACACACTAACTTCTATTTCCAGAACACATACACATACAGATAAACACATACAAAACACACTAACTTCTATTTCCAGAACACATACACATGCAGATAAACACACACAAAACACACTAACTTCTATTTCCAGAACACATACACATAAAGATAAACACACACAAAACACACTAACTTCTATTTCCAGAACACATACACATACAGATAAACACACACAAAACACACTAACTTCTATTTCCAGAACACATACACATGCAGATAAACACACACAAAACACACTAACTTCTATTTCCAGAACACATACACATACAGATAAACACACACAAAACACACTAACTTCTATTTCCAGAACACTTATACATTACAGATTTGAATCCTTTGCAGATAAAGATTGCATGTAAATTATAAAAATTTATATTAATTAAGCGAAAGAGACAGGAGCAACCCGAGCCGTCTATTTACCGACCATTTACAATCGAACTCGACAAAATTACATTTGTTGTATATAAATCCTTTTAATTGACCATTCAAACGAGACAATTTCAAGAGAAAAAAAGGGAAATGAACTAAGAGCCACATTATCATAATTGTAGTATTACTATAAAGAACGGGCGTTGCACAGTTTTTAACCATGGGAATCTCAACAACTCGCCTGTAAGAAAATGTCACCGAACACGAATGCTACCTATAAAGGCTATGAATGATAAGGTTTTGCAGAGTTTTTTTTTCTAAGTAAATGATTTTTATTTAGACGATGTTTCAGAAAAAAAGAACAAAATATAATAAAACTTTAATGTGATACGTGCAATATATACATGTAATGAGAATTTACTGATCACATCTGCCTTTTTCCGTATTGTGTGAATGCTCTTTGGTCACGTGATTTTTGGAAACATATCATTCATTCGTAAAACGCACAGTGAGTTGACACCTTCTAAAATTGTAACTCGATAATTATAGTATTCTCGTGTAGAGAGTTAATATGATCATTATGTTTCCAGGTTTAATGAGTGGTTTCGGAGAACGAAATTTTCGTATTTTTTGGTACCGCTTTTTAATATCGCCATTTAATAAAATTTGCTTGAAACAATCAAAGTATTTGCTTAAACAAATCCTCCCTATTTTGGTAAGACAACTATACTACATGTATATGTTATTTCATCAATATGTATCGTATTTTTACAATATCATCAGAAGAGGATGTCATGTGATATATCACAATATCGTGACCTGATATAGATCCCGATATTAATCAATGGCAAAAAAAGTTGGTCCACTAAGTTCATACCCAGGTCGGCCGTTCATTTGTGGTATAACGTGTACGTCCGAGAAAAAATATAAATCAGATTTCTAATTATTTGTATGCAAATAATTTATCTTTCTTTGACATTATTGATCACATACAATAGTGTCGGAAAACTGATCGGCAACACACATAGTATCCACACGCGATATAGACACATGGAATAAATAAAAGCAAAGTTCATGGTCTTTAAAAATTGACAAAAGATAACCTTTGCGATCAAACCGATATGGCCAATAATGAATTATCAAAAAATGACAATGAACCTTTTCGAAATAAAGAAATTCAACGAGGGGTTCCACAACATTAGTGTGATTACTCTGAATTATTTTTGGTTTGAAGTACATCATAGTATGGTGCACCATTGGCACCAGAGTTTGGACACGATTTCAAAGGTCTGACAAAGGTCATTGTGTGTAACCCTCTGGGAGATACGATCTACTCCGAGAGGTTCACCACGATGGACAAAGGTTAGCAAAGGAAACAAACACAGTGTTCCAATAGTGTGGTGTTATTGTCTCCGTCTGTTTGTTCCCCTTTTTCTCGTCTCATGAGTGTGTGTTCCACTGTTATCACTGTTGGGGATTCCCCTCCTTGTCTTTGTTTTGATGTTATTGTCTCCGTCTGTCTGTCCCCTTTTTCTCGTCTCTTGAGATTGTGTTCCATTGTTATCACTGTTGGGGATTCCCCTTATCTTTGTGTTTGACTTTCCCTCACTTGTGCTATTTTTACATATAATGAAACATTTATTGTCAACTTTTCTCTTGTATTATTATTTTTACATTTGATAATGAAACATTTATTGTGAACGTTACACTTGTGTTATTTTTACATCTTATGCAACATTTATTGTGAATGTTTCACTTGTGTTATTTTTACGTATAATGAAACATTTATTATGAACGTTCTGTCTTGTGGTTCATTATATTAATTACCTTCGTACTTGGACCACAATGGACATAATATGGTAATCAAAATAAAAGTCAAGCCTCGTCTTCTTTGAAAATTAAGACGTAAAGTGAAAACATAAAATAGAGTTACGGTGGACCTTAAGACAAGGAGGTGTGGAATTGTGGGTAATGTAAATGTCACTTTCAATTTACTGGAGAAAAGATACATTGCTTAGGTACTCTTCCTAAATTCTTGGATAATTTGAGCTCAGAAAATTGATCTTTTATTGGTGCTAACGAAAAATAGGCTGGAAAAGGTCTACTTGAAGATCAATCAAGGCAACCAAGCGGACATTTCTATCAGTGTCCAGTGATCCAGAATAACATGCTATGAAACCGATACCGAGTCAGATACGACATTGTACTTTCTATGTCCTTCAAGGTTTTTTTTTTTTTTTTGGGGGGGGGGGGGGGGGGGGTAGTCGATAAGTCCGTCCGTCTGTCTCTCTTTGGCTTATATTATATATATGCGCTTTCCTCACATTTTGTAGATAAGACAAAATCATAAATGTACAAAAATAATTTTGATCGAGGAGATCCAGGATTAAAAAGACGTTTGTAAGAGAGATTACCATTAGGTTTTGAAAATCATTCAAAATTCAACATTAAATTTTTTTACTGATGTTGGCAGAGTATGAAAGAAACTTAGACAGATATAGTATGAGAGATATAATTTAGATCTTTAATCCGATCTTTTGACAAAATATGTATACAGGGCATATATATTATTTTATTTCGCAAAAAAAAAAGTTTTATTAAAATATTTCTATTTAAAAATATTTGATCAAAGTTTTGTTTGATTGAAAAAAGTATAAGAATTATATCTTATTTTAACGATAAAGATTTATAAAAACACACAAAATTTCACAAAACATGAAATTGAATTATCTTTATCAAATTGATCGCTAAACTCGGAGTTTAAAGTCATGGAATGTAGACAGTTAATTGTGGAATTGTCCGGATGACTGGGCTGGTTTTGAAGACAATGTGGATCCGATATTGTGCATCCCCTATTCTTAGCGCGCAGTCAAATACAATGTGCAACTCTGTTTTGGTCTTTGAAACGCTAATTCGATATAAATGAATCTCGGGGCTTTTTCTGCTCATTTTATGGCCGAAGTTCCGCCCAATTTCCTATGACTATCGACTAATCATATCTTTCTCCCATTTTCCAGCCAGAAATTCCCAATTTTTATAATGCAAAATATTTACAAAAAATGCTGTCAAATCATGATTTTTATAAGATTTTTTTTATGATAAGAAATTGCTCCAAACATGTAAACAAAAGCCAAACATAAAGTAAGATAACACTAGAATGTTCTCAGTGCATAAAGATAACTTTTTAATTGGTCATGGTGACATATTTGATCTCCTACTCTTTGCTGCAAATTTCCAAGTATGAGCAAAATGCCGTGAAATTCCAAATTTTAGCACCATGGGCCATGTTCCTAACAGGGAGAAAAAAGCCCTGGTGATGGATTTCCAAGTTTTGCACAAATTGAAATTGAACTTATGTTGAAGTTTGTCTCTTATCTCGTCGTTCTTGTACAGACAAAAGAAATATGGAGTCTAAAAGGAATGAAATATTTTCATTGATATGATTAGTGATAATAATAAATGTGAAGTATGTCATTGATAAAAAAAAATACAAACAAATGATTTTGTGCTTTCATTTACAAATTTATAGGAGACATTTTGGGTATCATAAATGATTTCATAAAAGAAGAAGAAAAACGAGAAGCATCGCAGTGATTTTTATGAAACCATAAGTTGGAGAGAGACACTGCGAGTTGATGGGAATTGATCATTTATTGGCATTAACAAATAGTAGGCTGGTGAAAGGTTCCCTTAGATACGCTAGAATACTTTCCTAAATCGATATAGGTATTTACGCAGACCAATAAGATGGTATCGATCACTAAATTAGTCATATCGACAAAAAATCGCAACAAGTTGACGTTAGTCCAATCTTCTATAATCAATAAGGGACCTGTTCCTCAATACAAAATATGTTATTAAAGCACTCGCGTTTCTTTTTCTATCTTTACGTCATTAGACAAGTTGTTGTTACCTCCCACAGGTTCTGTTAACTCTTCGTTTTCAGTGTTTTATTTCATCTACTTTCTATTCACATCAAGATTGTCATTCAGTTTACTTGTACCATCGAAAACACACAGGATAGGAATTTTGTAATTTGTACCGAATCTTGCATTGTGTTTTTGACAACACTTGTTCATTTGTGATACCCTGCATTCTATCTGGAACTGCTCATTCTGTTGAGAGAAGTCCGTGATTATCCTGAGATGGGAATATTTAGTACCACCAATGAGAATCAAGTGCCCCAAACATGTACATGTCTAGTGCACTTATTTTGCTGGTTTTAGTCATGTTAAAAGTGATTATTATACCTCTACTGATTTTTTCCCATATAAAAAGAGACTCATTAAATTTAGCGAAATCCCTGCAAAATCGCCTGATAAGACTATTTCCCTGCAAAGGGGTGCGTTAGTTGAGAAGACTATTTCCGTAGGGAGTTAGTTTCAAAATGGGGCGGAGCTTCTTTGGGGTGTGTCAGTATCAGCCAACCAGCGCCGTTGAAGGTTGATCGGATGACGCTATTAATACGCGAGCAGAGTAATCCGCCTCCTATCCGCATAGCACATAAATTAATCCGCAATAAAATAAAACAATCAAAAATTAAACATGTACGAGTATGATAAATGATGTTTCTGTTTATCTTATCATAAAAAATTAATATTTTCCGTTACTCAGTCATTCAGCCGAGAAGGCAAGGCAAAATCATTAGAATTTCCATAACCATGTGAACCTAAGAAATATGTTTGTTTCGGTATAATGTTTGTTTCTGTATACCTAAGAGATATGTTTGTTTCAGTATAATGTTTGTTTCGGTATAATAAAACAGTTCAAGTATACCATTGAGGGAGTTAGCACGATGCTGGTTCCCCGAGACCAGACCTATTTCCAGAGGCGAAGCCGAAGCCTCGGGAAATAGGTCTGGTCTCGGGGAACCAGCATCGTGCTAACTCCCTCAATGGTATACATTAACTGTATTCTATAGTCATGTAAATAGTCTTTGTTGTCCTTGTCTTGCGTGTGGTACTCCAGGGGTCATTAAATGTCCTTTTTCATACAAAGCATGTCTTCTCTCTTGCCACAGAGTTGAAGCTTATCTGTTATTTTTTTTCCTCCTGTATCATTGCTGTTAGAGTCAAATTTTGAACTAATCTTTGTTTATCGATAAACCAGTGTTTTATACCAATGTTCAATGAAGCATAGCGGACATTTTAATTTGCTGCGGTTTTATAACTTTTTGCCACGTGCTGTTCCGGATGAACGAATCCTGACCTTTGAGATAAATCTTATCTTATTGGTCGTTTCCTGACATTTTGATAGTGGTGAAATTTCCCTTTTGATGATTTTATGGCGTGATATACTCTGTATTTATTGAATGGCGCATGCGCGATAGAAAATGCAATTCATTTTCCTGTACGACCCTTTTTGGTCACTTCCTGTAATATACATGGAAATTTTATTTCACATAAATTCACATTTCACTTTCACTTATTCAATTACCAATTTTCATAAAATGCGTTGAATTTCAGGAAAAAACTGACTTTATTCTATTGCTTATCTGTTGTGTGTTTGAAGCTTGTTGTTGTTGTTGTTTTTTCAAAACCTACTTTCGATATATTTGCTTTCAAACAGAATAAATACTTTTCATGTATTTTTATTTTAGGTATAATCGTAATATACTAATTTTAATGTTCACAAGAGTACGGAACGTCATATTCTTGGAAGAGTGGACATTTTGTACTTTTCATGTATTTTATACCATTCCTTTTTATATAAGAATTTTTGCGTGATAGTTGATACTATATGTACGATGAGACTCCACCTAATATGGTACATGAAACCTTACCAAGATAGAGATAATTTACACTTTTCTCCTGTATTTTTAAAGTTCACAGACACTTTAACAATCAGTAATTTACACTTGTATCCAGTTTGTCGATACCTTTAAAGTCCACATAAACTATTGTACACCTTGAAAATTGAAATTTGAGATTTTTGTCAGAATAATGTCAATATTACCTGATGAAAGGTAAAACTTCATTTGCGTAACATAACTGAAGAGTACAAAGCCATGAACATATCTAGACAATTCTGATCAAAATTAGTCAAAATTCTGTATACTAGTAATTATTAGTAATCTACTATTTTGATGAAAACCAGGGGTTCCAAATTATATAGCACTCTTTCCAGATCCGCACACGATAGTTGCACCCTTCATTAAACCTTGACCTTTATTTCTTGCTGATACTATGATTATTAAGCTTCATATTGCCCCACGAACTCAGCGGGATTTGAACCCTGAATCCTTAACCAAATCATAACAATTATCACCAGTAAAGCTCCGTGCTTAAATGTAAGTACCTCGCATCAATTCCGTTCCGTCTGTACTTTAAGTGCCGAATTCTTCCGCATACCGTTATAGGTTCCTCCTTTTCGTATCGATTATGGACTCATTACTGTCGGGTGTAATCTACATTACACAAATATGAAACCAACATCAAATCAATATAAGTAAGAGGCTTACAGAAATCTGACAGTTCATTGGACTCCAAACTACTTACTACAGATAAGAAATTACATAAATTGACGAGAATGTAAGAAGAAATATTTCTCTTGAGGGATTTATCAGAAATCATTCCTCTTTTGTTTCCTATGTAATGTTTAATGGCGGGATATAGATGTTGAGCTAATTTCTGCAATTGTATCATAAATCATAGATATCAATTCAGACATTGTCATATTCAAGAGCAGAGCGAAGCGTTATTGGTAGAAATGCCTTTGAGCATGTACATAAGAGATGTAATTGCATTTTCATATCAATATTCTTGTTGTATATTAACTAATTTTTGAAGATAAAATCGAAAGTGGATTCTATTATACCATCTGTGTCAATACTATACTTGCATTGTACGGAACATCAAAAGGAGCCATGAAAAAAGCAAGAAAAGGGCCCCAGTTGTAATTTCATTTCATTTCAAAACTTAGACTACTTTACAACAGATGTTGCAGATGTTCAAGTTTTATACAATATTCCAGCAAGCAAACTGATATGCATTTCTCCGTCAACAATTCTAAAGTTAATTCTTTATAGAAAAGACAAATTCCACTTTCATCAGTGTCAACAAGAGGGTTGTCAATAGTCAAAATATTATCAAGTACAGTTATATAAAACATTTCAGATCATCATTTTTTTCCTTGAATGTTTTCCATAAACTCCAAACATAAGAGAACCAAAATAAATCCTGACAAGAGGCGCACAGTTCGTACACATGGGAATCCTTTCAAATGTATTCACCATATCTAACATAAATACTGTCCAATAACCTTACTGTATACGACATGCAGAAGTTCAAGTTTTATAATATATGTATAATAATCCCAAATCATACATTTTTGTGTACTTAAAGCATGCTCGCTGATACGAACTTCTCCGCGTTTACAATTCTTGATTCTTGTTGTGGATAGATTTAATTTCATTAGAGTAAAAAATGAATTGGGTCGTCAGTCGTCAAAATATCATCAATACATTGTACCTTAAAACTTTTCAGGTAATCAAATTTCCTTTGCTTTTACTGTTTTCGACTACCTACATTTATCAGAGGACAAAATGAAATCCTTTTAAGAGGCGCACAGTTCGTACCCATTGGGAGTCCCTCAATTATAGAGAGTTTCACCATATCTATAACATATATACTGTCTAAATGCTTTGTAACATTAAAAAATTCAAGTTTTATACTGTATTTCAAATCATATTTATGAACTGCTCACTGACTTCATTTACAATTCTAAAGCTAATTTCTTAATATGTGGTTAAATTTCATTTTCATGAATGTCAAATAAAAAGAGGATTGTCAATTGTTAGAATTAATCAAATACCATTGAAATATTTAGTACCATCATGAATGTTTTGCACAATATCATTTAATTTCCATTGTCATTTTCAAGAAACGAAGATTCTGATTGGCTGAGAAATTTTGTTGATACATCGATCAACTCAATTTTTCACGGAATGTTATTTATAGCACTATTTTTAGAACCGGGGATTCCCTCTAACACGAATGAGCTCGTTGCTGAAAATACAATTTGTTGATGTTTGCTTATCATTTCAAGGGTACCATTTCTTTTCTACGTACTCAAAAATGAACAGTGCATGTAGAATTTGCTCAAACTGGTCCTTATTCCAAAGGTATAGAGAGACGATCGTTCGCTGTTTGAATCATGGTGGCTACCATAACTTGTTTTGGCAGACGTATCACTGCGAAACCCTCCGACTTACGAAATATAGTGCGGTGATTGATTGTTTTTAGATCCAAGAAAACAGTCTGTTTTCCATAAAAAGATGAAATAAAATGATAAGAAATGAATCTCATATTTTTTTTCTGTTAATGCATCAACAGAAAAAATAAGAGATCCATTTCTTAAATCCTCCATAGGAGTACAAAGAATAAATAGGGTGCACCGTTCGTACCCATGGAAAACCCTTCAATACTAGAGTTTCAACATGCTGTCCAGTAGGAAGGGTAGAGCTTTTATCGATAAAGACTGTCAAATACAACCATCTGTATAAAGTTTAGTCAATTTACAAAAAAAAAAAAAAAAGATTCCGTCTCAAAATGTAAAAATACAAGATTTTTAATATTCTCTCTCAACATCTTCATCATTAATGAGGTCCGTGAATCGATCGTTAATTTTGTATGCAGGAAGTTTTGTGTATATATCAATATCAAAGAAAACTACACCTTTTCCTTCTGTTTTTTTTTTCTTTCTTTTTTAGTTTATCGAGGCATCAACAATTGAACATCAAAAGTTGAGAGAAAATTAATACATTATGGTCGTGATTTCACACGCATGCTAATAAAATGTAAAGGGGCAAAGGGACACAGAGGCAATATAATAATACCAGGGAAGGGTACATCCAACCGGGCAAAAATAACATTTTCGTCGGATTTTAAAAATGCAAAGAAGAAATCTATATAATTTTTTTTTTGCGAATTCAGTGAACGAGTTATGTGAATTTTGACAAATTTCTGGGATAGATTGGGTAAGCCCATTCTTTACAGAAAATGATTCTTATAATTCATTTACGCCTGAAGTTGTTCCTGATTGTTATAAATAAAACACAGAATAATTCATTACAACGCCAGCACCTTTTTTTTATATTTTTCTACAGAATATGTTTTATTGATATAGATATAAACGTGTGCTAATTTTCACAAATAAGTTTCAGCATGCATTGTTGAGATCATACCGTACATTTCGGAGTGTAGATATACCTATGCCAACTACCTTAATTAATTTCAAGTCGGAGAAGGTGATTGATGTCTGCGATAAAAACCAATGAAACTGAGAAGTATCACATTTAAGTAGACTATTTTCGAACACGCAAATCACGTGACTGCGGTTATAATAATATTCTGACACGTTTCAGAAATGAAGTTATTTTGATAAGATATATAGAGTGGGATCCGATACTCTATATCGTACCGGAATCTAACGTGATATAATATTTATACTTTATGTTTTTGCTCTATCTCAAGTAGGAACAGCCGCGCACTATTTTTTGTGTCGGAGAAGTTTGATAAATATACATTTATTCTTATTAGTAGTAGACCGCTCTTTGTTGTGCAATGTGATAAATTACGTTATGTACTTCAATATCAACTGATTAATTTCAGAGGTTGGTCTGAACCTTTTCTATCATATTATTCTAATCAGTATGAAAACAATTTATAGCCTTACACAAACCTATAGAGTCTACTTTAGCTATGAACCTTGCCAGACTTGAATTACAGAGAGCGATAGAAGGGGGTATTAAATAATAAACGATAATTTTACTTTCATCTTGTCTTTCAAATATTTTAGCGGCAGATCGCAAACGCTTCAAGATTCACCGAAAATTTCCGACGACCCATTAGTTCTTATATAACGTCCATTTGTCCAAACGTCCACCAGTCCGAAGACAAACTATATATACATGTATAGTTCCGACTTGTATACTATACATTTATGGACTTTCCGTAACTGTTTTATTCTATAATTTCATTTTGATTCATAATATATAAATAACGTCGTCATTTGCAGAAGTTAGTGGGGGTAATCTCGATCTATTTTTAGACCGTGTTATATGTAATTTATCCAGGACGGTCGGCGACGTTATCAGCCAATCAGAGCGTCGCTATTTATAGTTTATAGAATAATATAAATTGTACATACGAAGTGATATCAGTAAATGGAAATAATTGTATTATGGCACTCTACTGAATAAGAAATGTTATTGTATGATTCGAACCGTTGTATTAGCATGTAGATGTTTGCTTCGCTGGCTGAAGCGAGCTCATGAAAAACATGTATAAAGGGCGGATGGTCAAGATCCGGTCCATTACTCCTCAGATACTAGTATATGATTCTTGGTATTTGCATGATGTTTTGGTTTGATTTCTTGGGATTTGGTGGGAAAAGATTTTCTTTATTCTTTGCTTGATGTTCACTTTTATGACCCCCCCCCCCCCCTCCCTCGCTGGAAAATGCTGATAATTTATAGTGAGTTATGTGTCCGTCCGATTAATTCCTGCTGTTCTATCTAGGGTTGTAATGCTATGGTAATATTCTTTTTATGAATACCCTCCCCCCCCCCCCCCCCCCCTAAAGTTCTAAATGTTGGAGTGATACCTGAGAGAACGAAATGCAGGCATTAGTTTAGTGACAACGTCTTCTATATAACACAGGCGCGTAGTATTATTCCTTTTTCTCCTATCTTCACAAAAACAAAAGGAAGGGATGATTAAAGGATAGGTCCGAAAATTTGCGATTGCAAGGATCATATAGCGACTCCCTTTTCTCAAAATATAGGAATATAGCTATACCTTATGTGGAAATATAGGCCAAATATTGAAATTTATCGAAAAAAATGGGACAGTTGTAGGACATTTCGAACTTTAAAATTAAAATTCAAAAAGCAATTGACAAAATATTTTTCCTCAAGGTAACTTTATATGATCTTAAACAATTAAAATACTGTACATGTAATTCAGTAAATCATAATATAAAACCTATGATAGAGATAGGGTGGAGGCGAGCGCTATTGTCAGAAATTGTTGCAAATCCCATGAATGAGTCAGAGATGAGGCAGCGAAAATGGACATAGCAATTTTGCGGTCCTTTGAGGCAAAAATAAAGGATTAATAGGAAAATTTCTTTTATAGGTTCCACATTAATAGGAGTTAGAAGACAGTTATGACCCATACGATTGTTAATATTGTACACAATTCATTTAGAAAATTAGATATTCGACGAAAAATGTTAAAGAGTTTATAAATAGAAGCATCCAAAGAAAGATATGGAGCTAGCATTTTCAGATTCATATCTCAAATATAGGAACTGCAGAAAGAAACTCGTCGTCACATCATCCTCTATCAGAAAGTGCTTGAAAGTTGTGAATAATTATTGATGGTCTATTTCACTTTCGCTTTCGGAGTCAGATTACTCCGCGCAACAAATTTGTGAGGATTAGTTTGCATACTTCACTGATTGGCAGAAATTGAGATTTTCTGATAGTGAATCTTTTTCATGTTGATAAATCTCATTTGAGCGATGCCACCCTCCGGGATCTTTTCAGAATAGAAGGGTTAACGACCTGAATACATAGAGTAAAATGGCATCCTGATAGATGCACATTTATTGGTTCACAAAGCACGATTGTTACCTTTTAATTCCAGTATCAATCTTAATTGTTCATTTAGATTATCATAAAGTTCTGAATTGATAACATTTTCTGATGATTTTTTTTTTTTTGGATTTGAAAATATTTTCTGTCATGTGTGGCATAAACAAATTTGTATTGAAGACTGAGAAAATGGATATATGTCACTAAATATGGCATCATGATTACATTTTTAATTCACCTAGGGGCTTAACCAAAAACATATCAAAGTTAATACATTGTAATCATATGTTCTGTGGTTTTGAAAAAAAAAATATACGTAATAACGGGAAAAATAAGTATGTTTAACAAGTCCCCCCCCCCCCCCCCCACGATTCGAACTTGAAGAAGTGGTTGTTTTCAAGCCTTTGTTTCATTGCCATGTTTGAGATACTATCACAATTCTGGGGCAGCTCTTACGTAAAACACCATGGAATATTGATAAAGACTATCTAGAATTCGGTTCCATCATCTCGGCGGTGTTCGCCATCTTTGTGATAAACTGAGTGATATTCCACAGCCAAGTGTACCTGACTGTTTTATGCACACTTACTTCATAAAATAACCGAGGTCTATCTTTATGAAATGAGATTTTACCAACATGAAACTGGCATTTGTTAACTTCTAAAAATGGACGATTTACTATAGATATAGTTCACTTTTGTACGTCGTAAGGATACATCAAATTATACGCCGTACCATCAAAGTTTGGCAAACTTTCAGAAATCATCGTTGAAATATTCGGAATTCAAATAAAATCGATAGCGCTTTGTGATAAAAGTTGAGATTGTCAATCATATCACACCGTTGAAGATATACTGACAATAAAATGCTTCTTTATGTCGATTGTTCTGTTATGAAACCGGTGTACCACTGAAAATGGCTACTGTTGAAATGTGACGCTAAGATCATTTCTCAAAATTGAAAATTGTCTCGATTAAATTGGATGACAACTTACATGTAAAGACATATAAAAAGACATTTTAATGTACACATAGTATAGAAATGAAAAAAAAAATCGACACTAGTATTTATCAACATTTTATAAAATGCGCGGAACTATAGCACTTGAGTGAAAAAGGGGGTACTCGAGTCATATTTATGATTCTCATACGTTCCTCATCCCATCTAACCCCTCTAACTCTCCTCCTTCTTGAAAGAGAGAAACCAAAAGAAAGAAGAAATCAAATAAACAAACCATGTATATAAATCACCTTCGTCAAGAGAGAGAGAGGGGGGGGGGGGTAGAGAAACATTATACGATGGTTCACAAGGAACTATAAAGATCCCTTGAATTGATGATTTGAATAATTATTTAGTTAAACATGCAGTATGTAAATATATTTAATTTCAATTCCTCCGCGAGTGAAATCAAGATTATCACTTTTTCATATAAAGAATTCCTTCATATTGTTATGAAATAAGTTAAGATTTTCCTCGGTGATATAGATTTACCGAGCTAGCTTCGGGCTCGCTAATTAGATCTTCGCTCTCTCTGATACATTGTCTTGTATTCCATTCCTCTCAGCAGAACGTTTTCATGACTTTGCAATTTAAGAAATGCATTTTTCTCGCGGGCATCAATTATGTATTGCACCTTGTGAACTTGGATTTCTAGAATGAATAGGAAGACAAAACAAACTGTAAAAAGAGCAACCACAAAAAATACACAGGCAGTATCGTTTGAGACTAATGAAGGCATCATGTGAGGAAAGTTAAATATTCGATATTAAGAAAGTGCACCAGGTTTGCATCAAAGCCAAAGTAATACATATAAACATTTTAGTTTCATCTGCTCTACGGTTGAAATTGGGAGGGCATATAAGGCCATACATGTTTTTTTTCCTTGTTAAGCAGCAGGTCAAGCAGTAGAAACATGATTTAAAAACAAACATCAGAGAAACATGAACATCTGAAGAAAACGTAAGAAATATCCAAGAGAGCAGCATCTCATGCATCTTCATAAAGCGCGACTCAGACACAATTTTTTTTTTTTTTTTTGCAAACAATATTCTGAGAGCCTACCCGCCCACTGACTGTTAACAAAGAAAAAACTTGTTGTTGGCTAAGTGTACCCGTTTCAGAAAATTGCCGTCATTGTAAGGCATGCAATTAATGTGTATTTCTAAAGCCTGAAATGGACTGAAAAGGACTGAAATGCAAAATCTGGATACTGTAATCTGAATTGTCATTTATTTTTATTCTTTATATTTTTTGGGGGGGGGGGGGGATTTTCACGTCACGTATTTATGAAGAACTGACTGAATAAGTTTTGGTACGAGTATATTTTGTCTGAATATCATTCATCAGATGATCAGACTCCAGGCTTCCTGGTACGACCATCCTTATAATGTATAGTACAAGAAGATGACCAGACAGCGTGAGGTGTTGATATCTGTATTACTTTTGACCAGTGGTTTGAGCACAACAAACTCAGTACAAGATACTGACCGATAGTAACAAGCGAACGTCTTCAGGGACGGAAACAAGGCACCCTAATGACTGAAAATCATCAAAAATGAACGTGCTAGTATGCAGATTACGTTATAGACAAAAGAAAATAAATGTATAAAGCTTGAATACTTGCAATTAGAAATTTGAATTCAGTTTTTCAGTTTTAACCCTTTTGTCGCCATTTTGAATACGAAACTGTCAGAATATTCTCAGAGAAGTGAAAACTATTCATGAAGCCAACTTTTTGACAGCAAGATTTGATTCTTTGCATGTTAATCTCAAATATATTCAACCAATACAAAAGTCAAAATTGTGTTCGTAGTTAAGACATCCAAATTATAGAAATTACATCACTGCGTGTCAATAAAATGTACAACTATGTGTTCGGCACAAATTTTCAATACCCAAAACGTGTTTACTTAGATGAGTTAGTTTTCATTTTTGTTGAAACTTCTGACCATAAAAGAAAAAAAAACCTTTTAAAAGTTGATAGAATAAGGCGAAGTTATCCCGATTTCTTGGACAGATACGATGCCATATATATAGTGATGTCGTAGAACGCTTATATATTTGTTTTATTCTACCAAAGTCACAGTAAGATTGCGAAACAAAATGATAAAAGGAAAAAAAACGCGAAACAACCAAACATACACAAAACAAACAGGGGTGACCCGTCTAAGGAACAAATACGTGAAATAAGAGAACAACAAACTCTTTATGCATTATCAGAAAATGCAGTGGATTTTTGTCTCCGTTTCTCTGAAAATTGTCTTATTTTATCTTTCAGGTCGATGGCTGTTTGGATCAATAGTGTGTAACATGTATGTGACGGCAGACGTGTTTATGTGTACATCCTCCATCCTACACTTGTGTACCATATCCCTGGAGCGGTACATGGCCATAAGAGCACCATTAAGTACCAGGAACAAATCCCGTACAGTCGTCATACTGAAAGTAATACTTGTATGGGTGACCGCCATGGCCATCTCTAGCCCAATCACTATCCTTGGGATGATAGATGATAAAAATATCATAGCTCAGGGACAGTGCATTATCAATAATGACTATTTCAAGCTATATGGATCTCTCTGTGCATTCTTCATTCCTCTTTTCGTCATGATTTTCTCCTATAGTTTAACACTGTTTATTCTGATTCGCCGATCTAAGAAATGCCATTCAAGGAAAAAAGAATCTGGGCAGCCTCAGATAAGGCGCTCTCTTAGCAGAAAGACAGGTCTAAAGAAGGTAACACGGGTCCATTTCCACGCTAAAAGACCGAACAAATATCCAGCCGAAACGCCTAATGAAGTTTACACCGCCATGATCCCCAGAAAATCTCGTTTAAAGCCCCAGGTGACTAGCCTGTCCGAGGGCGACCTAAGCAGTTCACCCCCAGTTATTCCACGTGGTAAAGTGTATAATTTCAATAACAGATTATCTTCACCCAATGATTGTTATCGAGAAATAAAGCGCGAAACCACACGTTTTCAGGGTGATAATGACCAGACATTAACCGGAAGCAGAAGTTTACCGAAACAAAATGGCGTGTCCGTGTCACATGACCAGGCGCACAGTCACTTGAGCGGATTAGTACGTAAGCACCAACTTGTCATAAAAGCAGCTAATATCTTACTGATGAGAAAAACGTCGCCGGTGTCGCCCAAAAAGGATGACGTCACTACTGAACAAAAAGCTTCTAAAGTTATAGGAATTGTATTCATGATTTTTGTCGTCTGTTGGGCGCCATTTTTCATAATGAATGTGATACCGGGCATGTGCAAGCAGTGTTACCTCAATCCAACTCTTATGACAGCTTTTGTGTGGTTAGGATATGTATCTAGCACTCTAAATCCAATTATATATACCATGTTCAACAAAACATTCAAAATTACGATGAAAAAATTGATAATGTGCCAGTATGACAAACTACAACGACACAGACCAGTGAAAAGTAACTGGCTAATGTCGAATGATGGGGGCGGGTCTATATATAACAAATCATCCAGCAATAACAGTCTGGGACCAGATATTGCATGTTAGATTATTAATTAAAGAATTAATTGATCTATTATTTATTCATGAATTTCAATTTTCCACGCTTAGATATCCCATGATAGTTCATCTAGTCACAGTATTACCTTTTGACCGTGCCAATACTCTAACGTCACGATAAACGAGAAATGTTATTTAATGAATAAATTAATAAAGGTAAATGAATTTCATGTCTGTTGGAATCTTTTAGAAAAAAAGTTGCAATAAATGAAACAACACTCTTTGAAGGGAATGGAATTATATATATATATTTTAAAGTACACTCTCGTTCCACACCTAGAACTCTGAGAAAATGTGTTTGTTTTCCATTTATACCAAGGATATGCAATGTGTTTTCATCATACCATTATCAGTAAAGAAGTAGATGTTTACTCATACCGGACACCTACGGATTTCATATTAAATGGATACTGATTTCGTATTGTACTAGATATTCTGTTTATACTACCAAGATATTACGCTCTTTCATCACAAGATTCATTCTTCATAATTAGGTCTTCCGACTTCCGTCGGAAGACCTATTGTTTTCGTAACCGTGGAAAATTGGATCAGCGATTTCTCAAGAACCCTGTAAGCTAGGACAATGAAAGTTCTCCAACGTTACGTTTGGAGTAAAAGCTAGATTGGTCTTTTTTATTTTTGGTCTCTGTTATTTTTTTATCATGTTTTTTAGTAGATTCAAATATTTGACGGGAGCGTCGAATTACTCAAAAGGACCGAAAATTTCATGTTTTGCTATTTGTAAGCTTAAATATCTCGTATTTTGCTATCTACAATTTCCATTCTTTTTGAAAGTCGACAGCCATGCAAGATATGAAATGCTAGATGCACACTGTAACGATTTATTACGATGACGTCCTTCACCGTCCTTCATATTTCCAAATTCAGAAGTTCATAGGAGGAAGACACTTTTTTGCTTATAATAGTAAACAAAAATTAAGCTTATGAAGTTTCCTAAAAATTTCAATATTATTATTTTTTATCTATATATCTGTCTTATTTAGTCTTTCTGATTTTTCCTATCTCTTACTGTTGAAAAGATATGAGCATCGAAATTTTGAGTTGGGTATTTCGATACACCTTCACGCCAACAGATCGGGCGCACACTAAAATTGGTAGTCCGAGTCCGACTCGAGAAAAGCAGTGTTGAGATTTTCAAATTCCGATTTCACGGCAATGATGAATATGCATTTCATAAATACATTTCGATATACACAATTTGATTTTAAAACATTTGATTAATTTAGAAGAGATCAGCTACAAACCAGAATTTACACACAAAAAGTGGTAGTTTGATTCCGATTTCTAACCTACAAACCTGTTTCTAAACTTCAATAACTATATTTTGAACCAGTGGCGGATTTAGAGGGGGCCCAGGGGGCCCGGGCCCCCTTTTTCACCCAAAGTTATTGATTCAGAATACTCTTTTTATGCTTAATCTCTTTACTTTGGGGGAAATTTTCGGCTCGCTTCGCTCGCCACACTTAATTTTTCATTAGCTGTCTATTTTTTCGTCTTCACTTTGTCTTGAACTTTCTTTGTCATCGTGTTTAAACGGATTCATATGTCATAAACATATACAAAATTCTAAATGAAATTAACACTTGAATAATTACCAAATGCTTCATTTTCATGGGCCGATCTAACCAGTTTAGACAGGTGGATAGTGGGGTTGCAATGCCCTAATCTTCCCAACCTTCCCCAATTGGTCAAACAAAAATAGAGGATGGAAAGTGAGAGAGATATTGTAATCTTATGACAACATGTAACCATCTATTCAAAAAATTTCCCGGCTCGCTCCGCTCGCCAATTTAGAATAATATATATACATTGTACATGTATGGATGACTGAACCTACGCTCGACAGTATACCTATAAACTTAAGTAAACGTATCAAGAAACTCTATCTTCTAAATGCAACATGCAGTTGGAATGACCCCCCCCCCCCCCCCAACTTATTAATTAAAATCACCAGTCTTGAGCTTCAGTTTGTGGAGGTCTTTTTTTTTTCGTCTTCGACCATTTTTTTTTTTTTTTGCTTGTCAGTTTTTCTTTGAACAATTTTCTTCGAGCTGAAACTTTGGGCCCCCCCTTTTCTGAAATCCTAGATCCGCCACTGTGAACATCAAGTTTAATTTCTAATTCTAGCAAACGTTCGAACATAATTTTCGGTTGGTTTATTTACAAATTGATGAACAATTTCTCCAACATTCTTCCCTCTCCTCGTTTTTCGAAAACAGTTCTGTTTATATTGAACGATGTCGCCATGATGGAAATTCAAAATAAACTTTGAAAAAAGGGAAGGGGGGGGGGGGGGGTCCAAATTTGAACCTGAACAGCGAGAACCTCATGGTATTTATATATATATATTGAACGTAACTTGTTATTACCATTTCTCTTCTCAAGAAAATTGGTTCTACAGCTACGAGCTCGCCTTTTTTATGGGGGAAGGGGGCAGGAAGAATTTGCAAAAAAAAAATCCCGGCTCTGAAAAATGCTGAAAAAAATATTCCGGCCCAAAGGGCCGGCAATTTTTTTTTTTCCGGACCATGCAAAAGTAAGGATACATTGCATGATATGGAAATTTTTGCTGGCCCTTTGTGCCAGACAATTTAAAGTCAAAAAATTAATTAATATAAATACAAACTGTTGACATAGCTGTATCTACCAGAGACCTAATACGCATAGGCACAAAAATCTAGAAAAGGTTCTATTTAAACATCATACAATCTGTCTGAAATTCGCTAATTGCAAAGAGACATCTGAAGGAACGGTTATTAACTCATACTCTGTAACAGCGGGGAGTTTAACTTACACAGACATTCACAACATTTGACAATTTGTTTAAATCCGGCCCGAAGGACCGGCGAAAATTTTTCTCCGACTCTGGTAATGGCTGAAAAAAAATGGCCTGCTCAGAAAATTGCTGAAAAAATTTTACCGGCTGGCAATAGAATTCCTAACCCCCCCCCCCCCCCAAATCAAATGGTTGCTCACCAACAATTATCGGTTTGAAAATTTAATGTTACTGCTATTTGAAAACTTAAATATATAATATAAATACATGTAATGTGACGTCCTTCATATTTCCAAACCAAAAATTGTATAGGAGGAAGACACTCTTGTTGCAACCGCAACAAGAAACCTTTCTAGTTTCTTATCCAGTCGCAGTGTGCAACGTTGGGAAAGACACTCGTACAAAACTGTAGGTTGGTCCAGTACCATTCTTTAAATAATTTCTTATCCAGTCGCAGAAAACATGATAAAGTTTATAATATTGTTGAAATCATAAGGAAAGGATTTTTCTGAGAAAACATTTATGTGGACAAAATAAATAATCCAAGACTTGTACCTTTTTCGTCATTTGGATTTTTCGATTAAATGACGAAAGAGTCTTTGATGACCCGTCCTACATGGCCCTGCACTCCTGTTGACAAGTAATTAGAATGTTTTCTTGGAATTGCATCTGTTCCGCGAAACTTTGACGAATCGAGGTCCGCAACTAATTTGTACGTCTTGACAATTTGCTATTTAAATTTAAGCTGTTCGGTTGTCAATTTTAGATTTCCGCTGTAGCAATTCATTCGTTTTCCCCTTTTGGCTGTAGGTGGGATTTAAATTGGTAATTTGAATCTCAAATAGATTTTGTCCAAATTTTCCTGGAATGCAATGATTCTGCGTAAACACGTCCGAGTTTATAATCGTGGAAGGGCGAAGTTGTAATGATTTTTTCTACACAACGCCTCGGTATCATTATCCGTATCTATCTGGGCGTAGACCCAACCCACTTATGACATGAAAAAAATCCACCTTCATATTTTTTTTAAGTCCGATGACACGAAAACTTTTTTTGTTATTTTTTGTATCTAAAGGTGTGTATATATATTTAATCAATACAAAAAGGTAGGACAAGTCTTCAATACGTCAAAACCATAATGTTCATTTGCGACGGGTAAGCTATTTTCGGTTTTTCAGAAAGTATTCTCAAAAAGGCAAGACTCTCGTACTCTCAGTGCAATAAAATTATTGATTGTTAATTTTGATTTTTTAAAAAAAAATTGTGCACCTGCTTTCTTATTTCTGAACTGTTCAGTATTTTGACAGTGTGTACAATTATGCTAAATTGCTGTATTACGAACCTTTATATTTGCAAAATTTAGCAAAATAAATATCCAACAAGAAAAAGTTGTAAATATACATTATACAGATATATCCCGCATAATATATTATAAACGTACGAATTCCACAAAATAATACAAACAAATAATTTAAAGTAATAATACCAAATACGCACATACAATGACGGACACAAGAGTGCTAATTATAAAGACAACGCAAAGCCATATAAAAGTACCGACCATCGCCACGTTAACAAAAACAGAACAAATGAAATAAAAAACAAGACCATAAAAATTTTATGTTGAAGCATGAACTATAAATATAACATGAATATGACGAATGGAAGAGACTATAGAGTATTTTACGAGTCATCATAGTACAACAACACGCTACGTGCACGAAAGGTTGTGGTTATCCGGATTACATGTGCTAGAGTCCTGTCACTGACCAGGGTACAGTAAGCACATTTGTTTTGTACCTCACTGGTAGAAGGCAGGTTAAAGTTACGAGGACTAGATATGGAGGAAGGCGAATGAGTGTAAGTAAATTGATATCAAGAGTATGATGACAATCACTTTGTGCTCTGCTGACTGAAGCGAATTCGGGACTCGTCATTAGAAAATTCCGATCAACATCCAGAAAGGACATTAGATCACGAATGAAAACATATGTAAATTACATTTCCCCGCAACAGATTGCTTTCTTTTCGTAGATTTTTTTGTGTAACGTTGCTCGTTAATAGGAGTGTTATCAAACGATAACTTCATGTAAGACTTCTGAAAAAAGAGGAAGAAGCAAAAAAGAAAAAAAAATACCTTACTTTCAGAAGACTTTTTTGAAATTGGGGCAAGGGAAATAATTTGTGCAGAGCATGCGGAGGTGGAATTGATAAGAGGAACATGTAAACATTGGCGCTAAGATATGGAGATAGTTCCTCATTGCACCTGCTCTTAATTATTCACATGGATAGATTGTTTTATTTATTCATCACTAGATTCTGAATTGCAGACTTCTTCCTAAAAATCGATTAAGTAGCCATAAAATGACTGACAATGACAGAGGTTTACGGTCGTCATTTTACGTGATAATGACGTAAACTTGTGACAGGTTATTGCCCTTGATTAAAGTAGACCTTCATTTATTTTTATTAGGTGTTTATGTACCTAGTATCTAACCAAAGCCTAAAATGTGCTCTCCTTTCTTACTATTAACGAATGGTAAAACCTACTTAAAGTTGATTTATTAAATTGAAGCGCATTTTAGTAATTGTTTCCAACTTGTAACCATCCTATGTAGCGAGTTGTTGACCCAAGTCAGCTCCGAGTTCACATTGTTTCTTCAATATGTGTGTTTTGTCGTGTGTGTTATGTTTCAGTGTGCTTTTTGCTTGTTTGTAAGTCTTCTTTGGAGACCTCCATTTATTCGGATAAGTAGGAGGGTTATGCATGCTTAATCCGAATAACTACATCATTTGCTATTATCAATATGGCAGATGACAGTCCAAAGTCGTTTCCGGGCCCATATTGGTCCCTGTATTATTTCTGTGTTGTCCTTCATTACTCTATGGTGTTACCGTGTTTATTGTTAGTTTGTCCTTCATTATTCTATGGTGTTACATCGTGTTTATTGTTAACTTGTCTTTCATTATTCTATGGTGTTACACCGTGTTTATTGTTCGTTTGTCCTTCATTACTCTATGGTGTTACGCCGTGTTTATTGTTAGTTTGTCCTCCATTATTCTATGGTGTAACAGCGTGTTTATTGTTAGTTTGTCCTCTATTATTATACGGTGTAACATCTTGTTTGTTGTCTGTTTGTCCCTCATTATTCTTTGGTGTTAAACCGTGTTTATTGTTAGTTTGTCCTTCATTATTCTATGGTGTTACACCATGTTTATTGTTAGTTTGTCCTTCATTATTCTATGGTGTTACACCATGTTTATTGTTAGTTTGTCCTTTATTATTCTATGGTGTTACTCCGTGTTTATTGTTCGTTTGTCTTTCATTATTCTATGGCGTTACACCATGTTTATTGTAAGTTTGTCCTTCATTATTGTATGGTGTTGCACCATGTTCATTGTTAGTTTGTCCTTTATTATTTTATGGTGTTACACCATGTTTATTGTTAGTTTGTCTTTCATTATTGTATGGTGTTACACCATGCTTATTGTAAGTTTGTCCTTCAGTATTCTATGGTGTTACACCATGTTTATTGTTAGTTTGTCTTTCATTATTGTATGGTGTTACAACATGTTTATTGTTAGTTTGTCCTTCATTATTCTATGGTGTTACACCGTGTTTATTGTTAGAATGTCCTTCATTATTCTATGGTGTTACACCATATTTATTGTTAGTTTGTCCTTCATTATTCTATGGTGTTACTCCGTGTTTATTGTTAGTTTATGTTACACAGTGTTTATTGTTAGTTTGTGTTATACCGTGTTTATTTGTTCGTTTTGGTGTGATTGTTCTTGTTGTTGCTGGTTGTTTGCCATTTGTGTTTCGGTTTTATTCTTGTGTTCCAAAGTCTCTGTTATATTTTTGAGTTGACTTTGATCACTGCGATGTGGTCTTGTCGGAGATATTCTTACACCTCTTGGTGTTTTTGTTCACTTTTGGTGTTCAGGGTGTTTTTGATCGTTTGTGATGTTGGCTTGTTTGACATCCCTCATTTTGTCTAGTACTTCGAATTTAGTTATTAGTGTGAGTTTAGCTTTTGACATCACCTTTGTGTCTGTTTTGGAATCCTAGTTTGTCTTGTTTTTTTATTACTTCCTCTGTAGAAAACTTGCATTTAAAATTTGCCCAATCGTTTTATACATAACGAAAATATTTTAAAACGTCTTTTTTGTACCGGTACCATCATGACCTTTTAGAGAAGCTTGTATAATTTTTTGATAATAATTTTTTTTATTTAATTCGTTGAGACTCATTGTAAATGTTGGTTGTTTTTTTAATTTCAGAACAACTTAGTTTTCTCTGATGTTCATTTGCAAAGACAATTCCGAAGTCTTTATGTCGTATATTTTCTTTTTTGATATCTAGTGACACCATCTACCATGTTTCCTTTCTTTTTTATTTATTCTCACAGAGAAATAATTACTTGTTTGCATAATGTCTTTCGAAATTAGCAATTTATAGTGCTTTCTATGTCAGTGCTGCTATGCTTTCGTGTTTTGCTGTTGTCATGACAACGCTGTCTAGTTGGATATTTTTCTTTTTGTTATTCTTTTGGAAAAAAAACTCAGAGGGTGAGTATTATCATAATTTATTTACAAAATGATCCATGATTCAACAAAACAAACAACCATACAACAGTATTTAACGACTTTTAAAACAATGTGAGTTACTGTTCGTATCGAAAGTGCACTGTCCTTCGTCTTTGTACAACGTTCCCAGAGGGCATCGCTGGATGACCTCTTGACCTCCAACGCACCAAAAATAGATGTTACAGACGAACGGATGCGGAAAATATACCCCATTTTTATTAGGTTTACATGGTGAGTTTGGATCAACTGAAAAGAAAAAAAAAACAAGAATTATAAAATTAAGGTGTTCGATCAGGCATTCTTCTTGCTTTTCGGTATACTTCTTTGAGTTTTATATAACAGAGAAGATATCTTTTTATAAAGGTATCTTTTTATATCACAGAGTTTTATATAACAGAGAAGGTATCTTTTTATAAACATCACACATTCTTTAACCGCAAACCACAAACAATTTTCTTTTTACTTTCAAAACCAATGGATGATTGCCCTAAATTGATTAGGCATGTATCGAGAATGTTTATGTATTCTACTTGAGCTACACAACTACAGAAAAAGAACTGATCTAATCCCTTTATAAAAAGGGTTTCATAAATGAAAGAACTGAAAATATTCAAAGATATCTAATTTCATTTTGAAAATAGTTGAAAAATTTGATATTTATACTTATATAGTATAGAAATGGAAATGTAAGATGGTCTCTCATCTGATCCAAAACAAATCTATATATATATATATATATATAGTTTGTAAGACCTATCAAGCATACTGTAATGTTTTTTACAGCTAGCTAGTTAGCTAAGGAGGACAAATCTAAACCAGAAGTAAAGATATGTTTCTAATTTTATGCCTGTATGTTGATTTTTATTGCATTAAGGTTTTACTAGACAAACATTTGGCGCGTTGATGAGCGGGACAAGGTGTTCGAATTTACACATCAAAACATAACATGGGAAATGATAATCGTAGGCATCTGCTTTGCATGTATCGAACATCTGGACTTACGAGGAAGCACTGAGGCATGCTTTAAGATTAAAGGTATGGCATATCATCGTAGGGATATAGTACAATGAAAGGAATAAAGTATTTTGGAAAGTTTCTCAAAATAAATAACAAGTGTGCGAGTGTTCGATTCCTTTTATTACATGTTATCCAGGTACATTCACATCGCTACCAAATATAAATCTATAAATCAATCTTTAATCTAGGTACGGTTAAGTTCAGAAGTAAAGAAAAATGAAGACAGGTTGTTCAAGTAAACCATTATAGCGCTTTACTTATGAAGATTGACTGCACTATTTAGAAAGACTGATCCTCTTTATGTGATCCGGATAATCACACCATTGACTAATCATGTAGTCAGGGATACTTTTGATAAAAAGAAAACCTTTGCTTCTATTGAAGCCTTTGTCGCAACCGGATTTGTTATAACGACCGGATTTGTAATAAACTAGATTTATTACATATTAGGTTATTACATATTAGGTAACATGTCCCAACCGGATTTGTCTATGTTCGTAGTTTATTACAATTTCGGGTTTTATTACAAATCCGGTTGGGACATGTGTAAAAACCTAACATGTAATAAATCTAGTTTATTACAAGTCCGGTCGTTATTACAAATCCGGTTGCCTCTGTACCCATATAGGTGGATTGACTGTATGTATGTAATCCAGATAATACAATTAAGTTTATTCTGTTTGTAGCTATTTGCTTTCTTAAGGTCAGCTGTAGGTCATATTTGCACGAGTTGTTTTCGCTTGTCCTTTTTGTATACAAACAACTTTTCTTATGTGTGTGAGAGTGTGTTGTGTTTTTGTGCATGGGTGTTTCCGTATTGGAGCTGTCTTAACCACCTGTTGGAGCTTATTTGTTCATTTGTTGCATTTTTGTCTAGTACAATGCAAAGGGTTTTTATTTGAAAAATCTTTTCCTTCTTTTTACAACTCTAATTTTTTTTTTACATATCTTACTTGGTGTTTGATCTACAGGCTCTGGTAGGTCACACTCCAGAGTCTCAGGATTAAAACACAAACTCTGGCTACACCTCTGTACGTTGAGGTAGTCGTTCGTACATTGTATGTACTGACGACAGTCAGACGGATGTGGTAGAGGACCGGATGAGTTGGTGTTACAGGTATCAGCTGTAAAAAATTTTTTAAATGTACATGAGAAAATTAAACGTCATACTGGTTTTAAGCGTTGACATTCCTAATTACGTCTTTCTGCTTGTTTGTTTCTTTGTACATGTATGTGAGTGTGTGCTTTTTTCGATTCATTTAGTTTTCTGCTACCAGAGGCGAAATATAAAAGTGAGCAAATATTTTTGCATAACTTCATATCTGTCAATTAATTGATCATATTTTCGACTTCTCGAGAACGGGCTGAGGGGATTTTCATGAAAGATTGAAGTTCAAATATGATCCAGTGTGTTGTAACTTTGGGTTCAATATATTCATACTTTTTTTTTCAGAAATGCTAATTTTTGTGTTATTTCTTTCAATGTTTCTATTTTACAGTTGGTTTTATTTTATTCATAGATCATGAACGCAAATACAGACTTTTACCAAGAAAAAGAAAACTTTGAACACCGAAAGTTACTTCATAACATGCTTATGACCTAAATAAATCACGTTCATTTTCAGAATAAAAACAGAAGTATAGTGTTCTCAGGTGAGCTATGTGACCCCTGGGCCTCTTGTTGTAGATTAAATGTTAAATTCCAAGGCATATTTCAAATAGATATAGAAATTTCATCGATCCCATCACTAATTTTATAGAGTAATCCCACATTGTTTCTGGCAAAGTGCCCCCTTCGGTACAAATCCTTGAGCTCGTCACTGAATGCTATTTTCAGGTCTTAAAATGCAAGAGTGGGATAGAAAGTTAAAGACAATCATGGATTAATAAAAAAAATATAACTTAGAATTTTAAGATGATGACATAGCCATTGACAATGAAAATTATAATCACAGCACATACAATTTTCTCGTTTAGAAAGAAAATTGGTATTTCTAAGAAGGTTCTTGTCCGAAAACAATAATGACAAATAGGGACGGGTTAGGACCTGGCCATAATCATAAATCTAAATCAAATTTTTTTTTGAAAAAAAAAAGATATTGAGATACTTGTTTTTCAAATGAGCATTTGGAATAAGAATTTTTTATCCTAGGTCAAGGCATTTTACGGGTTTACATCGTTTATTTATACGAGTCATCAATATATTGTACAGCTAATAGTTATTCCTTTGCCTTTGATCCCAGTAAGAAGCTTAGAGTCCTTGATAATTTCCACAAACACATTTTTCTGTGCCTAAGCTATTGTTTTCGACACAAAGCAATTTTGATCATAATTGCTTGGTCCTTTTACCAAATCATATTAGTCTCAGCCAGAGCCTACTTCTAAGTGACATTGGCTTTAACTGTCTGTTGCTATGACATTATTTCGTCGAGTCATTTACGTTGCCTCTGATCCCAAAATGTCCATCAGTGATGGTTTTAGACCAGCAACATATACATTCTTTAGATGCATTCTTAACCACGCCCACTTTTATGTATTTCCATGGCTAAGAACAATGTCAGGTTAACCACGCTCACTTTTATTTATTTCCATGGCTAAGAACAATGTCAGGTTAACCACGCCCTCTTTTATGCATTTCCATGGCTAAGAACAATGTAAGGTTAACCATGCCCACTTTTATGCATTTCCATGGCTAAGAACAATGTCAGGTTAACCACGCCCACTTTTATGCATTTCCATGGCTAAGAACAATGTCAGGTTGGAAAAACTCGTATATCCTTGGATTAGAGATTTTTTTTTTATTACATTATATTAAAATGACCACAGCGAAAAAATGACACAGATCTTAACCCTTGATCTGGTTCATATATAGATTAGCGAAAATTACACTCAGCGAAGAAAAGACATACTTTTTTACGGGTATTTTCGCGAAATTTACCCGACGCCAGAATTATCCGATATAATGTAGTTCTAAACCAAAACAAATTGTATTAATAAAACATTGTGTGTAGGGAGGGGCCTTAAACCCATCCCAGGTAAAATTGATTGAAGGTTATTAAAGTAAACTACTTTAGAATAAAGACCTTATTGTGTGTTTATCTGGATTGCATGCACACAACACTCTCACTAGACCGAGAACCCAGATGTGTTAAAAATTAGACATCAAATGTTTTTAAAATAACCCGATGTATGGCGATTTTTTTAAAACGAAGACAGTTGTTTGCCAATAGAATCATGAGAGGTGTGGCTTGAAATTGACAGGTAGTTTTGGTTGGGTCAGTTACGAACTTTCATCATCATAGTTGGTCTGCGTGCAACGATTGAAACTGATCCGTATTACGATGTCTGTGACACGAAAACAAGTAAAACAGATTTTCAACGACACTCCAAACAGACAGAGAAAACTTTATCTGAAGTTATCCAAAGCATATACATGTATGTACTTGAAAATAAGACTTATACATAAACCAGGTATACGTGATATATAACATCATTAAATACAACGTACTGCGATACTTCGTCATTGAATAACGATTGCTTTATATAGTCAATACTGCTGTTACAGCATCCATAGTAAATATAATCTGATATCAAACATGGCATAAAACATATGCAATATTGCATTTGATGCACGAGATGAAATCAATGGACTGCAGAATAGTGTAATTATAGATAAATGATGAAAGGCCAATAAATCTAACGTAATTTATATATGATTTTACTGGTCTATGGGAACAACCGATGCCTTCTTTCACATTACATGGATTTTTTTAATAGATCATCGTTTTAAGACAAAAAGTCTTTTACATTGCGCCCATTAAATAAATCGTCATCTGAATATTAAACCATTAGTTGCTATATAATTTATTGCTATGTAATTTATATAAATCAGAAAAATTTCAACATCTTTCAAAAGTTTATCTAATGTAACGTCATTTGCCTTCCGTTTAGTCTATGAAATGTATAATTTTTCTCTTCTGACACTAGTGTTTATTTCAGGATTGGTTACACGGTGCCAATTCACATACAATTATTTATAAATTATTCGTGAGAAAGTGAAATTTCAATGAATGGGAAAAACGCCTACACCAGCATAAACCGCTCACCCGAATATTAGTACACGAATTCATCTTTACAATTTTTCATTTTCAAATCTTATTTTGAGTGACAATCAAGTACTCTTGTTTTATGACGCATGCTGAAAAAAACCCCGAAATACTACATGTCGTCCGACGCCATTTAATAAAAAACCTCAGATCACGGTGGACAATCTTGCAACGCAAAACACGGTGTTTTTTCTCTATATTTTTGCAAATTATAAGATTGCTTGACACAAAAAAGATAAGGAGTGAATTATTACGAGTTGTATCCAAATTAAGAAAAGTATCTTTTTTATAATGTACAAAAGTGACCAACATGTTTCATGTAGATGAAAATGAAAGTAAAATGCAGATCGTTTTAGTGTATAATTATGAGTGACTGTCCCCCTTATTCGGGGTACTACCCATGGCTATAGCCATCAATACATTGCACAACATTCCCCATCTTGTGATAAATGAAAATATTCTGTATAGGTTGAAAATATACAAAAAAGAATGTTCTGAATTGTTAGATTATTCACCGTGATCTGGATATGGAATAAGAATGAACATTTCAGTGAGAAGTTTTAAGAATATTAACTTGCAGAGAGAACCGGGACATCGAAAAAAGGTGAATCGGGGGGGGGGGGGGGTTGTCCATAATGAGAAAATTGGAAAATAGATATCTAGTTTTTTTTCAATGAAGAATTCATAATGAAAATTAAAAAGATTTAATTACAGAAGGTACTTATACCTTATTATCGACGTGGCGAACACATAAGTTTTTTTTTACAACGAATATAATGTTTTACAACGAGTCGCCAATCACTTAGTATAGAGGAAACGAAGGTAAAATATATTCAAAACGGTTAGTGACCTTTTTATCGCTAAATTCAAACATTCATATTTGTTCTTTATTCATGTTTGATTTAACTAAGTTTAGAAGTTATTCATTTTCCAAAAATTGATGATGGTATTTGACAAAAAACATTATAGGCGCTTTTCCAGAAATCGTTTAAAACTCAATGACCTGTACATGTATGTTTTAATAAAGTGTAACTTAACAGTGTCGTCGTATATCAAACTCTTTCATGGTTAGAGAATTTTCCAAATTTTCATCCTTCAAAAAGTTTTACTTTAGAATTAGAATGAAATAAACTCTTGAATTTGAGGACCACATAAGGTCGAAATAAATTAGAATGAATGATCAAAAGAAACAGATGCAAAAAATAAAACAAGACTCATTGTAATCGAGAGATGCTTCCTCTTCCCAGGCACATGACCTCGTTTCTAGTTTTGCTCTTTTGCAGAATTTTAAATTGTATTGTTTGGTTTCTTATTATAATGGTTTTGTATGTTAATAGAATCTGATTTTTGGATTCAAATTCTGGGTTTGTGTTTGCCTTTCACTACATGATTATGATATTTGAATTCCGATATTTTTGTTTTGTATTCAAAATTTCACTCACTCATTGAAATGAATGGATAATACATTCGGTACATTTTACATAAAAGTTAATCCTTAATAAATAACATAAGTTACCTGGTATAACATGGATAACATATTCTGTCATCAAGAACTGTTCTCTCTCAAGAGCATTTTCATTTTCGACAACACATCGTAGCTCCAACCCGTCAAATTTCGGACTCGGTATTAAGGAGAATTCTTTAGAAATTTGGCGGGAACAGTTTCTCTCATCGATTTTCTCTTCTATAATGAAGGGTAAGTTTCTTGTAAAATTCCTTCTCCCAGCGGGCCTCATCTCCCAATAAAGGTTTCCGCCTGGGTAACCTACATTTGCCTTGCAGGTAAAATTCTCTCTAAGACCACGTCCATCCACTATTTCTGTTGGTGCCGATAGAAGGGGTGTCTCTGGTTTAACTGATGGAGAATACGATTTTAATTGATCGAAAAGTGAAGACTAAGAGGACTTTTTAAATCGGCTATTACTCTCAATTATAACTAGTAATTTATAAATCTTGTGAAAAACTTTGTACCATATAATTAATTTGGGCCTGCTACATGTATCGTACGATGATTTTTGTTAAAATTTTATTTATAGTTAAATTCAAGATATCACATCAGGATGGTTGAAAACACATATTTTCCAAATGTGACATTCATTTTAATTTTCAGAAATTACAACCATATCTTTCGCAAAAACACATGACAGCCGTATGACGTACACCGACAACACACATTTTTTTCTAATTGAAATTGCTTCGAAGGCAATGGCGAAAAAAAATTACCTATCAAATTCACAAAACCCAAAGCATCTGGAAGTTCAAAAGGGATATCTGCTCTACACTTGTATTGACCATTGTCATTGCAGTTCAGTTTGTAAATCCACAGCATGACGTCAACTTCGTAACGTTTGGTGTTGACGACAGAAAAATACCGATGTTTAATGGTGTCGGGCATAATCTTGATCGGAGGTCCCTTGGGGCTATACTTGACGACCAAAAGCACAGATCTACCCGTGGAGGTTTCTCTGTAAATCTGGAGACCGGACCATCTGCCAACGTGCTGCAGACGACATGTTAATGACGTCACTCCTTCGTTTAAAAATGCTGTTGTGTTCGTCAGTGATAGTCCTGGAAATGGAAATCATGTCAAGTTAGACATTTGCAAATGATTTTAAAAATAAGTGTTTCAACATTATAATTGCTGGTGTTTGAATTTCCCGTGCTTGTAACCGGTAAAAAGGTTCCTGCAAGATATCTCAAATGCACAACAAAGACATAGTTTGATAATGTTGCATCATATTATAAAAAATAGATAAAGCCAAGGACGATTAATCGACAACAAATCGCATCATTGCTATATCTCGATTAAAAGGAGAAGATACGCGGATTACTACATTTGTATAAAACCCATCTCCCCGTCACTTAGGGATCCCTTCGAGCTAGAATGCTGTCCATTTGAAGACTCAATACAGAGTATAACAAGAAAGAAAACAGGGTGTTGAATTCATGTCATCGTCCTTAGCAATGCAATCTAATCAAAATTCAGCTCTCTTTCTTACGAAACAAAGAAAGCTGAATTTTTATAAGATTGTTACCAATGTAGCTGGGAGTCAAATAATGTTAATTAAAAACGGACAAAATTAAGCGAAACAAAATAGAACTGTTTACTTTCATGAATGTATCGTATTTCAAGGAATTCTTATCTAGAAGGATCAAAACGGCGGTTTATTCGGCAATATAGGGTCCTTGATCCGTACAAAGTTCCGTAACCGTCTGACCACAGGCCTTATCAAATCAATGAAAAGTAAAAAGTCTGTCAAACATAAGTGATGCGATCATCACTCACCATCTAGGATAAGGTGTGATTTTTTACCCATACAGGTCATAGTTGTCAAGTTTAATGACAGAGATAGATTAACTGGCCATTTTATTACCTGCTTACTTGAAAATTCTGTCAAACTTAATATTACTCAGATACATAAATACCACTTTCTATCGGAAGTGAGTCGTATTTACAAGATTCATATCGGGATCGGTGGTTTTGTTTCTTGTTTAATCTTTCTATAAAACGGAAGTTCAGTGAATACTCCAATAAAGTCAAATCATCATTGCACAGAAGTCCCAACATATGTTTTATAGTAAAAATGAATATGCTTTCATACTCCTTGCAGTCCACTTAATACTTTAATCATAAATGTAAATCTGATTTCATATCCCACCCATCCTGCTACGTCTTTCGGTATTTTGTTTTACATAACTTTCATAGTCTTTGGCCATATTTCATTATTTAGAACCCGAAACGTACATGTCTAGTCCACGCTGCAAATTTATCAATTCTTAAACGATGCTAATGCATTTGAAGACGTGTAACATTTGTACCACTTGGTGTATGTCACTGCTGGTGGACCAGGGGTCCCCGAGGGCACATGTAGCTCAGCATCGGTTGATCGTTTCATCAACCGCATTCGAAAATTACTGTTCACGAAATTTCTCGAAATTTCTGAAAAGTGGGTCCTGTGGCATCATATTCCATCCATCCTGCTACGTCTTTCGGTAATTTTTGGACATAACTTTCATAGTCTTTGGCCATATTTCACTGTTTAGATATAGGGTCAATGACGAGGGTTAAGAACCCGAAACGTGCATGTCTGGTCCATGCTGTAAATGTATCTGTTCTTAAATGATGCTATGAATTTGATAACGTGTAACATTCTTTATGGAGGACATGTATGACCGGTGTCCATGAAAATTATTAAGTGATGTTTTCTTTAGCATACAGCACATGTATTATAATTTAATGATTATGTAATGATATAGATTGTTTGTGGATCAACGACTGAAAATGTAATAAGGGATGATGTCAGAGGAAGACTATTATGTAATACTGTGATGATTAGCTACTGTTTTGTCTGAAATGTTTGTGGTTTGTATTTCATGTCTATGTTATGTTACTTTAAATGTAATCATACATGTATATGTTATGCCCCTAAGGGCCGTGATTTGGAAATAAATAATCTTGAATTTTTCATCTATCCCCCTTTTTTGTTCGTTGATTATAATATTAAATGAACTTTCTTGTGCTTTATTCAGAATCTCCTTTGGTGTTTTTGTTAAGAATTTTGGGTTGTCCTTTGAATGCAGAATTGTCCGCTCTTAGAACGGATAGCTACATTATTTATAATATAATAAGATCGTGTAAGCTAAACGGATGGTCCCAACTTATCTTTTCGTCGTAAATAAAACTGTGTTTGCCGTGTGGAGCTCGTAAAAAGTTCCCCGCGAGGGATTTGACAGTAAGTGTTTTGAATACTAGTATATTTACCTGACATTGTCGCCATAGCACTTTCTATATAGACATAACCTCAGACAGAGCATGTATTTTTATATGTTGTATTCATTCCCGTGCTTGAACATCGACGGCGGGTGCAGCTAGCCAACAGGGGATGCTTACTCCTCCCGGGCACCTGGTCCCACCTCTAGCTTGCTGGGGGTCCGTCAATGCTCAATTTGGTGCTCTATTGTGAGTGTTGTTGAGATTATCGTCAGGATCTTTTTTAACTCATTAATATTTCAACTTTGATTTACTTTCACTTCTTCATCATTTTTGGATTAGTCAGTGACAGTCAAACACGAAATCCAAATAATTTAAGAATTTAAAAAAAAATTAAATTAAAAAAAATAATTTAAGAATTTAGAAAAATCAATAGACACATGAGAGCAATAAAAAAGCCAAACCAAACAACCAATTTGGAAACATTCTGCAAAGGAGTAAAAGTAAATCCCAACTGTAGATATAAGGTGCACGAGAAGAGTAAATATTTCCTGCTTGTTAGCAACACCAGTGCCGATCATTTGTTTGTATATATGTCATGTTACGGTAGTTGCCAGTCTTAATAGACATCAAAAGAAGCGTGCTAAAAAGAGAATACAATGTATGGAGGACTAACCTGTTTGTCCACACTGTCCAGTTATGATGTCGTAGCAGAGTTCTTCAGGACACTGGAACACACTGAAGTCGTCCTCCGACGTACAGTTTATATACTTATCACATCTATAAGGATGCCTGATGGTCGTTCCTTTGGCAATGCCCTGACAGACACTCGCTGGAATATAATGTAGATGATTCTTCAACTCATTTGTTCATGAGACATACTAGTAATAATGAGTACATGAAGAGCAAATTTCAAAATGCTAACTAAAATGCTTACCGATGAACCATGTAAGGTCAGAGCAATGACTTCAGAAAGGTACCCCTTAGATTTAGAATATTTTTTTTTAATTATGACGGACCCAGTTAACACATGCATGTTTAAAAAAAAACATGTTCAAAATATTGCAGTAAATGTTACCGAAAAGTAATTTTTAAAGTTTCCAGAAACATCAATAAAACATTTTTGGAAACATTTCATTTTGTTCAGCACTCTTAGATGTTGTTAAAACGTTTTAAACACATTCTATACAACTGCACAGTATTTTAAAATGATCTTGGAACGTTTTGCCAGAAATGTTTCAGCAGAATCTGTTTGAATATATTTCGAAAATGTTTTGGGTTACCTGTGGAGAATTACACAAAAAGCCGAAACACTGTGAAAAACAAACTAGGCTAACAATATTATCGGAGACTTTCAGTCCACCAATAGATGTACCAAGCTAGTCGCTGGAATTGTCACTATTGAAATACATGTAATAATTTAAGCACACCATATGCGCATTTTAACAAGTACTTTCTCATCAGTGTGGCTCGAGGCCAAACTAGACAGATTGACAAAAATAAGTTCTGCGGAAGAGTGCAACAAAGTAAAAATGAAAAAGAATAGACGTTTGGGCGGAATTCAGATAACTCTGTTGATTTGACCCTTTGGTTTAGAAGAGTTGGAAAATTCTGGCGAAGGGTGAACATATCAAGAGTAAATATAACAGGAAGCTCGACTCTTCATTCCTAGAAACGAGATAGAACTGACAATTCTATAATGCACATAAAATGTTACGTAAAGTTTCATATATCTTGATCAAGTTAATATAAGATTTTTGACTGAAAGCCAAACTTACATCATGTTGAATTTGTTTACTATCTTACAAATTAGATACTGCAGATTCTGATATCGTAAGTGTGTATTTAAACAGGAATCTAATTCTCGTTAATAAACATATTATGAAAAATTGGGACCTCGGATCCTACCGCTATATTTTGATCAAGTTTCCAATCCGTAAATCAAACTTGCAATAAACAAGTGATTTTGACGCTGTATAAGCATATTTATAAACAAAGCACTCAAGGTTTCTTAAAATAAAAGCTTAAACACGCAAAAACATGCGTGAACAAAGGCGATAACAAAAAAGCATTGATAAATCTTTCATTAAAATCCAGACAAAAGGTATTGATAAACAATCAACGGCAATAGGAAGTAGCAAACAAAATTGTTTGAAGATGCATTTATAGCCTCGCCGTTGGCTGATTGCTCTCTAAGGCTTCCTTCTCTGGATACGAATTCTGCTTTTGCATTACAACAACCGATTTTATTTTTAAATTTCAATTCCCATAACCGCAATTTGTGTTTCCATCCACATAATCACAATTTGCAATTATTGGTAGTTCCGACAGCATATTTAATGTGCATTATTCAACATTACTTGTGATGAATTTCGATGTCGCCATCTACAATGTTTTCATACCTCATGTCATTTATTTTGCAATGATGGTTTTCCTTGTACCAGCGCATACTTAAGAGTTACACTCTGACTGATTGTGACGACAGGACTCTATGACTGGCCCTGTGCAAACCTCTTTAGAGAAGACAGGAACCCGACCACCTGTCTTCTCTGAATTTCAGTTGGACTCCTCGGGTGATCACATGTATGAGCTCGCTACAGCCGGCAGAGCACGGACTGTATTTCGTATGCCTTCTGTTTTTTTTTTTCATATCCATTTACCAATTCATCTGTGTGTTTCTTTGTTTCTGGGACCCTTGCGTCAAGCTGTCTGTTTGTATGTTCAATAAAACCAGAGGGCGCTAGTGAAATGAATTTGGATGGCTTATGAAAATCACTTTAGCCGGAAGCATCACTGACGAGAATTTTATATTCGAAACACGTGTCTGGTGAATGAAGTTTGGTTTGAAATTCTTCACGAAGGTATAGAGTTGGAACACTACCGTATTATTCATCTTACATTGAGGAGGTTATTTTACACCACAATTGTGCGTTCTTCGGGACTTCTGGGTAATCGGAAAGGTGGGAGGGTTGTGCGCATGTAATCCAGATAACCACACCTTCTGCTACTTGCGTGGGAGATGGCCATCCAAATTCGGCACCGCTAGCTCATTCGTCTCGTTGTTTTATGTGTAGTCCCTTGTTTTCGATGTTTCTATGTTGTGAGTTGGTGCTCCTTGTCCCTTTGCGTCTCTTTCTGTGGAAGTCTGCTATGTGTTTTGCATTGGGTGTTTTGGAGTTTTGCTGTGGGTGCTGCAACCTAGTGTTGTTGGAGATCCCCTCCTTTGCCTTGATTGTTCACCATGGCTGCTCTTGTTATCTTCTTATTTTTGTTGACCTGGTAGTTTATTAAGTGCTGTCCCTTTTTTTTATCGTATCATGTCTGTGTTCCGCTGTTACAGCTGCAATGTCGCCTTGATTGGATTTGCTTTTTCCTTCTATATAATCTTGATGTTAAACAGAAATTGCAACTATTTGTCGATGGCAGCATCCATCTGCTAAACCCTGTTATTTTTATCATTCAGTGATGGAAACACTTCTTCTAAATCAAAAGCGGCGTTTAAGGCAAAATAGGCCTCGGGTACTTAGACATGCACTGACAAGGAAGTCTTTGACAATACAACGTACCTGGTACAACACGGAGAACAGTGTTGTCCGAGAGATTCTCATCTGATGTATTACCGGTCAAGAATTGGTCATTCGACACGTGACATTTCAACGTTGTACCATTGCCGGCCATTGAGGGTGTCAGGACAAACTCGTTGGTCACAATATTACCACATTTACCCTCGCTGGACGATGAGGTCCCTTCAGAAGATAAGAAAGAAGCAACTCATAGGTTATCTTTGTTGTTTTTACTTGAATTGATAAACACCGACTCGGACAATAGTAAAAAGGATCAAGAATCGATGACCTTGACTTATCAACAAAGTTTTGTTTGGCATCTCAAAATCAGTATAGATTTAGCAGACTTGAAGTTATCAGAGAGCTCATCATCTCAAACAGAATGTGAAAACACAGCGAAACTAAACAATAACAAATAGAAGGATTAGATTCGATAGATAGTAGGCTAATTTCGATCTTGTGTCATAATAGAAAGTAGTATGGTTTTACAAATTGACGAAACGATTTGAAGAGAGAACATACTACAATGAAACTGAGTCTATAATGAAGCTAAATGTTATTATCATAAGTGGATATCACAATAGGAAAATTGTGTAAAAAATCTTGTTATCAGCGAAAGTTTTGTGCAAAGCTTGTCGAATTATCCAAGGTCTGAGAGTGGACACTCTCTGTAATGTAAAAGTACAAATCTAAATTCAAAAAATTAAAGAGGGCGCTACTGAAATCATTTTTGGTGGCTCCGCTAGAAGCATAACTGATGCGATTTTAATATTCGAAACATGTGTCTGGTGCATGTTAGTTGGTTTGGAATTTTCTTCAAGAAGGTATAGAGTTGGAACCCTTCGACATTATTGAAAAATGTCATTACTAGTATTGTATTTGAATTCCTTGTTTCGAGTACGATTGCGTAAATATGATGGATTGATAAGACCAGCTAACATACCTGTTTGTGCTTGCATTGCCTCTTAAACAAGATGTCAATGTCTTCAATTGTTAAACGTCTTACGATTCAATAGCATTATTTAAGAACAGATGAATTTGCAGCATGGACCAGATATGCACGTTTCGGGTACTTAACCCTCATCAGTGATCCTCAATTCAAACAATGTAATAAGGTGTGAAAGTTATTATTTCCAAAGATGTAACGAAAGACGTAGCAGAATGGGTTGGATGTGATGCTACAGAACCCACCTTTTAGAAATTTCAATAACAGAAATTTCCAAATGCGTTGAAGAAACGATCAATCGAAGTTGATCAAACTTGGCTACATGTGCCATGACGTGTCACTATTAATTTTGCATTTGAGATAGGAAACATATATGTCTGGTGAATTACATCCGGCTTATTTTGGTCTTAAAAATGACATCAGAAGTTGAAGTTGCTTAATTTCTATGAGCTCCCCTTGGTAGAAATTGGCGTGGCGCCTAAGTTGCCTTACTATTTCAATCTCTTTCTGTCATTTTTTCTAGTGTTATTTTACTTTACCAGTATGTATTGGCATATCTCACCCGGAACAGAGAAAAACCGTTGATGGTTCGGTGGTTTGATCATCCATAGTAATGTTCCTCTAGGAAATCCGACATTAGCTCGGCAGATGATCGGATATTCTATGGGTCGGTTTTCGACTACTTCTATCGGTACAGTTATGCTAGGTTTGGTAGGTGGTTCTGAAATGAAGAATCATGTGATCAGCAGAACAAATATGGGTGACGGGTAAATTAAATCTTTTAGCATTTTGTCGAATAAGAAGGCGCCCAAAATAACTTTGAATCTTTGAATTTAATTGTAAATGATAATGGTGATTTCTTTTTGCTTAGTTGTAGTTTTCAAATAGATTTGGCTCTACTCTATGTGCGACATGTTCCTTTATCCTTTGATATATTTGAATAATTCCTTACATATCATCATACTTATATCAACGTATTTTCCCCACCCTCTCCATCATAAATAAAATGAAATTATTATACCCGATGCCGATCCCCATTAATATACGATAATGTACAACCTATTACGTCATACGTCTAATTTCCCAAAGAGAAGCACAATGTTCTCATTTTCATTTTGATTTCTGGGAATAAAGACTCTATGTTACTTAGATATAATGCACTCTGTATGAACCATGGGACTGAAGGTTCCAGGCTAGATGATGGATGTTCTCCTTAACTAAGCAGAATCAGCGTAAAGAAAAGTTGAATTTCTGACTAATTAGGTGGGTCAAGTACCAAATAATTCGCTATAATGGTTTGCTGCACCAAAAGATTAAAGATTTGAGACATTTACTTTCAAATTTTACGTCTTTACGATGATGATGTGAAACTGTTGACTTTTGTAAAATGTATCATTAAATTTTTTATATGAAGTGCAGAATTCATGAATGAAAGAGCATAGAAACAAATGAGTTGCATGTGGAATAAAATGGAGAAATGAAATGAAGATCTTATAATTTTCTCGTCATATTTTTCACACAGTGATAATTCAAAAACAAAATGAATAATGCATAAGGCAAATTTATCCAGATAAATGGGAAAACTATCTTAATAGTAACCATCAAAAGTAGTATCATTATTTCCATGTAATTGTAACCATGTGTTTGTCTTCGATACCTCCGGATAACGGGAAAAGTGGAAGGGTTGTGTGCACGTAATCCAGATAACTACACCACTTTTTACTGGCATGACAAATGGCCGTCCTAAGTCGGCACGGATTGCCACTTGGTCTCGTTGGTTTATGTGTAGTCTTTCGTATCTAATGTTTCTATGTTGTAATTGATGTTCCTTGTCCCATTACCACCTATCTTTTATTTGCATCTCTGACTGCGCTTGTCTTCTCTATGTTTTTGGATTTGTAAAATCCTGGTTGTTTGTGTGATTGGTTGTGTTTTGTACTTCTCTGTTTTTCATATTTGATTGTTTGCGTGTTTGTCGTAGTATTGTAATTGGATCTCATTCAAGAAAACCTCCATCTCTTCTGTAGAATCATGTACAGAAATTGTCATTACCAGAACAAGTTAATGTTATTTGAATTCCATAATAGGTTTATGTCTACAAAGTCATTCTGTGTGCAACGTAACAATTATTAATGATATTACCTCTGATTCGCAATTCTCCATTCCCCGTAAAATATTGACCATCTGCGTAGGCATGGCAAACGTATAATCCGTCATCTGAACAGTCAACCGTGAAATTAAGTGTTATTGTGGCTGAACTGAAACCAATCCTTAAATCTAAAAATAGTCGGTTGGAGTACTGCATGCTGGGAAAATCGAGAGAACCTTCTGACGTCACATTTATGATAACGCTGTTGGTTTTGTCTGTCGAGACATGTGTTACTGTGAGGTACTCCCAGAATTCAAGGTTGTTCAATGAGCACACGACTGATGCATTCTGGGTAGTTGTATTGATAGTCAGATTGCTGACGCTTACAACTGAAATGAGAAATTTTTCTTTAAATTAATGAGTAATTTTTATTTTCCTTTCTGGGCAAGCAAAACTGCTTGCGTCTGGCATTCATATCTCATGACAATTCATTATCTACAAGTCATACAACCACACCGTCTGCTATTTACGTGGCAGATGGCCGTCCTAAGTCGGCACTGGTTGCCCATTAGTCTCGTTGGTTTATGTGTAGTCTTTTATGTTTCATGTTTCTATGTTGTGAGTTGGTGTTCCTTGTCCCTTTTGCGTCTCTTTCTGTGGGTATCTGTTCTGTGTTTTTTGCATGGGTGTTTTGGGATTTTGCTGTGGGTGCTGCAACCTAGTGTTGTTGGAGATCCCCTCCTTTCTTTCATATGTGTACATGCATCTTTTCAAGTGTTGCACATAGAGAGACCTCTACGTCCAGCTTCAATGACAGTACCTTTGTATAGAAAAGGCATGACCTTTACCGTTCCCTTTCTAAAACCTTTTAGACTACTTTCGTGATAAGTCATAAATTTACTACCCTCCTCTCTGAAAAAAATACGGGTTAATTGACATGCGTACTACCATATGTGTTGGAGATTCATTTGGCTTCTTTTCTAAAACTGAGGGGTATCTCTCTCTTGGCATATATCTGTCCGGTAGACATTTAAGATCATGTTTAGACTTTTGCATATCATTGGATTTCCTTTTTTTGGCCTCGAGAATTACTGATGAGATATTACTTGTTAAAATGCGCATATGGTGTACTGAAATTCTATTACAGGACATATTTTTCAATATTGACAAGTCAGTTTTAACCACCAGTTAGATATCTCTGCTTGCGGATTGTTTAGTCCTCGGATACATCGTTCGCCTAGTTTCGTAGTGTTTCGGCACTAGAAACATTTTTTTAATTCTCCGTCACAAAATTGAATGAAAATTTTCTCAAACTAAGGACACTGTTGGCATTGGTCTCTCCTTAGCAGATTCTTTTCTCTGAAAAGCCTTGTGAAATTACGGGTTAATTGACATGCGTATTGCCACATGTGTATGATATCCATTATTATCTATAACTAAGGGGTATCTGTTGGCATAGATCTGTCTGGTAGAAATTTTAGGTCAAGTTTATGCTTTTGTTCTTGATAATTTCATATTATTTGGATTTTCTCTTTTTCGGCATCGAGCATATTTGTAAGTAGTTGAAAGGCTCATGTGGTACACTGAAATTTTATAATATGACATATTTGTCAATATTGAAGAATTATTATTTTGATTGTGATCATTTTTATAAGAATTAAGAGTTTGTATACTTGAATAAGTGGGAGAATCATAGGCTGGTAATCTGGATACCCATAATTGCAATTGTATCATATTTTGTGTGTCTCGGACATTGTTATCTTTTAATTCCTTTTCCAGCCAACTTTTAACGTTAATATCTTAAGGCATTCGGAGTATAATGCTCTGCTTCCGTTTGTTTTGATGACAGAAAAATTAAATACCACGAAGTTGGCCGAAGACGCAATTTTCGGAACGACACAGTTGAATGAAACAGAAAAAATCTATGAAATATATAAGATATTGCAGAATATAATTTCTACCTATTAAACGATATTGTAATTATACCCCTAATACCTTAACAAACTGAATAGAATTCTTATTGTCAGAAAGAGTATTTCAATGACAAATATAGATTATGACCATACCCCTGTATACAGCACAAAATCGATAATTCAGAAAATCAGAAACCGAAGGCATACAAAATCAGGATAAAACAGGAACCAAAGCAAACAATCAAAAACCTCCGTCATATGAAAAGAAGCGAACTCCCGATATGGGAGTGAGACCAGGTGCCCAGGAAGAGTAAGCATCTCCTGCTTGCATGTAACACCCGAAGTCGTAACTTTTGTCATAGAGTGAGGTGTGCATGTGACCATCGGTGTCGTAGGACAACATTATGTCCAAATAGGATGCTGAATTTTTTTGTCTCTGTAGTTTCTTTGACTTCAAGCTCCGAAGGATAGATATATGTAACGTTTGGAAAATGAATTTTACAGCGGTCTAGCTAGGTCCTGTTACGTCTTTCGGTACATTTTTGGACATAATAACTTTCACACTCTATGGCCATATTACATTGTTTAGATTGAGGATCACTGACGAGGGTTAAGTACCGAAATGTGAATGTCTTATTCATGCTGCAAATGTATCTGTTCTTAAATGATGCTATTGAATCTGAAGACGTTTAACATAGATATTGCATTGATTGAAATGTATAGATAAGAGGAAAAGAAGTAAGGTGGAAGCTATAATGTTTGAGTCATACAATTTTCATTTAAAGTCTTTTTTTAATATTGATATTGATATTTGAATAGCTGTATCTAAGAGAACAATTTTAGAAAGCACCTGCCTTCTATAATTCCGTACTTAACTGAAATGGTTCCATTTCATTCATATTCATCTTATAAAAGAGATAAAAGAAACGTCTGGATGAGGACGAAAATAGACTACTTTTGATATCGTAACGGGAGAAATGTATACAACTGCTAGAACAAGATCGATAACTCTTTATTTGTGAATCTTATACAGGCGATGAGTACGGAATGCATGTAAGACGCATGTACATGAAACAGGAATGTTGTTTACAGGAGTGCTTTATTCACGATATTTTCATCAATGTAATAGTAGATAAATCATGATAACATAAAGAGATCTCATTTGTTACAGAAACGTAATTTCATTGGATAACATCCGCCACTGAAATCCATGACTTATTTTGAAAGCCTTATCGACATGGGTACTGGGATTTACATTAATTAGTTCCTCCCAGAACATGGTGTGTATGATGGCATTTGTCTACGCCCTTCAATCTCCAGATAAAGTATTTGATTATTCATCTATTTACTTCTTGTTTCCTTGTTTTTAATTGTCGAATTGTTATCGTCATCAAGTGAGAAGGAGACTGTCATATACAACAAATCATTCAGTGAAAGTCAAATACAAAAAGAGAAACCATATTCCAAAAATCACAACTGAAAGGCTTACAAATTCTTGAAAACAGACCTTTCTTATGCGAAAAGAAAAAACCGGACAAACAGACGGAGACAATGACGACAATGACACAGCTCCACAAAAACACGATCCGAGCCACAACCTATCTAATGAACAATCTCCAGTGCAAGTGCGGATGGCATTGTAGAATGTATAATAAATACACGATTTTTTGGAGCTAGGTTTGCCAGCGTACACAGCCAATGTGCGATATTAGTCTCTAACAATTTACCATGTGTTTTCCAATGAGATGTTTTGATTGCATCATCGTGTCTCTGACGGTGCATTTCTTTCTTACTTCAAGGGCAGTGGCATTTTTCAAAATCATTAAGCCTCTTTCATTGAAGAATTCTGTTTGGTCAGTTTGCAATAAAAAAGATAACTCTAAATCGATATTTTGCAGAAATATGTATATTTTCAATGTTCAAGTGCCATTTTTATATAATGTAGTATATTGTCATGTTAGGATGCCATTTGTGCATGAATATTAAAAATTTCCGTCTGAATTATCTAAGATCTATTGTTATAATAAACTAGTGCATCATAGTCGTTCAAAGTCGGCGCCGGGTGCACATTTGTCTCCCTCTATTTATGTGTTGTCATCAATGTTTAATGTTTCTGTACGTCTGTTACGATTGTTTTGTATGATGTTCCAGTGAATATTGATGTGTCTTTTTGCGATTTGGAGTTTGTATGATGTCATTTATGTGTCACTTTCTTGTGGGTTTATTTCGCTGGATGAATGGGTGGTGGTCATGCTGGAGATCATTCCCTTTTCTTTATATGCCTATTTCAACAAGTAATGTAGCATCAGTGATACTCTTGGCCGAAAAGAGAAAACCAAATGAGTGAAATTCTAAAATTGACCTTAAGTTTATACACAAGAATCACCTGAGGACAGATGTTTGCCTTCAGTGAGATCTTTCTCTGCTCTAAAATGATTTAACCAATTTGTTGACGGAGGATTCACATTTATACTTCAATCAAGTTTTGAAACACTTTGAGTGAAACTAGGCAAACGATACACTCGAGGACTACAGATCCACCTGCACAGATACAAATGTTTAACGTCTTTAAATTCAATAGCATTATTTAAAACCTGATAAATTTACAGCATGGACCAGACATGCACGTTTCGGGTACTAAACCCTCGTCAGTGATCCTCAGTCTAAACAATGTAATATTGCCAAAAAGTATGAAAATTATCATAATTGTCTAAAATGTACCAAAAGACGTAGCTGAATGAGTGGGATATGATGCTACAGGACCCACGTTTAAGAAAATTCAAGAAATTTTGTAACAGAAAATTGCAAATGCGTTGAAGAGACAGACGACCAACCGAAGCTTGTTGTTGAAATTATATGGTCTTTTGTATATAAAGTCACAGCACCGTTGTTATTTGCTTTTCAACAAAGTCGTCAGGGTCAGGTTATTGAAAGATCATGTTGTAATGATATTAACTGAAACCCCAAATAAGAGAAAATTATCCGAAACTGAGACTCGTCAAGTATTGCATTTTTTATCACGCGTGAACCTTTGAAATGTAACGTTTTCAAAAGTCCAAGTCAGAAATCGGCTTCCGTAGCAAGAAATAGTTCTTGTCAGCACGCTAAGTCTAAATTTCATTGTAAGACACCTTCTTTCATCCTGATAATTTGTTGAAAATGCATTAATGTTTGTTTTATGTATATCATTTAATCATTGGTACTCTTTTGCTTGAGATCATCTCTGCTTGCCAGCATATTATAATTTATTTGTGCGTTTGACGACTTACTTGGCAATGGTATTTCCGTTGTTGTTTGTATTGTAGATATACTAGTAATTACAGACTCTTGCGATGATTTTGTTGGTCTCACTTGAAAGATAAAACAGAATACAACTTATAATCAAAAATCAAATTCAGATTAATTTCGAAATTTCTAGGAAATCATTTGCTTGTTCTCAATTATTTTGTCATGAATAATTCATTTAAAGTTAAGAAATGAAGTTCTATTTTACATAATTTTGAAACCAAGCGATTCAAAACTGGAACCGCAAGGTGGATACTTAAGCTTTACTCTGATTGTGTAATGTCTTATTATGAATTTAGTGATTTATTTACACTGATCACTAGTGTTTTCATATTTGGAATATAACCAACAATCTCTTTTTCATGATGAATAGTTTTTACCTGTTTTACTATCCGACTTCGTCAAAAGTATACTCGATTCAGTCGTTGTACTTCCTGGTTTGTTGTCAGGGGTTATCATTCCTTCAAAGAAGATTTATTAACACTGATCACTACTAGTATTTTTATATATAGTAAGGAATAAAATCAACAATCTCTTTTTTATGATTTGGATGTTCTATGTACATACTGATATGATAAGGAATAACAATTATTCTATATATATGCACCACAATTGTCAGTTTAATTCGTTTTTGTTATCTGAAATCGCGTTTTCCATGTAAATGTAAACGTCTTCATATTGAACAGCATCATTTAAGAACAGGTAAATTGGCAACATGGACCAGACATGCACGTTTCGGGTACTTAACCCTCGTCAGTGATCCTCAAATCTAAACAATGTAATAAGCCAAAAAAGTGTGAAAGTTACTATGTCGAAAAAGCGTACCTAAAGACGTAACAGAATGGGTGGGATATGATGCTACAGGACCCACGTTTTAGAAATTTCAAGAAATTTTGATGAGAGAAATTTTAGAATGCGTTGAAGAAACGATCAAACGAAATTGATCGAACTTGGCTACATGTGCCCTCGGGGACTCCTGGTCCACCAGCAGTGACACTCACCAAGTGGTATAAATGTAAACGTCTTCATACTGAACAGCATCATTTAAGAACAGGTAAATTGGCAACATGGACCAGACATGCACGTTTCGGGTACTTAACCCTCGTCAGTGATCCTCAAATCTAAATAATGTAATAAGCCAAAAAGTGTGAAAGTTACTTTGTCGAAAAAGCGTACGAAAGACGTAGCAGAATGGGTGGGATATGATGCTACAGGACCCACGTTTTAGAAATTTCAAGACATTTTGATGACAGAAATTTTAGAATGCGTTGAAGAAACAATCAACCGAAATTGATCCAACTTGGCTACATGTGCCCTCGGGGACTCCTGGTCCACCAGCAGTGACTCTCACCAAGTGGTATAAATGTAAACGTCTTCATATTGAACAGCATCATTTAAGAACAGGTAAATTGGCAACATGGACCAGACATGCACGTTTCGGGTACTTAACCCTCGTCAGTGATCCTCAAATCTAAAGCTATACGTTAAAACTACCACATCAATATGGATTGTTAATATTGAAATATATGTTCTATAGTTACCAATTTGATTGTACTAGACGCGTGTTCCGGATATTAAGATTTAGCTTTACCATACTCTATTGCATACCTAAAATACATAAAAATCCCTACAAACAACGTTTATCACTGGTTCCTCAAAATGTTCAAGCAAATCTGTATCGATCTTACCCACCAGCCAACGAATATACTTGTATCTTCCGAAATGGAAGTAACCGGATGTGACAATTCTACCGAATTGAAGTGACGTGTGTTACATGAAAGCGGGAGATGCTGACTCTACCTGGGCACCTGGTCTCTCTCCCATATTAAGAGTTCGCTTCTTTTCATATGGTGGAGGTTTTTCTTTGTTTCTGTTCTTAAATGATGCTATTGAATTTGAAGACGTTTAACATTTGTATGCCTTCGATTTATGATTTTCTGAATTATCGATTTTGTACTATGTATTGGGATACGGTCATTATCCATATTTGTCATTGAATCTCGTCAGTACAAAATGTAGTACTTCATGTCAAACAGTTTAAATAAAGCCAAATTGAATTTTCCTAGTGTCATCTTCAGTATAGACTTTTAATTTCCTCTTGCCAAAATGAGCGGCTGCAAATTTATTGTAGTAGGTTTATTCAGAAGCGTATTTAAGTGAAAAATATGGCCAAAAATCGTTGGAGGGTAGGCGCGAGGAGCTTAATTCTAAACATGACCAAAAAAATGCCGAAACCCCAGCTAAGGACAGAGCTATGTAATGAGGGAAATTCCCCTTAGTTTTAGAAATTAAGGTCTAATTTAATGACAGGAAATTTAGAATATATTTCATTGCAGTGCGTAAACACTAAAACTAGGAGAGCGATATCCTCTGGGACTTACAGTCCACCAGAAGCGATACCAGCCTAATGATTGAAATTGTCATTATTGAAATATATGTTCTATAGTACAAATTATATTGTACTAGACACGTGTTTCGGATATTGAATCCTCGTCAGTAGTTCTTCATGTCAAACAGTTTAAATAATGCCAAATTGAATTTTCTTTGAGACAATGAAAAACAACAGTAAGGCTCTTCACTGAAACACGGAAAGACAACACATAAATTGATGAAATATCTTCCTCTGTTTAAACATAAATCTTGTTTCGTGATTAACTTTCTTCATAGCAAAAGTCAGTCACTTAAGAAATTTCAAAATTTAGGAAATTATATAAATCAAACCTTTAGAACTCGATGCTACACCTGTTGTTGATGTGACTTTTCGTGTTAACGGTCTCTCAGTTGCCATGCTTGATGTAGTTTGAGTGAACCTGGTAATCTGATTGGTTGTAAGTGACGCTGAGTTTGAAGTTGTTTTTGGTTTGATTGATATTTCATTATTAACCTCGAAATCTGCTGAAATGTGAAAATGGACTTAAAGATGGAAAAAGTGATTTACCACTACATATTATCATAAAGTTATAGAGTTTCCTTTCGATTTCCTCTGGGTAAGAGTCTCGTCGGAGGCATTTTGCAATATTTACGAACATTCTAGATTTTACAATAATTCTGTAAACTAAAAAAAATCTATATTTAAAGCATGGAAACAGCAGAAAACAGCTCAAAGTTTGTAGGGAAAAACAGCAGGTATATCAGCATTACAAACTTTTATTTACCGTTCTCTATCAGCTTTGGTCTCTTTGGTAACTCATACAGTTTGAATTGTTTGATGTCAACGTAGATACTGTTATAATCCACTACATACTCCCCCAGATTAATAGCCTTGTTGCCCTCGAATGTATGCGATGGTGACGATTGTTTTATAAAAGATTCTATTGTTTTTGGATTTCTTAGATCTGAACTGTCTTTGAACAGAAGGTCACTGATTGAATTAATACTTCCTTGTCTGAAATTTAAAAGTAATTTTTCGTACGGTTTTTATGAATAATTGTATACTGCACATCTAACTTTATTTCTATCTTCAGAATACATGTCTGGCACAAATATCCACAAGATGTGGCATATATCTATGAGATTGCCCATTTAAAAACATAAATTGAGGAGAATCAAACAGCAGTGTTCATGACAACCCAAAATTAAATGGGCCAAGGTTTTTTTTTTTTTTTTTTTTTTTTATTTATTTAATATCCTAGTTTTTCTGTAATATAAAAAACAAATAGTGTTAAATTAAATTAATTAATTTGATTAAATTTCATTTAATTAAAACTAAACTGCCAAATTTTGTGATATGTATAGATCGAATGAAACAATATTATCAATATGACATAAATGTAATATGCAAATTTCCTGTTTACCTTAGATCGACGATTTCAGATCCATAGTAGGAATTTGAATAATTAGACGTCAAAAACAGATAATTTACCTGGAAGAAAAGGTGTACAAACAATAAAACACATGAATTATTTGAAACCTTGTTTTTATGCATATCTTATCAAAAAGGTTCATACACATGTGTCCTTCTGCTTTTTTCACTCTCTGATCAGTTATAACAATTTTTTAAACGCAGGAGTGTGTTATATTTATTTCCGCGATAATTATTTTTTTATGCATAATAATAAACATCAAAGAAGTACCTAACAGTTATTCAGTCTCAAAGTCGAGAAGGCAAGGCCAAATCGTGTGAATTCCCATTGGAACGGTTGCGAACCCCGGAATGAACAACATTCCGAAGTGAGACCAGGTGCCCGGGGAGAGTCAGCGTCTCCTGATTGCATGCAACACCAGTCGCAACAGCTCCATGGACACCTGTCAAATTCGGCGATTGTATTGCATCGTATTTTATATTTCGTCGTCCTATTTTTTTTTCAATTATATAGCTTAGGTTGATTAAGAAGTTTAGTATCAAAGACAACTGGCTGAAATCAATACCAATTTGCTCAATTTAAAATCCAAAACATTTTTTTTCAAAGAGGCACCGAGGGCCCATTAACACAAATATTTTGAAACATTTCGTGGTTTCTTTCTAGCTTTTTTTCCTTTTCTCTTTTTCTCTGCAATATGGCATTTGATGAAATATTTACCGTCTCATTAAACAATCACAACAGAATGTAATACCTGATCCGTAAAAGTCTTAGTAAATGTCAAGTACTGTTCAGAAGCGTTGTTTTTTAGTTCTTCAGTGAATTCTTTATTCAGAATCTTCATATGCGTCTTTGCAAGAACCATATCTACATATGAATAAAGAACTGAATGACGACAAAGAATCATTTAATAGGGTAGAGTTTCTTTACTAATATTTTTGTATGAAAGCTTGATGGAAACTTCTATAAATATATATATATATATATTTCTTTTATTTTGTTATTGATTGTCATAAAAGCTATCAATTTTTTTTTAATTAAATAATGATTAATTGTCTTACCAAATTCGGTTCTTGACTTTTCAGAGTTTTCAGAATCTGAAATAGATACAAGAATTCTCCAATGCCAAAAGGTGAAATTTGCAAATTCTATTTATAAAAATACGATAAACAGGTTTTACGTCTAATTAGACTAAGCCAATTAATGTGGGTCCTCACTTTGATTATCAGTACATCACGCTATACTTCATCACTACTGGTTACCTGATAACCTCACATTATTCAATTTGTGAGTTCGCATTGTTTTACTGAATTTTTCCACTGACTTGAAATACATTTTGGGAATAACTAGCTTCTGACGTTATGTTTGCGGACGGTAAATGCTGATTTGACGGTCGCAAAATGAGTTTTTCTGGCGACGCGTTAGAGGAGCCAGAAAAACGGATTTTTGCACCGTAAAATAAGCCTTTACCGTCCGCAATCATAACGTCAATATCTAGTTATTCCCATTCTAATGCAATCTTTATTTCTGTGAGTATAAGGCGAAATTTGACGTTAGCAACGTCAAAGCCTAGTATGTTCTCGTTTTACAGTCGTAACTAAGGAGCAAACAACCAATGAAATTCGACGTTATAGCGATATTGCATTAAAATTGTATTTTTTTAATGGAACATTAATAAATTAATCTGAAACTAAGGAGCAACTCGCCCGGGGCATAGTTCTTTCGATTTCTGAGTCTTTTGTATATATTTTTGTATCTTAGAAATTTGCTCTTGATATATTCACTATTTGGATTTCCTCTTTTTTGGCCTGTAGTATCACTGATGATTCATTCTATGTTAAAATGCGCATATGGTGCACTAAAGTTTTTAACGATAATGTAACATTTATGCTTTATTCTATTTTGATTCAATATCCTATCAAACAGGGGATGCTTACTCCTCCCGGGCACCTGATCTCACCTCTAGCTTGCTAGGGGTCCGTCGATGCTCAATTTGGTGCTCTATTGTGAGTGCTGTTGAGATTGTCGTCAGGATCTTCTTTATCTCATTTATATCCCCTCCTTTCTTCTATGTAAGGACATGCTCAAGTCAAAATTTCCTTTGCTCATTCAAGATTACGTTTGTGATGGCAGATAAGGCAATCAAGAGGGTTTGTTTTACTTTACTACTGTTTACTGTTTCCTTTGTTTGTTTGTATGTGTCTTTGTTGTGGGTCCAACAAATATCTGAACAATCAACACTTCTTATTGTCGGATTGACAAAGAACATGTACAAATGCATATTCAGGAATGACGGGCGTGTCATCTACAAATGTTTTACAAGACAATATATTAGATTACACGTGCAGACACCTTGAGAGTAATTATGGTATAATATGTATATGTACGTCGCCATGGTAATAAATTATATGCGCGTGATAGTGAAACATAATAACCTCAGATTTTTTTTACAATTTCCAAATATTATATTATTTCTCATTTATTTTAAAATTGTTTGATGATCGTTGTTAATCATTACACCTTGGAAGATAGAAAAAAAAGAGAAAAGACAGAAAAGGGCATATTTAAAGACGCAATGACAAACTAGGAAAATGGGACAAAATCAACCAGAAATTAATCCTACTTTCTTATGTGTGTTTATGATATTTTCAAATATGACCATTATTATGCTAAATTGTGTGGCTCGTGATAATTTATTTCATATTCTCTGTCATAATGCTGCACCAAAACCACCATATAACACAACCCTTTATATCAAATGACAAATCTGTATATGGTTGATGATGTATGACTTATTTACAATAACATTTGAATAAATTGATCATTTATATGCAAAGAATTTAAGACATTTTAAAAATATTTTTATATTGCGTAAATCTCTTGTCACTGAAGCTAAAAAATGGGACCATGTGACAATGTGAAAATTGGCCACTTGATCTATTACGCAAGATTATATGTATATAACAAAGGAGGGGATCTCCAAGAACGCCAGGTTGCAGCACCCACAGCAAAACCCCAAAACACCCAGCAAGAAAGAGACGCATAATGGACAAGGAACGTCAACGCACAACACAGAAACATCAAACACAAAGGACTACACATAAACCAACGAGACAAACGGGCAACCGGTGCCGACTTAGGACGGCCATTCATATACTAGTACATATTAGGTTTAGGTCTTGAAAGATAAAAGTATACCTGAAAACGAATGAACGATTTTCAATAGATACCAGCACAAGGCCCAATAATGATATGACGCATGTACAAATGTACCTATGAGTTAAAGAAGATCCTGACGATAATCTCAATCTATGTACTCGAAAATCACTACCTGCAAAGACGACAGATAGACAAAAAACAGCACGAGGCAACGCTTGTGTTCATAACACAAATGGTTACCAGGAGGCACAGAACCCATTTGAGGGGTCAGCTGGACAACAGGAGATCTTTACTCTTCCCGAGCGTCCCATTCTTCTTTTGGGAGTAATCACTTGTTTCATGAGTCAAAATCGTGTGGAGCAGTTAAACTCGTTCCTCGTGATTGAATGTTTAAAGTGTAATAATTACTTCTTTCCATCTCTGTCGCCTAAAAGAAGCTTTGTTTTGGCTCTATATCAATTTGAGATCATATCTATTATTTTACTTTTTCGGAAACTTGTCATTTCAACCAAAGATGTTTAGTACCCGAAACGTGCATGTCTGGTCCATGCTGTAAATTTATCAGGTTTTAAATGATGCTATTGAATTCAAAGACGTTTAGCATTTGAAGTACTTGGTGAGTGTCACTGCTGGTGGACCAAGAGTCCCCGAGGGCACATGTAGCCAAGTTCGATCAACTTCGGTCTCTTCAACGCATTGAAATTTTCTGTTACAAAATTTCTTGAAATTTCTAAAACGTGGGTCCTGTAGCATCATATCCCACCCATTCTGCTACGTCTTCTGGTATATTTTTGGTCATAATAATTTTCATACTTTTTGGCCGTATTACATTGTTTAGACTGAGGATCACTGACGAGGGTTTAGTACCCGAAACGTGCATGTCTGGTCCATGCTGTAAATTTATCAGGTTTTAAATGATGCTATTGAATTTAAAGACGTTTAACCTACGTCGAAATTAGAGAAGGTTTACACCATCCTAACATCATCCATCCTATGCTATTTTAGTCATAAAAGTTATTGGACTAAGGATCGACCCTACAGGAAATTTGGAGTCCGCGACTCTGCGAAGTAAATGCACAAATTTAGATTCAAAAATAAAACAAGAGGGCGCTGTTTGCTTGAATTTCATATCTCCCGCCTCTTGACAGGCGAACCGTACAAAGACGTAAGCTGTCTGTTAGAATTTTGACCTGTGCAACGAACCCATCCGAGGCTGTGAGGGATTTTTAACGTGCCTACGTCAATCCGAGACACGGGACCCCCATCAGTAGTCCCTTCCGAAGGAAAAAGGCTAGGGTAACTTGGTTATTCACAAGGTGTCAGCCACTGGTGAGAAGGAGCTGATAAGATAAGGGCTGTATTTAGCCCGGAATTTCATCAAGTATTTCTTCTACACAATGATCTATACACAAGAAAAACTTGATCATAACTATAATGTAATGTATTTGGAGATTCCTCATACAACTTTTATTTTAGTAAGCTTATTTCTAGATACTTAAATAACAGTCCAAAGAGTAGGGGGTAGCCATGTTGAAAAGAAGATATTATCGATAAAAAAAAAACGTTGAAAATTGAGAACTATCTAGCTAATGTGGATATCTATAAACTTTAAAACATAGTTATAGTCTGATCAAGATACGAGAAATCAAATTAAAAAGACTGGTCTCAACTTTATCCATAAATCTTAAAATCTTGAGTCTGAAATACGGTTATATTTTGAATTCATTGGCTACAAGGTAGGTATTTTACTGCGACAAAAACACTGTGTAGAAATAAACAGCACGCTCTTGTTTATTTAATTCCAAAATCTTGAGCATTTCATGTGAACATGTTTAGAATATATAAATGAATGACTTTAAAAGGGAAAAAATGAACCTTTGCTTATATTATAGCCTAATACACAGATTTGTAAAAAGCCCCCCTCCCTTTCTTAGTTTTTCGTCTCTGTGGTATCGTTCCCCCTCAGCTACAGAACCCCACTTTGTCAAAAGATGTGTATTAGTGATATACATCTTCTGTAAAAGTGGCGTTCTGTAGCTGAGGGGGGAACAATATTTTTAAAAACTTTTCCATTTTCAATTGATTACTATAAAAAAAAGACATATTTTGTCCCAAAATTTAGGAAAACTTTGCATGATAAATCTTATCCTAATGCTGGTTATGATGAAACCAAGAGCTGGCATCAATTTTGTTTAAGAATTTTCTTGAAGTTCCCATTTTGAAAATTCCACTTTTTCAGGGTAGATTTTTTGCCTTATCTTATCGGCTCCTTTAATATTCGAAACACGTGTCTGGTGCATCAAAAGGTTGAAATTTTCTTCAAGAATTTCAATTGTCGATTGTTTCCTTTGATCTGCATGATCCTCGATTACATTATTGTTTGATTTTGAATTTGAAGACGCTTAACATTAATACTATATATTTAAAAAAAACATTTATCTAGTTTTTGTTTTGGTCATTTCTATCAAAGTTTAGGTAATTCACTTCCAATCGAGACAACTCCGAGTCGGGAATGGTTCAAATTGGAAAAAAATAAATAAAAGTGTTTTGACATTGCTTAGAGTCCAAAAGCTTTGATAAGATAGGAAACAAAGCGTACATACAAAACAAGGACTAAAAGAAGCATTGAGGGGCGTAGCCATCAGATTGATTCCTTAGTTGATTCCTTATTCTATTTTTTCTTTATCTTATACGCGGGGACTTTTTTCTCTATTCTCTTTATGCGTGTACACGAAATCAAAACTGAATGATTTATAACATACCTTCTTTCTTTGAATTCAGCAATATAAAACCTAGAGCACCGAACAGTCCTCCAAGTATAACAACAGTCAGTACTATAAGCGGGATAACACACGCACTACTTTTTCTCCTCCGTCGTCTTACTCTCCTGTTTGGTAAGTCTATGAACTCCTTCTGAGAATTAGTAGAATCTTCTCTGACGTACTTCCGGTTTAAAGAGTCATGGCTGGAGTTTTCATGCACTGTTTTCCCGTTGTGTTTGGAATTCTTGTGTGAGTTTTTACTCCTTAAAGACACTGATAATACTACGGATGTCTCTGTGTTTTGTTGTGATGTCTTCTTTTTGTTGGAACCACGATCTGGATGACGATTCTTATCCCGGTGTTTCTGCTGTTTCTGCTGAGGCCTTGATTCTGTAGTAGGTGACTAGGATAAAAAGAACAATAAAAAACCCAGTTATTTAAAAAATCACAATCTATTGGCATTCACAACCAGCAAAGAAGCATAACTAAACAAAAAACAAACATTTAATCAAACAAATGTTCTGATACTCAATTACTCAATTCTCAACACAGGTGCAAACATTCACTGCTATTATTGATTGGTAATACTACTTAGTCCATGAGAATATCGTTCATCTAGGATAACATAAATTGTCCTCTTTTTTTTTTTTTTTTTTGTTTCAAAGACTTTAAATGTGAATGAACTTTATTAAATTTATGCATTTAATTTCCTTGCTATGTCTATGCCTGGATTTTGTGTATCATAAATGTCTTTTTTACTGAGTTTATGAAATATTCATACATGTACAATGTATATTGGATGTCCACTATTTCGGCCTAGAGTATCCCCTGATCTCAAACAAAAGAGAGGATCTCCAAGAACACCAGGTTGCAGTACCAACAGCAAAACCCCAAAATACCTACTGCAAAAACACCAAAACACCCATTGTAAAAACGGAGCATACATGCACAGAAAGACAAGTAAAAGGGACAAGTAACACCAACGCACAACACAGAAACATCAAACACAAATGACCACACATAAACCAACGAGACCAGTGGGCAACCTCTGCCGACCTAGGACGGCCATCTGCCACGAAAATAGCAGACGGTGCGGTTATCATGGATTACGTGCGCAAAACCCTCCCACTTTTCCGATTACCCAGAGGTCTCGAAGAGCGTACAATTGTGGTAAATATTAAAGAAGTACCGATCAGTTATTCTGTCTCAAAGGGCATGAGACGGCATGGTTAAATCACTAGATTTTCCATGGGAAATAGGTGTGATACAAAGTCCTCACTGTTAGATGTCCACACACAATCAAAAACGCAAAACTCATGGACCCAAGCAACAAAGATGAATATGTGAATGGATATAAAAAAAAAGGGGCGAACGTAATACAATCCGTGCTCTACCGGCTGTAGCGAGCTCATGTAAGTAATCACTCGAAGAGTCCGACAGACATTAAGAGAGGACAGGTGGTTGGGACCTTGTCTTCTCTAAAGAGGTTTGGACAGGGCCTATCATGGAGTCCTGTCGTCACAGTCAGTCAGAGTGCAAGTTTTAAGAATGCGCTGGTACAAGACAGTAAATTGGTCAAGTACCAAGCCTAGTGTCCGTCTGGTGACATAAGAATTATCCACGGTATAAAAAGCGTTTGATGATTCTGACGCATTTTCGATGGTTATGTTGTCTACCTTTGATCATTCTTATTTTGTTAATTATTTCACCATAAAATTCAGGTTGTGAAATACCCAAATGTTAAACGTCTTCAAATTCAATAGCATAGTGTAATATACTCTGTTGCTTGTATTGGTCCGGATTTCAAAAGAAGTTGACAATATTTTTTTGTAAAATTTCCATAAAGTCAAGGCATATACTCAGCTGCCTCTTTAACATTAATTTTAGGGCATACTTCGAAATCACATTCAATGCTGCACCAAAATACTTGTGTGAAACTGCATGTCTTGTCCATGCGGCAATCTGGTATAATGATACTATCAATTTGAAGATGTGTAACTTTCTAAAAAGCTACTACATATTCCAAGTATTTCTGTTTCTATTTCCCTTTAAAAATTAAAATAGATGCTATCATTTTGGCTCAGTATCCCTTCTAGTGGACCGTTGGTCTTCGAGGATACAACTCGCCTAGTTGTACATGCAGTGTTTAGGTACTTTAATTCATATATATTGTAAGCATTCCGTTGTCAAATTTGATCTCGCATCTCAGTTCAATTTTACCTTCAGATGCATATTTGACGTATTGTCCATCAATAATCCGCTTCGTACTTGGATATACTTCTGTATTTCGCCGCAAACGTCCATTTGAACACCTCACTGTATTACAATGACAAATATGGATAATGACCATATCTCAAATACATAGAACAAAATCGATAATTCAGAAAAGCATAAACCGAAGGAATACAAAACCAGGATAATATAAGAACCGAAGCAAACAAAGAAAAACCTCCACCATATGAAAAGAAGCCCAATATTGGAGTAAGACCAGGTGCCAAGGAAAAGTCAGCATTTCCTGCTTGCATGCAACAACCGTCGCTTCAATTCGGTAGAATTGTCACATCCGGTTAATTCCATTTCGGAAGATACAAGTATATTCAGTGGTTGGATGGTTCAAAAGGTCTAAGACAGAATATCGTCCACCAGGCATCATAGTGTGACGAGTTCCCCATATCTACCGTAGAACTTCATAAGGGAAGAGATTAGGTTAGTCGGCCACAAACGTATCCCTGACTGAGAAGCTTATCTGAAAGACGTGACGATTTCAGCTTCCACATAACTAACTTCCCTTTCATGAACTAGCAACATTCCGTCTCCTCCTCCTTATGGCGTTTTTGTTTCTTATCTGATACGGTACGCCAGGGCATGTTCCAAATGTGAAGATTTCATCGTTAGAGACAGACGGTTTGCAAGAAAGCTACTTGTTCAGGGTTATATTACACAACGGCTGAAATCATCATTGAGAAGTTCTTCGGTCGCTACGGGGATATGATAAAAGCATATCAGATCCCCCTTTCCAGAATAATCAGTGACATTCTCGATTGCGATTGAATGGCTGTCACCATAACCAAACAAGAAATATTTACCTGATATGTGATTTTGTATCAATATGTTCATCATACAATCACCGAATTCGACAAGTTTCCATGGAGCTGTTGCGACGGGTGTTGCATGCAATCAGGAGACGCTGACTCTCCCCGGGTACCTGGTTTCTCTTCGGAATGTTATTCATTCCGAGTAGGGCTGAACGGTTTAATCGTGGTACCGGTGTAATGTAAAAAGAGGCTTTGCAATACGTAACACTGTATTTGTTTTTGACGATGTTTTTATCTTCATATCTTCATGTTGTTTCTTTGAAAATTATGAGCGAATGCGAATTACTACTCAAAATACATCAATAGGACCATTTCAATTGTTAAAGGTCAGTGTCGTTATGATGTATCACTTTTAAGATACATGTATGACCTTTAGGTTTCCATGTTTCGTCCGATAACAGCGATAAAATTAAGATCAGCTCTACAATTTTCTAATAATGTCGAAGGGTTCCAACTCTATACCTTCTTGAAGAAAATTCCAAACCAAATAACTAGCAACTTTTAAACGAGACGAAGTATGACCTGATAGATTCAAATAAATAAATAAATAAATAAATAAATAAATCACGCCTGTTTGACCTTTGAAAACGTACATCATCAACACACTGTACATGTCAAGGACACATGTAAATAATCATTGATACACTAATTTGCAAAAAGACTTGATCTTTTTATCTCGATTCTTAGCAAGTTTACACGTACAACGTCGTGGTTTCTTGACATTCACGGACGTTCGCCTTTCCAGTCTTTTATTTGATAATAGAACAATTTTCAGATAATACATGAAACCTTAAAAGCAAAACTGAAGAAAAATGAAAATCACAAGGAATCTTGATGTTATAAAATATATCGCAATATCTTTCCAAATATCGCAATACAAATTTGACCCGCAATACTCAGCCCTAATTCCGAGGTTTGCAACCGTTCCAATTGAAGTTTTAATGATTTTGCCTTGCCTTCTCGAATTTGAGACTAAATAAATTATCCACAAATTCATAGCATCATCATGATCGATTCGACTACTTAACCTTCGTCAGTGATCCTCTATCGACACAATGAAATATAGCCAAAGTCTGTGAAAGTTTTGTCAAAAAGAAATATACCGAAAGACGAAACTGGATGGTTGGGATATGATGCTACAGGGCCACTTTTCATAAATGACAAATATGGATAATGACCATATCCCTGTATACAGCACAAAATCGATAATTCAGAAAATCGGAAACCGAAGGCATACAAAATCAGGATAAAACAAGAACCAAAGCAAACAAACAAAAACCTCCACCACATGAAAAGAAGCGGACACCCGATATGGGAGTGAGACCAGGTGCCCAGGAAGAGTAAGCATCTCCTGCTTGCATGCAACACCCGCCGCTTCAATTCGGTAGAACTGTCACATCCGGTTACTTCCATTTCGGAAGACATAGAGTACAATCTTTGGTTGGATGGTTCAAATCGTCTATGACAGAATATCATCCACCATTCTGGAGAGTGGGACATCATAGTGTATGACGAGTTCCCCATATCGACCGTAGAACTTCCTTAATGACGATGTTAGTCGGTCACAAATATATCCCTGACTGAGAAGCTTATCTGAAAGACGCCTAGCTCTCAGAACAAAATCCGTATATTTGATACTTGCCCTGGCATAGCGTATCAACTAAGATGAACACGCCATAAGCAGGCGATGAAGGGATGTTGCTACTCAGGAAAGGAAAGTTTGTGATGCTGAGATTGAAGTCGTCATGTTTGTCATAGAGTGAGGTGTTCATGTGACCATAAGTGTCGTAGGCCAACATTATGTCCAAATAGGATGCTGAATTATTTGTCTCTGTAGTTTCTTTGACTTCAAGCTCCGAAGGTAATCCGCGAATTTTGGATTATAGATGGATAACACATCGTCTATGTATCTGTAAGTGAAGTTGAAGTCAGAAGCTAAGTATCTTTTCCCTTCAGAGACCAAAGATTGAATGAATTCAGCTTCGTACGTGTAAAGGAAAATATCGGCAAGGAGTGGGGCACAATTGGTCCCCATTGGAATTCCGACAATTTGCTGGAAGACCTTTCCTCCAAACACCACAAAAATGTTGTCGATCAGAAATTTAACATCCGAATAATATCTGTTTCAGTGTACTTATTTTCAGAATCGGACTTATCTTTTACTAAGTAGGTTTTGTCATAGTTAACAACAATAAATTTGTATTTGCGATTACCGTTCTTACTTGTAAACGCATTACTTATGATTTTGCGAGTCTTTCTTGTGGAATTGTAGTGTAAAGTGTCGAAAAATCAAAGGCTTTGATCGAATGGACTCTACTAAAATGAGTGGATTTCAGATGTTCTAAAAGTTCCTTCGAATTCTTTAAAATCCACATCTGGTTGATACCACTGCGAGAATATACTGTCGAACAATATTTTTGAAGCCCGGATTTGATTTCAGATAAAACTCTGGTGAGTAAGATCGATACAGATTTGGTAGAACATTTTGAGGAACCAGCGATGAAACGTTGTTTGTACGGATTCTTATGCATTTTAGGTATGCAGTATAAGTATGGTAAATCTAAATCTAAATTGCGAGTGTCAAAGCCAAAGGAAGCAAGAACTGATTTGTGGTTATCTATTATTTCAGAGGCAGAGAGGTTTGTTGGGGTGTAATTGGGATTTCCAGATGTTGAATTTAAACCCAACACTTTAACTAGACTGTCGAAATAGTACTTTTTGCAAGTAAATGTGTAATTATTTGAGGCTTTCCTGAATGCATTTGACGAACTGATCAACCGAAGTTGACCGGACTTGGCTACATGTGCCCTCGAGGACTCCCGATCTACCAGCAGTGACACAGTGGTACAAATATTATGCACAGTCCTCAAATTCATAGCATCATTTAAGAAAAGATAAATTTGCAGCATAGACCAGCTATGTATGTTTTGGGTACTTAATTATAGTCAGTTATCTTAAATAAAAACAATGAAATATAGCCAAAGACTGTGAAAGTTATGTCCAACAAAAGTACCGACAGACGGAGCAGTGTGGGTGGGATATGATGCTACATGATCCACTTTTCGAAAAATTCTAGAAACTTTTGTGAGCAGAAATGTTAGAATGTCTTTGAAGAAATGATCGGACTTGGCTACATAACTGACATATTACGGATTTTTATGTTATTTTCTATCTTAGGTGCCTTTATACAACATCACTTTATGCATGAAGTTTAAAATCTATTCTGAATAAAATGTTAGAAATAAAATTATCAAACAAGATGGATTGGGTTCATGTTAATAATGTGTATTAAGGCGCCAGGTGCTTAACATTTGATCAAAATGTCAAAATATATTCGATTCTAGTATACAGGAAAGGAGTGTTAAATGTCATGGAATATAGGTTGATCGGGAAGACATGTTGACGATTTTAACATGGTTTGCGAAGCAAGAATTGCTCTACTCGACAACTTTTAATTTTGAAATTAAACGTTCATTTCATTATTAGATGTTCGGGAAAACAAAAACTAAATTTTATATTGGTTAAGTTCTAGAAAGTTTTTAAGAAGTAATAGGCATAGTTCTGAAAAAAGGTCCATATATTATTTTAAATAAACGTTTTAAAGGTTCTATTTTTGTTTTCAATATGAGCACTAAAACTCATGTTTGCAAACGTGAGATGAGCATGACCAGAATTCATTTAATATCTTACTTTTACCATGATGTTTCTTACGATGAACATCGAAAACAAGTGGAAAAAAGCCTTTCAACTCATTACTGGCAGGATTGTTGTTTAATTATACAATTTTTAAAGTATGTAAGTTATACTAAATTAAAATATTTGTTGAAATCTATTACTAATATTACTGATGGCATAACTCTGCCCTTGTCTAGATCTCTGACATACATTTTGATCATTTCTAAAATCTGCTTTTCACATATATTCCCTATTTTTGAATAACCTCTATTACGGCCTCACTGATTAGACATTATTTGTTGAATGGTGCCCTAAATTATTGCTTAAAAAATTAGGTCGATATAGAAGGAATCACATGGTTTGTACAGTTTGATTTTAAATTTTCAAAATGTTTTGGTGGTTTTGTTTTGAATTTCTTTTCTCCATGTTCGTAGGCACATTGATTGTGAGTTTTTAATTCTGAATTGAATTCTGTGTGTAACTTTCCCTTAATCATTGAATGAAACGTCAGCTGTTCGGTGGATGAATATTCAGATACATCGCTGAATCACTATGTGGACCAAGAAAAACCATGTTTAATTCATGTGTTTTTATTCGTTTCTGTGTTTCTTCGGGTGTTTTGCTGTTAGTACTGCAATAGGGTCTGGTCGGAGATCCCCTCCCTTCTTGTATGTTTCTTTTTAGGTCTTCCGACTTCTGTCGGAAGACCTATTGTTTTCGTAACCGTGGAAAATTGGATCAGCGATTTCTCAAGAACCCTGTAAGCTAGGACAATGAAAGTTCTCCAACGTTACGTTTGGAGTAAAAGCTAGATTGGTCTTTTTTATTTTTGGTCTCTGTTATTTTTTTTATCATGTTTTTTTAGTAGATTCAAATATCTGACGGGAGCGTCGCATTACTCAAAAGGATCGAAAATTTCATGTTTTGCTATTTGTAAGCTTAAATATCTCGTATTTTGCTATCTACAATTTCCATTCTTTTTGAAAGTCGACAGCCATGCAAGATATGAAATGCTAGATGCACACTGTAACGATTTATTACGATGACGTCCTTCACCGTCCTTCATATTTCCAAATTCAGAAGTTCATAGGAGGAAGACACTTTTTTGCTTATAATAGTAAACAAAAATTAAGCTTATGAAGTTTCCTAAAAATTTCAATATTATTATTTTTTATCCATATATCTGTCTTATTTAGTCTTTCTGATTTTTCCTATCTCTTACTGTTGAAAAGATATGAGCATCGAAATTTTGAGTTGGGTATTTCGATAACCTTCACGCCAACAGATCGGGCGCACACTAAAATTGGTAGTCCGAGTCCGACTCGAGAAAAGCAGTGTTGAGATTTTCAAATTCCGATTTCACGGCAATGATGAATATGCATTTCATAAATACATTTCGATATACACAATTTGATTTTAAAACAGTTGATTAATTTAGAAGAGATCAGCTACAAACCACAATTTACACACAAAAAGTGGTAGTTTGATTCCGATTTCTAACCTACAAACCTGCTTCTAAACTTCAATAACTATATTTTGAACATCAAGTTTAATTTCTAATTCTAGCAAACGTTCGAACATAATTTTCGGTTGGTTTATTTACAAATTGATGAACAATTTCTCCAACATTCTTCCCTCCCCTCGTTTTTCGAAAACAGTTCTGTTTATATTGAACGATGTCGCCATGATGGAAATTCAAAATAAACTTTGAAAAAAGGGAAGGGGGGGTCCAAATTTGAACCTGCACAGCGAGAACCTCATGGTATTTATATATATATATATTGAACGTAACTTGTTATTACCATTTCTCTTCTCAAGAAAATTGGTTCTACAGCTACGAGCTCGCCTTTTTTATGGGGGAAGGGGGCAGGAAGAATTTGCAAAAAAAAAAAAATCCCGGCTCTGAAAATGCTGAAAAAAATATTCCGGCCCAAAGGGCCGGCAATTTTTTTTCCCGGACCATGCAAAAGTAAGGATACATTGCATGATATGGAAATTTTTGCTGGCCCTTGGTGCCAGACAATTTAAAGTCAAAAAATTAATTAATATAAATACAAACTGTTCACATAGCTGTATCTACCAGAGACCTAATACGCATAGGCACAAAAATCTATAAAATTCCTGCCCCCCCCCCCCCCCCCCCCAATCAAATGGTTGCTCACCAACAATTATCGGTTTGAAAATTTAATGTTACTGCTATTTGAAAACTTAAATATATAATATAAATACATGTAATGTGACGTCCTTCATATTTCCAAACCAAAAATTGTATAGGAGGAAGACACTCTTGTTGCAACCGCAACAAGAAACCTTTCTAGTTATATGGTATATTACGGATATAATTATATATTTCTAGACATGATCAAATCATAAAACTCTTTTAAGATATTCTCAAAATAAAAATAACTGGTTCCAATAGTTGTATTTGACAAGTCAAACTACAAACTAGATTTGGTTTGTCTCGTCGTCTGTCATTTTCTAATATTTTTCTGTGTACATCAACATACTTCACTTTACACAGACATATAATGTATTTCAATATTGATAATTATTCCCGACAAACAAAGCTTTTGAAGGTCAAATCATACAAACCTTTTGTTGAGGTATAGGTGGTAGTTCCCTGTTAAGTATGCCATTTTTGGTGACTTGTATCCTTGGAGGAGTAACCCTATCTTTGTTTTTGCACAGAGAATCGTACTGAGTAGAAACAGGTGGTACCCTAGTGCCCTTGTTGTGAGGTACCATAGGTCTCAAATACTGCATTTCTCTACTGTGACAATGAGAAGTATGGTGTAGAGGTCCTGTAATAATCTCCGAATTTTCGTAATTTGTCATTGGAGACGTTTTGCTGGTCATTGTTCGAGAAAATGATGCATTCCATGAGAAGAAATTTTCGTATTCAATGTCTGACTCCCCTCTCCTCCCGCCGTTGTTCTCTCTGAAGAAATGCGTCCATCTTGGAGCATCCATATTTGAACTTTTGTCACTAAAAGCACAGATAAGCTGTTTATTCTGATTAATCCATTGCTACCAAAACAAATAAAAAAATATCAACGAATCTGATAAATGAAGGAAAGGGTCCACGAAAATAATTCATAATATATGCCGGAAAACAACACTATTGTACACAATAAAGTGATTTTCCCTCATTATTTCACTTTCCATAGTCTCGAAAATCTCCATTTAACACAAGATGGGCATTACAAAAAGAATGACAAAAAGTTTTCTTGACACATAATGATGGTATACCTGAAAACAATTGTCTAGCTAATTAATTTCTTTACCGCTTACGTGTAAATGACTCTACGTTAAAAGGCCGTTCACGTACCAATGTTGTACAGCGTCACGCTCGTTGATCAGGGTTTAAAGACGGTGAATTATAATGAGCTTTAGAATATACGTTGTGTGAAGCCGTCGAGGACGATTTTATAGTTAAATTATGAATATGATATTGCTTCTTCTAATTCTGACGTTTGTTTGACGTTTGTTAGGTCAAAGTTTCCAAACAATTTTCAATAGTTCGTCATATCTGTGTAAAGTGAAGTATGTTGATGTACACAGAAAATTCTTAGAGAATGACAGACGCAACCAAATCTAATTTGACTTGTCAAATGCAATTATTGGAAACAGAATTTTTTATTATGAGAATGATAAGAGTTTAACCATTTGATCATGTCTAAAAATATATAATTTTTTCCGTAATATACCATATAAAAAGAAACATACAAGAATTAAAACATATTTTTCTTAGTGTACATATTGATTCGGCGATGTATCTTTTAAATATTCATCCGCCGAACAGCTGACGTTTCATTCAATGATTAAGGTAAAGTTATACACATAATTCAATTCAGAATTCGAAAATCACAACCAATGGACTTACGAAAATGGATAAAAAAAGAAATTCAAAACAAAACCACCAAAACATTTTGAAGACTTAAAATTAAACTGTACAAAACCATATGATTCCCACTATATCGGCCATGAGCATCACTGATGAAACATTATTTGTTGGAATGCGCGTATGGTGCACTGATTTTTTTTTTTACAGTAGAACTTCTAATTCAATATTGACAATTTCAACCACTTGGTTGGTATCTCTACTGGTGGATTGTTAATTCTCAAGGATATCGTTCCCCTATTTTTACAGTGTTTCGGCGTTAGACTTTAAACATCCGTCGACAAAATTCCATAAGTTATTCTTGGCCGTGAAGGCTGAGCTCTGTCCTTAGCTGGTTCTTTGCATTTATTTTAAGACATTAAGAAATTTGCCCTTCGTATATAAATTTTTTTGGCTATCCTCTATTTCGGCCATGAGCACCACTGATGAGACAGTATTTGTAGAAATACGCATATGGTGCACTGAAATTTACATCTACACATATATTTCAATATTGACAATTTTAACCAGTAGGTTGATATCTATACTGGTGGACTCTGTATCCCTAATGGTATCAGTACCATCGTTTCAAAGGATCAAATAGAATCTAGACTTGAAAAATACACGTAAATTCCAAATTCATTATTATCTAAATTTATTTCAAAACTAAGGGTTATCTCCCTGAAGATATAGCTATGACCTTAGCTGGTTCTTTGATATAAATTTTAGATCATATCTGGCTTTCCTCTATTTCGGTCTGGAGCACAAATGATGATAAACTACAATATTTACAATGGAACATACATTATAACAACTAAACAAACTGCAAAATATCAGCATGGAGGAGTAAGCATCTCCTCCATAGTATCAACACCCGTCACTATAGCCGAGAAGAAAATGTCAAAAATGATATAATCAGAATCTGGAACAAAGGTACCATTTAACTTCCCTCCATATCTGTTTTGTAACATGGTCTTTATGACATTTTGTCCGGAGGGTTTCTTTCTTTGCAGCAGGTATCGAATGCCTCGTAACCAAGTTCGATCAACTTCGGCTGATCGTTTATTCAGCGCATTCGAAAAATTATGTTATCAAAATTTCTTGAAATTCTAAAACGTGGGTCATTGTTATTCTAAAAATAATTGACCAAAGAGTGTGAAAGGTTTTTTTGTCCAAAACTGTACCGAAAGACGTAGCAGGATGGGTGGGATAAGATGCTACAGGACCCACGTATTAGAATTTCAAGAAATTTTGCAAACAGAAATTTTCGAATGTGTTGAAGAAACGATCAACACCGAAGTTGATCGAGCAGTGACACTGACGGTGACCATGTGGTACAAATGTTAAACGTCCTAAAATTCAATAGCATCACTTAAGAAGAGATAATTTGCAGCATAGACCAGACATGCACGTTTGAGGTACTTACTCGTCAGTGATCCTCAATCTAAACAATGTTTTATGACCAAAATGTACACAGCCAACTGTGCCTCACATGAAATACATATGAAATGAGCATCATGTAAATTTCACATGAAAGTTCATGTAAAATTCATATAAATTTCACGTAAGATTTATGTGAAAAATATTTCACATGAATTTCACATAAATTTCCTTCACATGAATTTTTCTAAATGACCTTCACAGGAAACTGAATTCACATAACATCCATGTAAAAATCTTCACATGAATTTCATGTGAAAAATTTTATGTAAATTTCATGTTCGTGCTCATTTCACGTAAATTTCATGTGAACTTTCATGTAAAGTTCATGTTAATTTCACATGAATTTCATATGAGGCACAATTGGCTGTGCACAGCCAATTGTGCCTCATATGAAATTCATGTGAAATTTACATGAACTTTACATGAAAGTTCACATGAAATTTATGTGAAATGAGCACGAACATGAAATTTACATGAATTTTTTCACACGAAATTCATGTGAAGATTTTTACATGGATGTTATGTGAATTCAGTTTCCTGTGAAGGTCACTTAGAAAAATTCATGTGAAATTCATGTGAATGAAATTTATGTGAAATTCATGTGAAATATTTTTCACATAAATCTTATGTGAAATTTATATGAATTTTACATGAACTTTCATGTGAAATTTACATGATGCTCATTTCATATAAATTTCATGTGAGGCACAATTGGCTGTGTATAAAAAGACAGAGTAGACAAGCACAGCAAGGCATACAAAATGGACAAAGAACACGACATAGAAACATTTAAACACAAGACTATATAACACAAAAACCAACTAGACCAATGAGCGATCGGCAATGAGACTAACAACACTGACATTTACCACTTTTCTTCTATGAAACACTAGTCATCAGTATTTTTGAAAAACTAGTCATCAGTATTTTTGCAATATAAAATATATAATTCATGAAATACCTTGTGCCTCACATGAGACACGGAAAAGTAACTGAATCCTCTAAAAGCCTCAAAGAGAATCGTGTTAAATGCCATCAATATTTTCTTTTTCAACTCTCTATTTCGAACAAAGGAGTTGATCTCCGACAACACTAGGTTGCAGCACCAACAGCAAAACTCCAAAACATCCAATGCAAAAACAAAGAGCATACACGCAGAGAAAGAGACGCAAAAGGGACAAGGAACGGCAAATCGCGTAGAAACATCAAACACAAAGGACTAGTAGACACATAAACCAACGTGACTAATGGGCAACCGTTGCCGACTTAGGACACTTCGAAATCACACATTCTGTTTAATACGTACATCAGTCCTTTCGTAATATCTGTCTATATCATAGCCCTCGACTCCTTTCTGAATGTGGAGAGATCTCCAGCAGGACACCCTGTACTGACCACAGCGGAGCACACCCAAAAAACAATTATCATCTGTTTTACGTCATGTCTCTACGTATTAGTTCTTTTATCTATTTTCCCAAGAAATGTCAATAAATAAACACGGTTTATTCTATTCCAAATAATTTAATTTTCATCAATTAATTACGTACAAAATTGCAAATAAATTGCATCAACAATCAATGTGGAAAAGTACATGACGATTTGCGAGACAATGATACGATTATATGTAAAGAAGAGGTCAAAATAGATGTACGGAACCATGGGGAAAAACGTTTGATTTATTTTTGCGCCTATTACAAATCAAACATTGATAAAAAATTAATGAGACACAAACAATCTAGTGATATGCATCATTCTGAAAAATGAGGCCCATGGGTGAAGACTATATAAACAAGATGAAGATCACGTTAACAAGATAAAGATCATGTAAACAAGATGACATGTATTGCGAATGGCTGCTTCAACAATGAGCTCCTCTGAACACTAATCTGCAGATCCGGCCAGGGTGGGCTTCAGCTTATGATACAATGGGAAATCTGCGTTTCGAATAAAATCGGAGGGGGAAACTTGCCAACCCGAAACCACTCTATTTATCACCCATCGTGGATTCCCTAGTCTCTTTTATCAACGGACACATAATATATCTATTGTAATACTATTAATGACATTTTTATTTGTTACATGCATGTTTAATTTTTAAATCATTCAAATGATTAGTCTTTATCAAAATTTTATAAGTAATGGCAGAATTCAGAAACGAGTAAATGGTTTTTACTGGGTAAGGAAAATATAAATAGAAAATTAGAAAAAAAAAAAGAACAGGAGAAGGCGTGCCATTGTCTGGTCTGCCCTTCCAAATAATACGTTTTCGTATGTATTTTCTTTTCAAACAATTTTTTTTACAAAATAAATACTTTAAAAACACATGAAAATTATCTGATATCACATATCACAACAAGTAACACACAGCACAAAAACAGAAACCGATACATAACCGTCTTTACCGATACAAAACCGATACAAAACCGTCTATAAGTGCAAAAACTTTGTTCAGTGGTATCTTTGATCAACAAAGAATATAAAACAAACAAAATATGTTGTAGCAAAAATATCTCTCGATTTGGTAATGTAAACTGTATAAAAAAAACTTCCATCAACAAAGTTAGTTTTACAAAGGGAGCCTACTTGTACATACTTTCGTGTCCAATCTATCTTGTAGAATAGGATGTTTTAGTACCGTCAACATGCCTGTGATTTGAGAATGAAAATTGCTATAAACATTTCATTGTAGCATCAGAAAAATGAAAGTTTCATAATGAAACGTCCAGATTTATCACAAGTAAATATATAAATAGATTTTCTAAGCGATTCTTTTTTCAAACAGCTTGAATCTTACACTCACAATATGATAGTTTGAAGAATATCTTATTCCATGGCACGACACTTTATCCCTTAATTTCGATTCAGACACAAATTTCAATGATATGTTTTGTTAGTAAATAATGCTATTTGTAAAAGGGGGAGATTAAAGGATCCTCCTTAATATAAAAACGGAAATCAGCAACAACATCGATGACGTCATACCAATAGCTGAAAGAGAAAATAAAAGATATCAGATGCGATTTGTCAAAGGCAATTTATTGAAGTAAGTTAATTTCACATAATCATTTAAGAAATACTGTGACAGGAAAGAAGATTTGTATTGCATATTTGAAACAATGAGCCAGGGTATTTTGAGCTGTTTCAAAATTAATGAAAATGCTTTGAGAAACCGTTCAAGTCAAAATTGAAACTGCTGTCGGTCAAACGGTCAAGGACCAGAGCATACGATTTTTTTTTCTTTCGTAACGCTATAATTTCGATGATCAAAAGTGAATATGATTTTTTTATATGAAAATGAAAATGTTACATGCAATATATATTGTTATAAAATTATAAATGTGATTAAAGCTGACTTAAATACTTTATAAAGGCTTGCTGCATGACAAGGGTTATAATGACGTGAGACATTCAATGATAACATCGTGCCCAATGACGTCATTACACGTACAGATGTTTTACTTACCTCAGAATGACGTATATACTACGTATAAGCTTGAGTTCATTTTCATTATGAGGAAAACACTCGCGAGAATGAATGAATGAATGAATGAATGAATGAATGAATGAATGAATGAATGAATGAATGAATGAATGAATGAATGAATGATCAGATTAAGTTAGTATATTGGTTAATCACGTGTACGTAAACATACATGTAAATACAAAGGAGTTATGTCTGTGACGAGTATGGAAAAAGAGCTGTATACATAATATTGGAAAAATTAAGAGCCCAGTCCCCTTTAAAAACTCTGTGTTTATATACTATGTCTGAAATATCACGTACCTGAATTACAAGGCAAATAAGCCCCTAATTTAGAATCTTTAGTAGAAATTAAAGATTCTAAAGATTGTTTTAACGTATCAGCATTTGTTCCTGTTAAAAAGAGAAAAAGAGAAAAAAGTTATGATATGTCTATGGAGAATAAAATTCATTCCAAAATGAATAAATCCCTTACAATCCATCGATTACAGAACAAAAGTTGGCACGTTCAAAGGTCAAGTCAATATTATACAATTACTGACTTTTTACGAGGTGAATATGGTGTGATATTTGATTAATTTGAAAATATTGACCTCGGCTCTCGCCTCGGTCAATATTTTCAAATTAATAAAATATCACACCATATTCACAAAGTGAAAAGTCCACAATCGTTTTGTTATATATAGTGGACTCAATTTGTATTTATAAAGGTACCTTTTCGAAAATGGCTGGCATCGACTTTTTCCATAACCAGACTTGTCAGAATGACAACATAGCTCGCCGGTGGCAACCATATGTAAATTGCAACAACAACAATAAAAAAGGTCTTATCACAGGGAATGCACATGTGAAATATCAAAGCCCTATCACTTACCAATCAAAAAATATGGCCAAGGTTAAAGTTTTTCAAAAGTAGGTCAATCATCTCCAAGGTCAAGGTCACAAGATCAAAAATTTTGGTATCCATGGAAACGTCTTGTCACAAGGAATACACATGTGAAATATCAAAGCCCTATCACTTACCATTCAAAAAATATGGCCAAGGTGAAAGTTTTTCAAAAGTAGGTTAATCTCCAAGGTCAAGGTCACAAGGTCAAAAATTTTGGTATCCATGGAAAGGTCTTGTCACAAGGAATGCACATGTGAACATGTGAAATATGAAAGCCCAATCTGTATTGGTTTAAAGTTATAAGCAAAGTTTTTGTGCACGCGCACGCCGACGCAGACGCCGACACCGGGGGTATGACAATAAGCCTTTTTCACATAACTGCGGTCCAGTTGTTTTGGACGGTAAAACAGGAACAGTTCCCGCCATATGACGTCAAGGACAATCACTTTTTAACTGTGACGTCATGAAAGTCGGTTCTTGTCGTCCACAAAATGCTAGTCACGCAGTTATGTGAAAAGGGCTTATAGCTCTCCGGACATTCGTCCCGGCGAGCTAAAAAATATTTGAAGACGTTTATAGTATAGGTCCACGTAAGAATCCGGCAATAAGTCAATATCACATCATATACACTGAGTTAAAAGTCCATAATTGTATAATATTTAACCTTATCACACAATTTGACAAATCCTGCCATCGAAATCAAAGTATTGCACACATATTATTAGGTCTTCCGACTTCCGTCGGAAGACCTATTGTTTTCGTAACCGTGGAAAATTGGATCAGCGATTTCTCAAGAACCCTGTAAGCTAGGACAATGAAAGTTCTCCAACGTTACGTTTGGAGTAAAAGCTAGATTGGTCTTTTTTATTTTTGGTCTCTGTTATTTTTTTTATCATGTTTTTTTGTAGATTCAAATATTTGACGGGAGCGTCGAATTACTCAAAAGGACCGAAAATTTCATGTTTTGCTATTTGTAAGCTTAAATATCTCGTATTTTGCTATCTACAATTTCCATTCTTTTTGAAAGTCGACAGCCATGCAAGATATGAAATGCTAGATGCACACTGTAACGATTTATTACGATGACGTCCTTCACCGTCCTTCAAATTTCCAAATTCAGAAGTTCATAGGAGGAAGACACTTTTTTTGCTTATAATAGTAAACAAAAATTAAGCTTATGAAGTTTCCTAAAAATTTCAATATTATTATTTTTTATCCATATATCTGTCTTATTTAGTCTTTCTGATTTTTCCTATCTCTTACTGTTGAAAAGATATGAGCATCGAAATTTTGAGTTGGGTATTTCGATACACCTTCACGCCAACAGATCGGGCGCACACTAAAATTGGTAGTCCGAGTCCGACTCGAGAAAAGCAGTGTTGAGATTTTCAAATTCCGATTTCACGGCAATGATGAATATGCATTTCATAAATACATTTCGATATACACAATTTGATTTTAAAACAGTTGATTAATTTAGAAGAGATCAGCTACAAACCACAATTTACACACAAAAAGTGGTAGTTTGATTCCGATTTCTAACCTACAAACCTGTTTCTAAACTTCAATAACTATATTTTGAACATCAAGTTTAATTTCTAATTCTAGCAATCGTTCGAACATAATTTTCGGTTGGTTTATTTACAAATTGGTGAACAATTTCTCCAACATTCTTCCCTCCCCTCGTTTTTCGAAAACAGTTCTGTTTATATTGAACGATGTCGCCATGATGGAAATTCAAAATAAACTTTGAAAAAAGGGAAGGGGGGGTCCAAATTTGAACCTGCACAGCGAGAACCTCATGGTATTTATATATATGTATTGAACGTAACTTGTTATTACCATTTCTCTTCTCAAGAAAATTGGTTCTACAGCTACAAGCTCGCCTTTTTTATGGGGGAAGGGGGCAGGAAGAATTTGCAAAAAAAAAATCCCGGCTCTGAAAAATGCTGAAAAAAATATTCCGGCCCAAAGGGCCGGCAATTTTTTTTTCCGGACCATGCAAAAGTAAGGATACATTGCATGATATGGAAATTTTTGCTGGCCCTTTGTGCCAGACAATTTAAAGTCAAAAAATTAATTAATATAAATACAAACTGTTCACATAGCTGTATCTACCAGAGACCTAATACGCATAGGCACAAAAATCTAGAAAAGGTTCTATTTAAACATCATACAATCTGTCTGAAATTCGCTAATTGCAAAGAGACATCTGAAGGAACGGTTATTAACTCATACTCTGTAACAGCGGGGAGTTTAACTTACACAGACATTCACAACATTTGACAATTTGTTTAAATCCGGCCCGAAGAACCGGCGAAAATTTTTCTCCGACTCTGGTAATGGCTGAAAAAAATGGCCTGCTCAGAAAATTGCTGAAAAAATTTTACCGGCTGGCAATAGAATTCCTGCCCCCCCCCCCCCCCCCCCCCCCCAAATCAAATGGTTGCTCACCAACAATTATCGGTTTGAAAATTTAATGTTACTGCTATTTGAAAACTTAAATATATAATATAAATACATGTAATGTGACGTCCTTCATATTTCCAAACCAAAAATTGTATAGGAGGAAGACACTCTTGTTGCAACCGCAACAAGAAACCTTTCTAGTTATTATTATTCTTTTAATTTCTTTCGCAGGCTCCATGACTAAAGTTACGTGACTTGAAAACAGGACATTCTTCCTCTCCCGGCACAAGATCTATCCTTGTCGGGATTCCATAACTGTTTTACATACATAGACAACAATATGTTTATTTCTTTGTTTTGTCATTATACGTGATGGTGTACTCTTGTATGAAGCCAATCTCAGAATGAAAAATGTTCATGAAATAATAACATCATCCATTTAGAATTTAAAAAACCCTTGATGTTATTCATATCAAAAACATGATTAACTAAATAATTACCTAATAGAGTTACAGAGGCCTGCATGCACTCTGGATCTGAAGCAGTACTAGAACTTGATACTTCTTGCACCATAATATTCCACGTATCTGTGCTCATAGCTTGTGCCAAAACTGTTCTAAAGTTATTTCTGAAATAAAAATAGATTTTTTGGTTTCAAATTTTAGTTTTAAAATATTCAAGTTTTTTTAAAATAAATTTAAGAATAAGCCCAAGGTTTCAAATATGTATATAAAGTTGAGAATTGTCAATTAAATTCGTTAATAGGGAGAAGGTACTTACTTATCTAGGGGATTTTTAACAGGAAAAGACATTGATACTGTTGGCATTCCAATGGGTAAAATGTCTGCGCAAGCCACGCGTGCAGCAGCATTATTTGGACCATGCACCACGAAGGAACGACCAGTCACTGTGGATGGAAAAGGGGAGAAAAGATACATGTGTTTCCTTAGAGTAATTTTTCACCTGATCTATACAATTAAGGGGGAAAAGGGAAAGGTATGAGGCGTTGTTTTACTATTTATTCCCTAGTTTTTGATATCACAAATTCGAATTTGTTATATCACAAATCATTTTTTTTAATATCAGAAATTCCGTTATATTTTGTGATATCACAAAATTGATCTTTTTATATAACAAATTATTTTTTGATATCAAAAAATAAATTTGTGATATCAAAAAATAGGGAATGAATGGTAAAACGGCGCCTCATAGAAAGGGGTTATGTCTCTTGTATTCCAATTAATTTTTCGAATGAATGCATCAATTGATGCGTGAAAGCACAACTTTGTATTACAAGTGACGCAATCCTGAATGTTTGGATGTTACTGAACAATGCAACCTTTAACTTTTTTGTGAGCGACTGTTTCAAGTTTTACACTCTGAGCAACTTTACAATGACGACATGACTACATGACGTACAAAAATGTACCCTGTCCAGAGCAACTAAGTGTGTACTCTCAGTCAGTGCGGACAGTGCTTTTTGTGCATGTAATTCACCCTGCATTCGCTGTGAACCATTGCTGTGACGTAATTTCCGTCTTTTTGATTTTGAAATCATTTTCAACACTGCATATTTCAGTATTCAATCAAAGTACTTTTGCGACATTCAAGAAAAAGCCATCCTCGGTTCCCCGTGCTATTTGCGCTTTGGCTGAATATTCAGCCATTTTGAAGCGAAAATAGCCTGGGGAAACCGAGGAAGAGAAAAAGCATGAACTACTAAAATCTAGTTATTTTACTTCAGGCATTTAAACCTTATTACATGTATGTTTAAGTTCCAATTTGATCGAAAACGATCGGCTCAAATTGAAGATTTTTAAAAAGGTCTCAAATTTCTTTCAGATCATGCATTACCACAGAATTGCACCGAGTGATAACTTCAAACTTATTTCAATTCCTGAGTTCGGTTTGATACAAAGATATATCACTCGATTCTCATGAATGGATTGACAATTATTTATCGATTTGCACCGACATTTGAACTGCACGAATAAATATAGAAACATGAATTTAATAGAATTTGTTAAGTCATAAGACACATTAAAAATGCAGGTCATATCTGCAGCAACAATATTAAACTAAGAAAAGTTTTCAAGTTTTCCATCAACCCCTTTACAAAATAATCATATCGTCATTTTTTCAAATTGGAAATATGTAAAAAAAATTATCTATTATTCTATGCACTCTTGTCACAGGAACTGAGTCTAGTTTCATGACACTGAAAAGTTGACTTTTATTCAAAGCAACAAGTACAGCTATATAAATAAATAAAATCCATACGAAATTGACTAAGTTAGACTTTAGTCATTGTCGTAAAGGGGGTCTAAGGAGAAATTCATTGATTTTTAAATTTGTATAGCATCTTGTATCAACCAATCAGAATTGTTGTATACAATAAAATACTATCATATCTCAACCAATCGGAATTGCAGGTTACAATCAAAATTACAGTTTCCATAGTTACCTCCATATCGACCCATAATAGGGAGGTTGACATCCGTGAAGAATTTCCTGCCCCCACCTACGTCATACTGTCCTACTTTCCCGGACTGGTCACCTAGCTCACATCGTAAAGGATTGGAGAAGCTACATTCCGTATAACCACTCTGAAATTGTGATAAAAAAGTGTTTTTAGGGTGATATATTTAGGGACTTGAATGTTCTATGCTATGATAATGCATTCTATGGAATAATTGATTTATCTCAATCCACAGGGAAGAGGTCTTCTAGAGAACAGAATGAAGTATTACAAAGGGGTTTGGGGCAGACTTAGATAGAGCTGGACCAAAGCTTACGTGATTTTAGAGAAAATAGTTATATCAATTGTAACAGATGAAGAAAAAAAAATTTTTTTGACATGTGCAATATAACTATCATTATCTCTGTCTGCGCTGTAAATGGTAAGAGATACAGTTCAAAGACAAATATAAAGAGATGCAGTTCAAAGACAATTCTAAACCATATATCCAATGAAAGTTTAATCGAAATTATTAAAGCTCCTTCATGATTAGGATATTTTCTCAATGCATATCATCTCTATTTTTCTTTATAAACATAAAAATACAGAAGGTATTATCCATTCTTATGAAATGTAAATCCAGGTTATTTTCAACAAAACGAGATGTAATATTTCATTTCTGAAGTTTAAACGAAGTACAGATGCATTTAGAGATTTTCTGTGTAAACATTGTGTCATCAGAGATGGCAGAGCTCACCTCGACGGCAACATTGTCACATGACCAGCATATGTACTTACATTGCTCAAAGTATTTCCAGATGCATCACCCACACAAGTTTGGTTGATATAGAAATTTAAAAAGGCTGGAAAAGAAGATTCTAATTGTACCTTACTTGGTCAATCAAGCGTGAAATATAGGTCAGACGTAGCACCTGTACAGTGCATTGCAGTAAGCATCCTCAGATGCATCGCCCACATAAGTTTTTTTTATTGATGCAGGACTTAAAAACAGGCCGGAAATTAACCCGTCCCATTTTACTGAGCCTGATTGCTCAAGCGTGAAATTTGGGTCAGATGCAGCATCTATACCATGCATTCCAGTAAGCATCCTCAGATGCATCACCCACACAACCTTGGATGACCTAAGACATAAAGTAAGGTGGGAATGGACCTGTCCCATTTTATTTAACATTGTCGTTCAAGCATTAAATATGGGTCAGATGCAGCATACACACCATGCATTGCAGAAAGCATCCTCAGATGCATCATCCATGCAAGTTTGGTTGATGTAGGACTTATAGTAAGGCGGGAATGGAAATGTCCCATTTTACCTAGCCTGCTCGCTCAAGCGTGAAATGTGGGTCAGATGCAGCCCCTCCGTACTATGCACTGTGGTAAGCATCCTCAGATGCATCATCCATGCAAGTATGGTTGCTGTGCTGAACTTATAGTTACGCTGGAAAGGACCTGTCCCATTTTGCTTAACCTAAAGTGCGGACGCCGACGACGGGGCGATAGCGTAAGCCCCCCTCCATTTCGTCGAGGTGAGATAAAAACGATTTCAGAACCTTGCTTCCTAGACTGAGATCGGCCCATTTAAAAGCCTCTGTATCTCGAGTTTCATTTAAACTTCAGAAATTTGCGGAGTCATTTACAAGGACGGAGGCTGTCTTTGTCTCATTAACCTAAGTAATATGTTTGAGTAACAAAAAAATTGTGTAAATAGATGCTCAATACAAAAATATTTAAATGTCTTTAATGTATCATATATCTTCACTCCAACAAATTTGAATGTATCACTTGAAATACATTTTGTATAGGGTAATTATCTTCAATTTCATCTGTATTTAGCAGATTCGGTACATTAAATATGAATAAGTCTGTACTCATAGATAGTTCAGCGTGTCTCTAAGTTTATAATATAGTAAAGATTACTTAGTATAACTGAATTTTCACGATAGCATGGTAGTTCATTCACATTTCCGGCATCATATCTAAGTTCAGCTTAGTACGCATCAATGAAAAAGGTCAAAATTTAAAAGTCAAGGTCATAGGGTAAAATATTTGGTGCCAATGCAAAGATTCATCCCATCGCTCAAAAAATCAAAATTTATCATAAAAGTTAGCTTGGATTAGGGTTAGTACCCTTCGGGTTAAATACCCGAAACGTGCATGTCTGGTCCATGCTGCAAATTTATCAGTTCTTAAATGATACTATTAATTTTGAAGACGTTTAAAATTGAAAAAGCTACAGACAGACCTAACAAAATGGCATTATGAATACTGCACATTAATGTACCGACTTACCGTAGTATTAGAATGGAACGGATTGTAGTGTCCACCGGGTGTATTACAACCGGAAGTTGCATCACCATTAACTTGGCTAACATGCACGTGCCAATTATGACCTGTCGTCTGCAAGAAAGATCAACAATATTACTTTCGGATTAATTTCACGTGTCGTCTTTTTTTCGATTATCTTCAGATTTCTAAACCGCTCTGCAATAACATAGAAAACTTGTCATGGTCATAATGATAGGAACGATACAATCTAAACGGCTTAAAATTTTTCTTTAGTTTTGCATTGACATTGATTTGTCTTTTTATACAGTTTTTATTTCATACTAAATCCTCTGTCTATATCTAATTGCGACACAGTTGTAGGAGGACAGTGTACCGTGTATCAAGATTAAGTGTGTGTAATCCGTAAGAGTGACAGTCTTACTTTTTGTTTTCTTGTGTGTAGAAGTCTTGAAATTATTGTATTTTTGTATGTGCACGCCTTACTTAATAAGCTTTTGTCTTTTTGACATCTTGTTATGTGTACTTTAAGTACTGCCTCAATGTCAACTTACCGTTCCACTGGTCTGGGTGTTCTTTTTGACATCTTGTATTGTGTACTTTAAGTATTGCCTCAATGTCAACTTACCGTTCCACTGGTCTGGGTGTTCTTTTTGACATCTTGTATTGTGTACTTTAAGTATTGCCTCAATGTCAACTTACCATTCCACTGGTCTGGGTGTTCTTTTTGACATCTTGTATTGTGTTTTTTAAGTACTGCCTCAATGTCAACTTACCGTTCCACTGGTCTGGGTGTTCTTTTTGACATCTTGTATTGTGTACTTTAAGTATTGCCTCAATGTCAACTTACCGTTCCACTGGTCTGGGTGTTCTTTTTGACATCTTGTATTGTGTACTTTAAGTATTGCCTCAATGTCAACTTACCGTTCCACTGGTCTGGGTGTGTCGAAGGTCTACGAGAATCTCGGTATCACTGCTGCCTCCATTCGAATAGAAATACTCTCTCTGATGATAGAAAAACAAAAGCAAATAAACTGTAAGACCTACTTTGAAAATAAATGTATACACTTAAATCGTCGTAAATTGACGTAAATAGTCATAAGAGGACAGACTCAATAGTCAGAAATATATCTCTGATAAGACATTACTTGTTGAGATGCATATATGCAGTACTGAGATTAGGATTTCTGTTTCAATATTGATAAATTCTTTACAAAACACATTCACAAAGTATTTTCTTCCCAGTTTTCAAATTTACGTACGATTTATTATTTCTGAACGTGAACTAACCAGATGAATGTAGCCTTGAATATCGCCTTGATTAAACGTGGCTTTTGATTGGTACAGTTTGCCGGAAGTCGATGACGTGTCTTCTACAATATCGCCACACACCCATCTAGAAGCCTGATTGTCAGATTTATGTATAACAATAGACCGTCCCACTACACTTAGAGGACCTCGGAGGGGGAGGTTTGAATCATGGAATGTACCTCGATATGAGGTCTGACCGAGTAATGGACTACCGTACCTCCCGCTCAAGTCACCCACCTCATATTGGTCGTCTGATCCATTTCCATTTGATGGACTGTTCGCTATATTCCACTCATATGGAATAAAATGTCCGCCAACAGAAGTAGCCGCACAAGGTGAACTCGTTGTCTTGTCCATATCAACTGGATATTGGTGGACGTGCAGGCCATTTGCTTCACTGGCGAGGTTTGCGAGATTAAATTCGGTTGTTGTTATATCAGTTAGAACGCCGTCTGTATTTTCAGTCAATACAACACTACCGGAAACAGACGACTGTGAATTTTTGTACCACGTATCGACCTTGACCTTCCTTTCCGGGACAGGAAGTATATTAGCACAAGAAAATCTAGCTGAACCGTTGTTTGGGGCGTGGATAACGATCGATTTACCCACAATGCTAAGAGGCCCCGACAGAGGCAGATTAACGTCTGTGAAAAAAGCACGCTGCATGCCACCGCCACTTGTACGAATATCGAGGCGGCCATGTTTTTTGGACAAATCCCCGACTTCACATCTTAGAGGACTATTGGTTGAACAAACGGTCTGGTAATTACCATGGAGGTCCACATTATATGGATTGTAATGACCTCCTACGGACATACATCGACCTGATGACGCATCCATGTCGTCACCGATTGTCGTCTGGTGCACATGCCAATCATGATTCACAGAGGACGTTGCTGTGCCGTCGCCATAGTTCAGCTCTACGTATATCTGTGTATCTGCATATTGCCAATCATTAACTGGCTGCTTGAAAATCATGTAACCTATAACCGGGTAGTGGAATGTAGCACGAGCAATTTTGTACGACTGAACATCCTCAACATTAGCACAAACCCATCTTGCGGACTGTGCAGTTTTATGAATCACAATAGATCTACCTATAATGCTATTGGCTCCGAATAATGGTAAATTCCAGTCGGTATAATTAGCATTTAGACTATTTCTTCCGGTAAGTAAGCCATATTTTCCACTCAGATCCCCTACTTCATACTGGTCATTTGTACCTGTTGCAGCAGGTGGAAAGTTTGAAGCCATGAATGGATTTAAGTGGCCACTAACACTGCTATCGCTACATACAGCTTGGTCCTTGGTAAGTCTCTGCGGGACCGGCCACTCGTGGACATGGTAGCCCCCCGCTATACCTGCAAGTCCCATAATGTCCACCTGAGAGTGTGTGGGATCGAATGGAGAATTCTGTGTGAACTGAAACATTCCCTTCACTCCATCACGGCTGATCATAGTTGTTGCAGTCCTTGGCATCACTTGTCTAATTATTGCACATCCCAGCACTGTTCCGTTTGGAGCCACAACGCCCAAAACCTTTTTGACCACACCAGTGTTACCACTTAAAGCTAGATTACTCACAACCATACCTGTTATTGAGCTATCTTTGGTGTTTCCTACAGTGACGGTACCTATAGTCTGTATTGATGTACCTATATTGTTACATCGCTCTGATGTATCGTTTGATTCGATCACTGATCCGTCATATACATGTAGCGTGACGTTACTCTCTGCTGCTGAGGCGGTATCTTGCACGTGATACAGATTTGTGTATAAAGATGTATGGGAAGACGGCGATGATGCAAGTTGACGCATGACCACGTGACCAGCTATTGCAGTAGGAAACACCGCCATTGTGGTCTTGTAAGGTGCGTCCTCCTCTAGGGTGGCACATACCCGTGTATTAGTCGTCTGGTCGACGAAGAGGATTGATCTGCCTGAAATATAATTGTATTAATTAGTTTTTGATCCGATCAATTTCGGTTCGTCGTTTCTTCAAACGCATTCAAAAATTTCTGTTTAAAAATTTCCTCAACTTTCTGAAACCTGGGTCCTGTGGCATCATATCCCAGCCATCTTGCCTCGTCTTTCGATACATTTTTGACATAATAACACAGATTTTGGCCATATTTCATTGTTTAGATTTAGGATCAATGACGAAGGTTAAGTACCCGAAACGTACATGTCTGGTCCATGCTGTAAATTCATCTGCTTTTAAATGATGCTAATGAATTTAAAGACGTTTAACATTTTGATAGCAAATCTGCTCGGATTTATAAAGTTTATATAGAGCAATAGAAAGGAACTATCAAGACAAGATAATTCAAAGCAAGGTGTCTGCAACACCACGCCATAGTTCAGTATATATAGATTCCGCCTCTACTCTTAAGCGTACCGTCCGAAGACGTAAACTGTATGTTGGAATTTCGACCTATGCAACAGACCCACCCGAACCAGTGAGGGTTCTTTTACGTGCCTACGCTTATCCGAGACACCGGACCTCCGTTTATAGTCCCATCCGAAAGACCAGGTTGGGGTTACTTCTTAACCCTTCCTCCTACTGCCCACGACACTACGGACTGAGCGCTCAACCAACTGAGGTATGCCACCCCTTATTTCCATATTTCTGGTAAACGGATTTTCCGTCCCTTCGCCTTGCATCGCTTGCAAACTTGTACAAATGTAATGTAAATCTATATCTTGGAAAGAAATTTCATTGTAGCAAAAACTGACACGATTCCTTTTTTCTAAGCATGAAGCATGGGTTTACAGAATTGTTTATCGTAAAAAAGTCCGAAATACTATGTATCGTGTACAATATTGGAAATGCATTCATACATGACCTTTTCTCTTATTGGTTTTGTCTGTTTTTCCCGTAGTCCAAACACCTATCATTTTAATGAAACGAGGTTTTTTTTTTTTTTTTTTTTTTTTTTTGCCATTTTGTGCAATTTCGAGGTTGCAATATTAAGCACTGGCACCACATCCATAACCAAATTAAGATTGTGCGTCGCCAGAAATATGTGTTTGGGACATGGACATGGTCAAATTGCAGAGGAACCGATTTTTTTTTTCGGATAACCAGATCTAGAAGCAACCATCTAGTTTGACAGAACGGTTACGAAATCACAAACTTGGTATTGAATGCTTGCTCCTGAACACTCACAGCAATTAGAGAAGAAAGGACAAAAGTTAGCATACAAGGTTCGATGGATGACGTCCAAACACTAAATTTTGGAAGGGACCTCCAGTATCCCCCCCCCCCCCCACACACACACACCCGTGTACCCCGTGTTACAGTTGCAAAAAAGGTAAAAAATATGAAGAACTGGAGGGGTTTTTTTTTCAGACTAAAAGCAATATTCGAAACTTCGAATAGTGTTTACTGTTTTCTATGGTTTTACCTTTCGGCCATTTGTTAAAGAAGATAAAAGTCTGATCCAACAGATGTATACTACTAATCATCTTCAAATTGTAAATGACATACTTTTACTGAGATCAATGGGATTATGAACGTAACGAATTAAATCCCCCTTTTATTCCCACGTGTTAAAGTCGGGTTAGTTTGATCTTCAAGAAGTGGCTGGACCACTTCATGTTATTAAAATTTCTTTAATTCCTCATACCATTCATTTCGCGTAAAAATAAAATATGGGTGTTACATAAGTAAATGTCAAAAGAATTATGAATTTCTTGTCCATGTGAGGTAAAATAAGTACAGGCTGACCAATTTTAAAGAGGGCGTAAAAACCTTGTGGTCTTATGCAGACCAATCATTTGAAAGAGAGCAAGCACTTATTGGGGGGGGGGGAGGGGGTGGTATCATATTGTATATAATGTTATATTTGTTAAGATTGGGAAAATCATTTTCTTATTTCCATAAATCCAATGTACAGTTTATTCAAACGAGACAAACTATATTTTGACCTGTATTTATTGGCAAAAAAAAAAAAAAACGTGTTTGTAAAACGCGAATGCCTCCGTCCGCATCTTTGTCGGTAAAAATTGTATTCAATGGTCAAACTCCAAGGTCAAAGTCACAATGTAAAAAAAATTTGGCATCCATGAACAGGTTTATCACGAGGAATACTGATGTGAAATATCAAAGCCCTATCCCTTACTATTCAGAAGTTATGATTTGCGGACAAACAGACAGAGAAACAGACAAATGGACAGGACAAAAACTACATGCCCCCGAATCTTCGATTATGGGGACATAAAAAGCTTAATCCAAGAGATTAATTGATTCTTGATGTAGTGTAATGGTTTTCTGTAAAATGTCCGGAAACCACATGGGAGACGGATATGTGCATCGTTTTTGGTTGTTTTTTTTTTGGGGGGGGGGGGGTTGCCATTTTTGGCAAGGGTATAAAAATATCCCTTTTCTTTGGGGCAACTCATGAATACGAATTACAAAGTACAATTCTATATTCATAATTACATTTTATTTGAAATTCTAAAGCCCTGCCTTTACAAGGTTGTTATTTTCAAAAGACAATGTAAGATAAATTGCTTGGATTTAGGAAAAATTCAGAAAATTACCTTTGCGTTTTGAAATTACAAAAATGTCGGTGAAGGTCCCTTTAACTGAACGTAAGCAAGTTTCATTCGCATGACACTGAATGCAGACTCAGTCCGTCATAATTCATGTATCAACAATTTAAATCGAATCCAATTCAACCAGATGTTTAAATATGTGAATGGGCTTCCTTCACACCTAAGTGATGGTAATCGAAGTCAAAGAGAGAGTAAATATAATGTAAGTTATATGTAAACTTTGAATTGCAAAACTTAAACAACAAAAATACAACTGTTCCAGCACAATTCTCGTTTCGAAGGCCAAGTCCCACATACTTAAAAGAGAGGGGCTAGACATTGTTTATACAAAAACCGAAATCTAAGTTAACATATTTCTATCAGATAGATATAAGATCTACAGATAGCAAAAAAATCCAAAACACGGACGCCGCAACGTTTAAATCCTGGTTTGATAGAATTTTGCGGTTTTACATGTATTACACTAGAATCTGAAACCAGGAAATGGCCAAAGTAAAATCATGTCACTATTCGTGAAACTTGCATTTATTTATTCATTTGTGCTAGCCTATTTAATTATCTTAAATATAGCTAGAATCCTAGTGAAAAGAAGCTTGGCGCATTTACATTTTTGTTATAGAGACAGAGAACCGGAGTACGTCTGTCTGTCTGTCTGTCCGTGTGTCTGTCAAGTTATCACGTTCACGTATATACCTTACTTTTGACTGGGTATACCATATTACTTTTCGACCAACACGTTCATTCACAACCATCCATTTTTAATTTGATTAAATTCAATTCTCCATCTTTGACCCGAGACGAATACATGTAGTAATAAAAAAAGAATATGCCAATAAGACTAAAAAATCCCCTTCCCCTTATGAAAATTTCTGGATCCTCCATTGAATGTCCCAGTTCGTCGCATTGACCTGTGTTTATCCAACTCTCAGATTTTATTCTGATAACCCCTTTATCGAAAGCATCTTTTGTTACACACACGGAGAATACAATAGGGTTTCGAAACACTATCAACGTGTCATTCAAATTCGTGAGTGTATTGAATCTGAATTCATCTTCAAAGTGATCATTCATAGCTAATTGTGTACAAGTAAGAAGAATATTTGAGTATGGATAGCTGATATTAATTTAAATATCATGCTTTATATATCTACAGGAGAAAATCGTACTTGTTACACACAAGGTATCGTTCAGAAAAAGGACGCCATACCAAGTAAAGGACGATCATTTTACTTGATATCATTGTAACTGTCCATACAATTTCCAATATGTCCAATCTGTTAATCGAATTGCATTTCGATTAACAGAATTTCGAAACTGCAAAATCCATGCATGTAAGGGCCACTAAGAGGGTACACGAATAAAACTATCTTTGTGATATTTGAAACCACATTTTTATGTAGAGTAAAAAAAAATGACACAGTGCGACCAACTTAGAGGCACAAGCGGTGGATTTAGAGGGAGTCATGAACCCCTGGAATTTGCCAAAAATAACCTGATTTTTCTCAGTTTTTTAAGATTTTTTTTTTCAAAATCATAGGCTAACATCCCTTCTCTCGGATGACCTTTTTCTACTTAGTTTGATTGATTTGTGTTACTTACAGGCAGGAGATATTTACTCTTCCCGGACATCTCAACTCCTTTGAGAATTTACCAAGTGTTATAGATTTCATTTTCAGTTTTTTTATTTTTTGAAGGTTTGTATGCCCACTGATTATAATTTTTGAATTTGTATTTGACTTACACTCACTATTAACTTAAAACTGAAAAAAGGCTTTTTTTGGAAAGGAGATGCTCATCATTAAAAATCGATGAAAAAAAGTCAGTATAGTGTTTTTATTCTCTAGAAATTACATGGAAAGATTCAATTGAAATGAAGGCTTCGTAATTTTCATTTAGTAGTAAATTAAGTGCTTTTTTTGTGAAAATAAATGTAAACATGTATTTTACCTGTAAGAGAATTGAGGTCGTCAAGGTCAGATTTTGTTATGGTAAATGTTGAGGTACCGCTTGATGGTACATTCCCGCCAAACTGTCCGTACCTGGAACAAACGAACAGAACACATGTAAAATGAGCTTTATTCCCTTATGTAATTATGGAAATTTGATTTGATTTTCAATTTGACAAATTAAATATTCATAAAGTTTTATCGTCCATAATCAATATTACGACAATTGGAATTCGGCGAGAAACTTATTGATACAGAACAATCTGTCCTTGCTGCCCCTGTCAAGATATGACCTTGAGCTGTTTTCAATTTTTATGAATTTTTTTTTACTCGCTTCGCTCGCCATAGTTTTATCAAAACGTTATCTCTTTAATGGCAAAGTTCATATTTGAAATGAAAAACATGTTTATGAAAAAAATAGGGCTTCCATATCAGCTTAAATATATTATCAATATTATGTATTTACTATTTATAGATATACATGTTAATCACCATAGAGTATAATTTTATATACAAGATTTGAAGAAGATCTTCAGTTTTTCACCAATAATTTACTGACTTTAAAATTTTGTCAGACCCTCTTATATGTACCTTATATAAATTTTGTTTACTGAGGATAATAATACATTGTAAAATTCTTTTAATTCTCTGTTTGGAAGCGAATTAAACTTTTGCTTAAAAATAAAGTAATATTTGAGAGTTCTGAGAAAATATAAATAATTTCTATTGATTAAACAGAAACATTCTTAATATGCACATCACTTTCTAAAAAAATAATTTTGCCCCTGTCCGGTAATCTTGCTCGGAGAAAAACCATAGCCCCCCCACCCCCCCCCCCCCCCACCCACCCCCATCCAGAATATCAAATGGTGGACCGTCAAGGCCTTATCATAACAGAACAAGGAGAAGAGGAGGAACGCAACGAGTAAAATCCCCCCGACACCACATCTTTGACATAATTATATATTTGACATATACACAATGAACCTATATTGCTTGGCTTCTGACCTTTGGTTTACTATGTCTTCCACAGTGACCTTGACTTTTAAAATCAATCCCTTTGGCTGACAATAGTTGAGGCTTTATAATTTTACGCTGTTTTGTTTATCTTGACAATGTATTGTTTTTCTTCTATTTTCCATTGTGACCTTGACCTCTGACCTTGAATAGCCAGCAATCAGAATGAAGTTTCTATGATCCTACACTGTTTAATTTGTCTTGTATGATCATGAACAGTCCATACAACGTTATTTTTGTCAATTTAATCGTATCCTGCGTTTATCGTATCGTATCATGCGTGTATCGTATCGTATCGTGCGTTTATAATTTCGTTTAACGTGTACCATATCGTATCCTATCCTATCGTATCCTTTCGTGTATTGTGTATCATGAATCCTATCGTATCGTGCAACGTGTAACGTGTATCCTATCGTATCAGGTAGCCAATCAAATGGTCGGAATTTCTTTTCCGTTTATCTTGATCGTATTCGGATTGTTTTGATCTCGTTATGGATTCTTTAGTGAAAGCATGCATTGTTGAAGAACAATAAATAAACCTATTACATATATATACTTCGTTTTACATAATTTAACTGTAATGGAGGATAAAAAACTCAAAGGTAGGTGTAAAGTAGCCTGTAAAATAACTTGACCGATCGATACCTTCAAATGTTACCTTGTCAATGAACATATGATGTATCTTTCTGTCAAAATGACATCAGTACTATTGCATACATGTACATTCAAATCAATTAAAAGACATTTATTTTGTTTTACTTCCATGCAGTCAATTCGCCGTTTGATTAATAATGTGCCCTGCAAATTAGGTCACTGTTTTTTTTTTTTTTTTGTTTTTTTTTATTATTATCATTACTTTTTGGCGACATGGGTAGAGTAAATGAAAATAATAGATTCCAAATCACGGATTTGATATAACAGAAAAAAATGTGTGTGTTTTTAACTAAAACGAATACTATTTACTATCATACAAATATTAACAATAAACGTACATAACATACACATTTTATTTCCTATCGTATCGTGCACAGTTGATTTGTTTGCTTTATCGTGTTTATGCGCTGTACAATACAAGCTAATGCACATTATTTTACGTTTATTCTATCGTGTCGTGCATAATGTACATCTTCTAACGTGTTTACTTTCGTACCGTGTAACGTGTATCCTTTCGTATCGTGTAACGTGTATCCTTTCGTATCGTGTATCGTGTAACGTGCATCGTATCGTATCCATTCGTATCGTTTCCTATCGTGTATGAGGTATATCGTGTTCGTTCGTGTATCCTATCGTATCATGCGTGTATCACATCGTATCATGCGTGAATCACATCGTATCATGTATCCTGTAAAAATAACGTTGTATGGTCTGTATATAGCAATACTATGTTCCATCCGATACTTTAGATATATTAGGAGATTCTCCTTTTCATGTCAGATCTACTTTATATGAATTTATTTTAGGCCTATCATATGACCATCATTGTCAGTTATATATGATGTTAATATTATACCTCTACTAATTTTTTCCTGTATAAAAAGATACTCATTAAATCTAGCTGTAAATCGCCTGATAAGACTATTTTCCTGCAAAGGGTGCCTTAGTTCGGAAGACTATTTCCCTGGTTGTTAATCTGGAAATGGGGGTTACACAATGTTTTATCTTGTGCCTCCATTGATGTGCTCCCTTTACGGGAAATAGATGATTTAGATGAGATATGAGCATTCTAATATAATGCACTTTTAAAAAATATCATCTGTGTCCGAAACAAGCTACTAAAAATTGGGAGTATGTATAAAAAAACCTTTTATTAATAAATTGCCATAAATGTTAGTTTTATGTAAATAAAGGAGGAAATTTTGAAGAACATACGGTAATCAAAGATTACATAGCAGTTTTTTGGTCAAAAGTCAAATAACTTCAAAAATCAAAAAAGTATTGTCAAGAGCAGATTATGCATCTAATATTAAAGAGCTAAAGATACAGATAAAGTATGAGTAATTAAAAAGTAGGTTAAAGGTCAAGGTCACTACATTAATGGTCATTGTCTCAAATGAAAGGTCATGGTATGCATGAAGTATTATATTTCTTTCCCCTATAGTTGAAGAGATGAAGACCAAACTAATTTTTCAAAGGTAGGTCAGAGTTCAAAGTCAAGGTCAATCGGTCAAAAGTCATAATCTCATATGAGTGGTCTCGTCACAAGGTATCAACATGTGAAATACCATAACCCTACATCTTATAGTAGAAGTGGTATAACCAAGGTTAAAAATTCTGAAAAGTAGGTAAAAGTCTAGGGTCAAAAGGCATGATTTCAAATGAAAGATCTCATCACAAGGTATCTACATGTGAAATGACAAAGCCCTAACACTTAAAGTTCAAGAGATATAGTCCAGATTGAAGTTTTGTCTACGGACGACAACGACGCCGAAGGTATAGCATTAACGATATGTGTAAAGCTTATCTTATGTTTTATTTTACAACAGGTCCTTATCAGCTTGAATTGAAAAGACCCTTTATGGAAAGCAAGATCGAGTGACGTACTAATGGATTTTCCCATACACTCACATTCCATCAGATACCAAGACCTTAAAAGGGGAGGTTACATATTTTTTTTATCTTTTGTTGCCACTCATGCATTTCCTTGACGAGGAAATATGCTTAAAATGTAATATGAGCTTTCAAATGCGCTTTGAACATCAACAACTGTGTCCCACATAATTTGATGAAAATATAGGGTGTATATAGATTATTCTTTACTATGCACTGAAGTGCCACTTGTCGTATGGCCAAACATTTTGAAATTATCCCAGCCCTAGTGCCTAGATTCTTATCTTAGTACCTAGGTCTTTTTTTTTAGTGCCTAGGTCACCTTTTCTTAGTACCTCGGTCGTTTTATCTAGGTCGTTTTCTTAGTGCCTAAGTCGCCTTTTATTAGTGCCTAGGTAGCATTTTCTTAGTACCTAGATCGTTTCGCTTTTTCCTAGTACCTACCTAGGTCGTTTTCTTGTTGCCTAGGTCGCTTTCAGCTAGTGCCTAGGTCATGTTCTTTCTGATCACTTTGAAACCTGCCTTTGACGTAATACTAGATGTGTTTACTTCTTCCGGATCCTAATGTCAATGTTGTATCACGTGGCCCTTTAGGACCAAATATTCCCTGCTGTCGTGTGATCAAACTTTTTGGAACCAAACAACCCCTGCTCTCTGACACTTCGAAACATTGATAAGTCTCCTACGGAGTCTATTTCAAGAAACTTTTAAAACTTCCCTATCCCGTCTGCCGGACACTTTGAAACCTTACAGACCTTGGGCGTATACTATTGGACAATATGAAATTCTCCAGACCTTACTGCCTTGGGCGTATTACCAGACAATTTGAAACATTTAAGGCCCTTTCTATAAGACAAGCTCTAGAGCTCTACCAGTTACTGTGGGTCATACTACTCAGCAATTGTAGCTCCCTCAGGCCTTCACTCTCGGAGACGTATTATTACACACTACCTACATTATCTGTCTTTGGATGACTTACTGTCTGCCTAGCTGAGCGTCTGAACATTTATCAGCTACGTCATAGATAGTGCGGACCTCCCGGAAATGCCATGAATTCTGGTTCTGCAGCCCTTGTACACTGACTGTCGCAGTGGTGTCACCTGTGGTCTGACTTAGAGATACTGTACCCGTCACGCCCCTCATACCAAACTTCCCAACCAATACTACTCCGTGTGTTCCTAAAGCTGAAAGAATACAAATAAATTGGTGTCAGGATGAAAAAAAATTAATCGAAGAATTCGTTGTTTCAGTACAAATTTGAATGGAAGGATACCATCAGAAGACAAAAAAAAAATACTCGGATAGATGGGAGTGTCATGATCACGTAATCCGGTTAACAAAACCATTCGCTATTTAGTAATAACCATCATAAGTAGACTCATGTTTTTAAAATGTTTTCATCGATTAATGTGTTTGTCATTTATTACAGTTCTATGATGTTAAGTGTTTTACATTATCCCTGGTGTTCGACAATTATGTTCCGTGGGGTTGGGGGGGTTGCTTTTTTTTTTTTTTTTTTTTTTTGGTTTTTGGTTTTTGGTTTTTGTTTTTGATTTGTTTGATTTGGTTTTTGTTTTATTTTTTGTAATGTTGGTCGTGATTCATGATCTATGGTGTTTGTCATTCACAATCCGTTATGTTTATCATCTGCGTTCGAGATGTCAATCGTTTCCATTCTCTCTCTATTCTTTAAGCATGCTACATACAGACAGTCATGCGGATGGACTATTTTGAACTTGACAAAAGAGTGTCATTTGTTTCAAGAGCACATAAAGCTGGAAAGATAATGCTCTGTGTATTGCAGTGAACGAATTCGCGATGTCAAATTCAGTGTGTACGCCATGTACTAAATATAGAAATCTAAAACCTCGTTCCTGCTGTGATAATCAACTGTCAAGCAAATTGAGAATTTCTCTTTCGAGTTAAGAAGATGGGAATCTAACCTCTTAAACGTACGCTACGAGAATATAACTGTTATAACAGAGCAAATGAATACATCCCCGGATCTTTTGAAATTCAACATTCAAATCTTTCTAATAAAGGATGTATTGAACAGTGGGTGCTCTTGTCGTCAAAAGCGACAACTTGAAAGGCGCATGAATAACAATGTCTTTTGATGTTAATTGATTTGTACGACACGGTGCATTGGGCCGTCAAGAACCTATTGAAAGTTGTCAAATACATAGATCTACAATCATTTTTACGTTAGAGGTAGCAAGTCCATGAGAAACTGCGCACTAATACAGCTCCCTTCATTCTTTCGCGAACCAAGCCGCTACGCCTTCAAAATAAAGTCGGGACGTAAAATGTCTGGCGAACAATGAAACTACGGTTTGCTACGGGTTGATTCGAAAAGGGTGCGAATTGATAGGGATTTCATCTGATAGTGTCCCGATTGTGTTACGGATTGCTACGAGTCATGTACGGATAAATACGGATAGGTACGGGTTGTCACGACTCGCGTACGGAAAGTCACGACTTGAGATCGGATTGGTAGGACTGGTTTGAATTTCCTATGTATTTTGACAACTTATCATTGACTGAAGAAGCCAATACTTTCAAAATGAGACTGTCTCACTTGTTTTTAACAGTATCGTAATTTATCTCGAGCCGTAGATATACTTGGTCCGACCCGTGAAAGTGTTATTATAGATATAAGGGGACTGTTTTTCTCTAAATCTGATGGTATATTTATTTATTAATTATCATTATAGTCTATCTGTAAAATAAGACTAAGTCTTTAGTGCATATATACAGCCCCGACCAGTCGAAAGTTTAATATTCGCTTTCAATTCGTAAACGAATTGAAAGCTTTTTGAAAGCTTAGCTTTCAAAATTTCGTCAGCGATAGTTTTCCAAATTTTGAATACTCAAGAGATGACGAAATTTCGTCAGCGATTTTTCGTTAACTAATTTTCGTCAGCGATTCCCTAGCTTTCAAAATTTTCGTCAGCGATAGCTTTCAAAAATTTTGAAAGCTATAGTTAACGAAATTTCGTCAGCGATTAGCTTTCAAAAAATTTGAAAGCTGTAGTTAACGAAATTTCGTCAGCTATGGCTTTCAAAATTTTTGAAAGCTAATCGCTGACGAAAATTTCGTTAACTAATAGCTTTCAAAATTTTTGAAAGCTAATCGCTGACGAAAATTTCGTTAACTAGCTTTCAAAATTTTTGAAAGCTTTTCTCGTAAGCTATTTTGTGTCGAGAAAACCAAGATGGCCGAAATCAAAGCAATCATCTTCATTATTTGCTTGATGAAATAGTATTAATTATGATGTTTATTCAGATTAAATTATGAAAATATATATTCCTGGATTAAATTAAATATTGTATCTTGTTTATTTTTATAAGTTTATTTGAAGATTCCGTGTTTCCCAGATCGGTGTGTTCCCCATACACCAACTTGGTTAAAATAACATTATGTTAATTGGGTTGAATGGGGCCATCAAAAGGGTATGCTTTGCACTAATTAGTTACTTGAATTTACCTGTATTTGTATTACCTGTAAAGGTATTCCATCTTTTAGTGTATATATGAACAACTTCCATTTCATCTTAAATCTAAATGTATATACCAGAAAATTTACATGACCGGCCAAATTCTGACTAAATGAGGGGAATTTACATGTACATCCAGTAAAACCCTGGCTTCTCTGTGACTGTCGGAAGCTTTGAAAGATATTTCACAATCGGTGAATTTTTAAAGTGCCACGCCGATAAAGAGACGGCTTCTTTCATCCTCTAAACTGCGCAGAGGAATTCGCCCGAGGCGTGCTGCAGCCATAGCAAAAACAATATGGCACCCGAGCGTTCAAAAAGCTTTCAAAATTTTCGTCAGCGGTAGCTTTCAAAATTTTCGTCAGCGATAGCTTTCAAAATTTTCGTCAGCGATTGCTTTCAAAATTTTCGTCAGCGATTGCTTTCAAAATTTCGTCAGCGATTGCTTTCAAATATTTTGAAAGCTCCGAGATGACGAAAATTTGAAAGCTCATAGCTTTCAAATCTTTCGTTAACTAAGATTAGTTAACGAAATTTTCGTCAGCGATTTTTCGAAAGCTTTTTAGAGCTTTCAAAATCTCGTCATCTCAGTAGCTTTCAAAAAATCGCTGACGAATAGTTAACGAAACTTTCGAATTTAGCTTTCAAAATTTCGTCAGCTTGGCGTTAAACTTTCGACTGGTCGGGGCTGTACTTTGGTGGTCTCCGTCTATCTATACCTACCCTTAGCTTTCGCATGTGGACGCTTTCATTTCTACACGGCGAGCTAAAACTAAGTGTAATATAATCAAAGTTAATATGAAATATACATTTAGCTGTCTGATAACACATTTATTATGATACCCCTGTCGTTATCTGTTTTATAGTAAGTATTTAATATAGGTGGGAATAAAAATCCCAAATAGACCCATAATTTGTCCGTTTCGAGCCATTGGCTACACCTCATAGGGTCTGAAGGCGTCAGGCTTTAAAATCTGCTAACAGCCTAACAGGTTAAAAGATGAGTGATGAATGGGATGTCGAAATCATTAAATTGTTTATAAGTACAAATTGAAAATAAATACGATGTTTATAGGCTTTTATCAAATGGAAGTCTAGTTTGAAAGCCGTAAAACCATCGTATACATGCACAAAATATGTTTGCAACATTTCCCCTGTTTACATAGCATCATCGTGATAATCAGATTAACTCTCGTGGAACTAAATGTGCCGAGTTTTTATCGTTTGTATAAAGAAAGATGAAAGGATTCAATAAAAATACAAGATGTCTAGACGGTGACAACACAATAATGAAAATGTAACGATTCAATAATAAATTAAAGTCTTATCGGGGCTCTATTGGGACTAATACATCGCAGTATAGTTCAAGGTCGAGGCCATAAGGTCAAGGACGAAGTAATTGTCTTTTTCAAACTTTCAATTCTGAATCATTTAAAGTGAGCACAATGATTCAGTATGAGAAAGCCCTATATTTTCATCTGTTTTATGAATCTGTTTTCATGATTTTTTTTTAAATCTAGGACGAACAGACTGAGAGATGTACAGTGTCATGTACCTATATCAGACAAACCCAGATATGATCATATCAGCGATTACTCTTTTTATACCTTAAATGGTGTTATTATCCGGATTACCATAAATCAAAGGACTGAAGGTCCTGAGAGATACTTCTAGATCTATACAAAATTTATTGTCAGCAGATATTAAAATGTTGAATAATTTTATCGTAAGGCAATGATGATTATTTTTTTAACACAGGATGCATATGTGAAGTTTATAATATCTCTATAACAACACAAACTATGTTTATCCAATCTCAGTGTTGATATCAGAAAAAAAAACTCTATAACTTTAATGCAATTTTTGAGTTATCTTTCCTAACATTGTCATAAACAAAGTACTACGCCACCATTGTGCTGTGAAAACAAGAATTATAGCTGATATTGTGTGTTGCATTTATTCTATATGAAATTGAAACTGTTTTCAAGAGGGAGAATATTCTTGTTCTGACATTTTGTATGTGGTAGACAGCAAATTCCTGAACCAGACACAGCACTATTTTTGAGGTGCAAAGCGTCAGTATCTCAATTTGCATACTTTGAAGCAGTTACCATAACAGTAAGATACTTCCTGAAAGGAAATATCTCAAAAACTAAAGGTCACCACCGATTCTTTGAAAAACAAATTTGATAAAACTATATACGAGGCAGAGCATACCGCAGTATTTAGACACTACTTTTTTTTCAAAGATGAATCTCTATCTACCATTTCGTGTCTTCTTTATTTTAACTTTGGTGTCTTAGAACCGTGTAATAGAAAAAAAAACACTGAATCACGTGAATATTGAACAAGTATTTCTCAATAGGAACATTCCATCCTTAAACCACTCTGTGAATACACCAATAACAATTCTGAATCTGAATATTTCCGGATGCAAGTTATAAATATATGATAATCCTTAAGTTCGCTACGTGCGTACTCTATAGAAAGTTCGAGGTGGTACCGCGTTTTGATCGAATGTCAAAAAAAAGGAAGAGTTTGATTTCTACACCTATAGTCCTCTCTTTTGGGGGGGTGTATTTGTTTTGTTTTGGTTGGAACCAATGAAAAATTAAACATTCTTATTCTCAAATATTTATAAAAATGTCTCTGTTGTAATGCGAACAACGTATTTTGGCGACAGCGTGTAGAAGGACAAACACACGATTGACCACTTACTGATCAAGTCCTGTTTCCGCGGTCCTCTTGTCATGCTTGTAGGCGACTATGAATGGATAGCTATTACACACATTAGTACCACATAAGTCATGTATATGTAGCAGTCAATCGTTATTTCATTGGCTCATATCCTTGATTGATTTATAATATCTGAAATGCACAATGTCACTTTTATTTTCTTCTAATATAATCAAAGTTTTGCTGACCGAGGAGACCTAATTTGTTGCCCAGAGAGCAGCCATTTCAATTCAGTGCTTTAGAAATGCGTGAATCCCCGTCAATGGTACTTCAAGCTAAATTGAATTAGAGGAACCAAAATAATGTCATGTACTCATGGCTTTCGTTTTATTATTTCAAAGCTTCGTCTAAATGGAGCTGCTCTAAAGATTTGCTAAAAGTGTGCACCTCCAAATGACTGTAGCTGAGAGTCTATTCCGAGGCGAGACCAAATGAAACAGTTGGAAGGTCGGTGCAAGAGTGTTATCCCCTTTTTCTTCATGATAATTAGTCCCCTACCGGCAACGCCTAAGGGGACTCTTATTAAGAATGAAAAGGCAAGATTTAAAAGTGACGATGATAAGGTCTAAAGAGCTTATTTGTATCCAGAGATAACGTCCCTGCGTTGGGAGGTTAATAGTAACTGAAAAAAAAAAGAATACTTTAAACATTCTGTCGCGGGGACTGTAATGTCATATATTGTGAAACTTTTTAGGGGGATTTTCAAGATTCGAAAGTGTGATTGATATATATAGATAAAAATGTATACATCTTGGAATAATATTTTGGTTTAAACAGTATTTATTCAAGAAAGCATTCAATTACAATTCCATATATACAAATGCAGGAAGGGATTTGAATAATATTTTCATCCCGAAATGCACTTTTAGACGGAGATGAAAAATAAAAATCGCCGCAAAGTTCACTGAATACAAAATATCACATTGAAATTTGTATATTTCCGCCGTTTACACGAAGGTTGCATCCTCTTTCAGAATACATGTACTTCTTTCTCCGATATCTTAAGGCTTTTGTAAGCTATGTACAGGGTGTGACATCTATCTCTAGACTTTTACCGATGAAAAGGAAAGGGGGTCACAAGGGGGAGGGGGCATTCCGGCCTACACGTTCGAGAAGGTTATTAGCAAACATTAGAAAATGAGGACTTTCTAAGCCTAAATTAATTATCATAAAGTAAGCTGGCAAGCGAAGTTTTTTCGTATCTACATTTACATACTGTTTGTCTGTTTCTTTTCTTGGGTATCTAAACAATATTTGATATGATATTGTTTTACATCTACTTTATAGCCATGTCCAGTGACACTGGTAGATTATGTAATAATGGAGTGTACACGCATCAGAGCAAATATATATTTCAAAGGAAAGGAATGGTGGTTCAAGAAGAAACTTTTGAAATATATATATCACAAAGCATGCAAACGAAAGAGAGAAAAAGAGATCTTTCTTTTTCAAATTTTAATGTATATTGTTAAAAAATTGCGTGACAATGACGGCATTGCGTGAACGCTTTCTATATTGAGTCATTGCCACGCAGGATTTGATATGGTGCCACTATTTCCTTGTATAAAACATCTGGTCCGGATCCCTTACAACCAGGACAGGTTCCCACATTTTTATTAAATGTTCGCCTGACTGAAATCATTTTCGTAATTTCTATTTATTGTATTGAACTTGCAATGGATCATTAGATCTATGAAAATATCACAAATTGGTCATATCTGTTTATCTAGAATTATACAAATTAAGATGGATTCAATATAGTCCCTACAATAGACTTTGGCTTCTACCTGAAAATTTACTTTCAGGAAATGACAGGGGCTAAAAATAAGTATTCGACTCTGAGACTAAAGAATAACCTCCGTGAACAAAGTAAGACAAAGGTGATGCACCAAAGATATGTATGTCCAGTTCTTGATAATGTCTAAAGATGCCCTATCCTCTGACGGTTTGAAGAGAGAATTCACAGGAGCTCGGCTCCAACGACCTCAATGAGATCCTGACAACAGTCCCACCTTCTCTACTTCATTAAAGGAGAATGCCATTGTAGGTCCGTGGCGTCAGGAATTCCTATGTAAGAACAACGTAAAAACATTTTGCACGATCCACGGTTTGCGGACAGGAATGATGGTGACGAGTCTAGACGTAAAACATGTACTAGCAGGTAGCTAGTGTTCTTTGGTCAAAAATTGAAAACGGACATTGATTTGACAATAGAAATGTTGAGGTGTGACAGACGATGGATAATTGATCATTCAGAAGTAGCTAATCTGAAGTGCGGTGGGAACACCCACATTTATAGTCATCCTTTCATTTTCGTCAGGGGGTCATAATAAGGGTCATTTTATGATTTCCTGTTAACACACGAATTGTGAATGAGAATTTGGGGAGCGAAGATCCTATACACCTTGAAAAAGAGTTCTCCATGCGCAAGTATAGAGAACAATTTTCCAGGGGAGGATGTGGAGGGTCCATACGACCCCGGTCAAAACAGATGAGGTCCAACCTTTGAATAAAAAGAAAACGTTGAAATGGGAAAACTGGACGTTCTCGGCAAATTCCATAGGGGTCCTGACCCCTTTCACCCTGGTTCTCTTTTTTATGCTGCTGACGCACCGGACTCGCAGCGAGGTTAGGGGTCCGTCGATGCTCAATTTGGTGCTCTATTGTGAGTGCTGTTGAGATTATCGTCAGGATCTTCTTTAACTCATTATATATTATAAAACTGCCCTGGCAGATCATATCACTGTTACGAAACCTTGGTACGTACACACTATCCGATATAAAAATAAAGTTTGGTTAATTACATATGCACTTATTTCATAAAAGGCTACATATATGTATATAACACAGGGTCAAGTCGTGTTAATATTTACATTTGCCCCCACGCGTCATATCATAAAGATATGTATACATAACTCATAACCAAGATGGACAATAGTATAGGTATGTAGATAGTGTGGTGACTGATGGGATAAAATGATAAAAACATGTAAACAAATATATAATTAAACAATGGTAACTCTGTTACACAATCTCGATTCTCATACATAGGTCATTTGATAAAAGAACGACATCCTCCCTTATATATTTTGCCTTTTCACATATTTTTATTTTGCCTTTTCATACTCTTCCATATTTTTATTCTTAAAATGTATGAAAACATCTATTGAAAAATATCTCTGTAAAATTGATTACTTACCTGTGCATATTATCATTAAACAGGTAAATCCGAATTGTTTACACCGTCTCATCGTCTCTGATCTAAATTAACGACTGTATATAACGAATGACGTGAACTCAACTATTAATCCAAATAGCAGAATGCATACACGTACGGAAGTGACCGCTTTAGGTGGGTTCGCTCACTGATCACAACTTAGACCGGTGAATTGACAGAAGTCATTCTGTCACGTCAAACTCTGATACCCAGATCAAGCGGCTTACCCATGTTTTATACACCGAGAGTAGGATTTAACGTGATATGTTTAAAGTTACCAGATAAGAATGTACGTTTATAGTAGAGATTAGCAAACTGGATCCTCTTTTATACATACAAACATGTACAATGTATATATCTATCTATATAAGGTCCGGTCATTGTAGGAAATAGTTTCGTCAGTCTGTCCGGTTTGAGATCAAGATTCAAGATTAAGGGCCTTCAGGGGCATAACACTTAAAAGTGACATTACATAGATTTTTTTAAAACATACATGATTACATTTAGATAAAGTGACATTACGTAAGGCCATAAAACAATTATCACCAATGATTGGATCAGTCAACGCCGCAGTCAATCATCCAATCATAAATCGAATCATTGCTACACAATGAAACTTAATGTGCCGTTACCATTTTTAAACTTAATATTATAATATAGTAATAATATTCAAGTGTTCAGGGTAAAGAATAATAGCATAATATAAATGTACTAATTAGGCAAAATGGGTACATCACAAGGATGTAAATATCAAATAATAATTCTGACGGAGGACAAAGATTCCGGTTAATATCCCAAGTAAATTTAGTTTATTTTCTTAATGTTACAATGTTTACACAAATTTTTCTCGATTGACGCAGAACTGGACATTGAAAGACGTAGTGGAACTCGTCTCCTAATTCATTTTGATCACATAAATCGCATTTTCTCATATTTCTTTCTATGCCGAACCATCTTCCTATTTCTATAGGTAATTTATGATAAGAAAATGACACATCTTTAGTGTACAAAATGTATACAAGAGAAAAGACCAAAATTGAAAATAGTAATTTTATGTCCAGTTGGTCTTTTAAGATTAAGAAGTATTTGAGTAAAATTGGAATGAATGATTTATGGAAAATGAAAATATTAATAATTATAATTTTGATTTTGTTAAACACTTAAACACTTAAACAGAAATTTTTCAATGCTCGCCTCATGTTATGATATGATAATTGATAATAATGATCATATGATAGGCTTAAAATAAATTCATATAAAGTAGATTTAGACAGTATTTCCTTGGTTCAATCAAAGGGGATTCCCATGGAACAAATCATTTGTGTATCACGTGATACCCCACTGTGAATATTATCGTCGCTATTTAAAAGACGTTTGTAAACAATTATGCAATTGGATGAAAAAAAGTTTGTGAGGGAGACAATCAGCAACATTTGCATATAAATGGAAATCCCTGAAATAGTACGATGTGACCCAGGTATTCAGCCAAAGCGCAGTTAATTTGCTAACATGTTTTCAACTTGTCCACAGCCGCTGTACAGAATTCCTCGTGTTTCAAGCATTATTCTGTTAGCTACATAGATGTACCATATTTCCTCCACAGGATTTCTTCGAACCTAACAAAAAGCAAGTTATCCTGATTTTCTACCAAAATTGTTAGTTTTTTTTTACCCTATACTATATACAGTTTTGATTCTCGAAGGACCACAAATGGCAGGGTTGTGTGCATGTGATCCATTTAACTTCACTACTAGTATCCGCTTTATGAATTTAATGATCGCCAAAAGTCGGTTCAGATGCTCATAAGAATATTCTCTTTTATGTACTGCCATTTATATGTGTATCATGATTAATATTTCGGTTTTACCCGGTATGGGCCTTAACCAAAATATTAATCATGAGTTATCATGATTAATATTTTGGTTAAGGCCCATACCGGGTAAAACCGAAATATTAATCATGATATGTGTTTGCTTGGTTTGTCTTTGTTTGTTTGTTGTTGTTGTTCCTGGTCGTCTTGGCGTGACTCTTCTCCTTTGCTCCCGGCTGTTTATTAGTTTCGTTGTTTGTCCCCGGCTGTTTATTAGTTTCGATGTTTGTCCCTGGCTGTTTATTAGTTTCGTGTGTTTCGTTGTTTGTCCCCGGCTGTTTATTAGTTTCGTGTGTTTCGTTGTTTGTCCCCGGCTGTTTATTAGTTTCGTGTGTTTTTCGGGGGTTTGCTCCCGGCTGTTTATTAGTTTCGTGTGTTTCGTTGTTTGTCCCCGGCTGTTTATTAGTTTCTTGTGTTTCGTTGTTTGTCCCCGGCTGTTTATTAGTTTCGTGTGTTTCGTTGTTTGCTCCCGGCTGTTTATTAGTTTCGTGTGTTTTTCGGGGGTTTGCTCCCGGCTGTTTATTAGTTTCGTGTGTTTCGTTGTTTGTCCCTGGCTGTTTATTAGTTTCTTGTGTTTCGTTGTTTGTCCCCGGCTGTTTATTAGTTTCGTGTGTTTCGTTGTTTGCTCCCGGCTGTTTATTAGTTTCGTGTGTTTTTCGGGGGTTTGCTCCCGGCTGTTTATTAGTTTCGTGTGTTTCGTTGTTTGTCCCCGGCTGTTTATTAGTTTCTTGTGTTTCGTTGTTTGCCCCCGGCTGTTTATTTGTTTGCCCCGCCTGTTTGTTAGTTTCGTATGTTCATGTGTTTTCGTTGTTTCGGAATTATGTGTATGCGTTTAGTTATGATCACCCGCAACAAAATCTAGTTGGAGATTTTTTCCTTACTTTCATATAAAATATTTCCTTGAAGTTTCATAAAAAAGTATTATAGAAATAGAGATTCCTTTAGTAGTAACCGCCATATACCATTTAGTATCCATACCATCTTGATAAATCACAACAATCTGTCGTAACATCCTGATAAAACAACAATATCAAACTTAAACAACGAGTTTCCCTGACTGTACCAATGATACTGAGTCATCTTATAATACATCAATAGAAAACTGACAGGAAATCTTGAGACAAGGAAATTATATATTTGATGAACAATTGGAGGATTTAAAAGCGTTGTATTGTTATGAGAACTTTATTAATCTTTATCCATGATGATCGCATGCCGTCCTTTTGTATAAATAATCAGTTTTCACAAATTCGTCAACTTATCGTTTGATATTTTGATTGAACATTACAAAATAAGAAAGATCATCGGATTTATGAAGGAAGCTTTTCATAGTTTCAAGAGTTCAGGAAAGTGGTCTCGAGCGTATCATGTGCAGGTTTTCCCCGAATCTAGAATTATTAAACGATCTGGTTAAAATTCGAATAATCATTTCCGATACTAAAGTCTTCCCAATGCATAAAGATATGCCGAAAACAATACCATATACAGGACGTACGGACGGAAGTAATTATTATCGTCTATCGTTAATCAGCTATAGATATCTGTTTTTAATAACTGCCTTTTCCTTGACTGTGTGAATGATATTAGAAAATTGATAGGAAATCTGGAGACAAGGAAATATATTTGACGGACAATTGGAGGATTTTGAGAAATAAGCAGAAAAGCACAAAAGCGTAGTGTTCATAAGAACTTGATTCATCTATCTATAGTGATCACATGCTCTCCTTTTGTATAAATAATCAGTTAAACTTATCATTTGATGTTTTGATTGAACATAACAAAATAATTAAAATCTTTGGATTTTACGGAGGAAGTTTTTCATTGTTTCAAGGGTTCAGGAAAATGGAAACTCTAACGTATCATCGAATCTAGAAATATTGAACGATCTGATTAAAATTCGATATTTCCGATACTTCCTAATGCATAAAGAGAGGTCTAAAATAATATCATACAGGATGTACGGACGGAAGTAATAGTCTATTGTTCATCAGCTATAGATATAACTTTTAAATAACTGCCGACCCAAGTTTCAGTCAGAACTCGACGCCACGGGCCAATAATGGCATCCCCCTAGTTGGCCCTCGTACATCGTCGGAACCCACGGTCGGTCAGTTTAGCGTGACCGACCGTGGGTTCCGACGATGGCCCTCGTATAGTTACAGCACAACGGAGAAATGATATTTTTGCTGTCTTCTCCGTTGTATATTTTTGAGAATCTAGTAGACGATAGTTCAGATAACTTTCCACCCATAGTTTTGATATAAATTCTGCATGAATTATGGAATATTTGCTATGAATTACTAATTATATACATGTATATTCAAGGTAAAATGTAACTTGATTTATCATCTGACATTGCCTAGAATGGTCAGAATCAGAATATAAACAAAGTCCACTTAAATCTGATTTGTCGTCGGTTTAGCTGTAACTTCTTGAAACTACCCGAAAAAGTCTGAACAAAAATGTATCACCAGATTGTTAGGAACATAATAAATTTATGGTAGCTAAGAAGATTTCCATAATTAATAAAGAATTCATATCAAAACTATGGGTGGTAAGTTACCTGGAAAATCGTTCAATATGCACAGAGAAGACAGCAAAATGTCACTTCTCCGTTGCACTGCAACTAGTCCTCGTAGGGATTCAACCGTAGAGTAGAATTTTCTAGATGCTTCTTTCCCTGTATTAGTTAAAAAAAAAAAGGGGGGGGGGGTAGGGAGGACGGATTGTTGGCGCCGAGCTCATGTGAAAGCAATGTCCTCTTAGACTAATGAACACAGCAGATTACAGAGAGGGACGAGATAAGCGGGACAGGCGCTAGAATGCTGTTCTAAGGTCAGAGATCCATACTTGAAGAGCGATCTGCTAACGACTTTGCCATGATCTCTTTGAAACACACTTTCATATACATGATTAAGAATACGGTAAATTTCATATTTACATCGTCGACAGTTCTGTTTGTTGACGAAGAAACCTTCACCGAGAGATTTTTGTTCATAACACAAATATTTCTTTTTTAACAATATTTTAAACGAGAGACTTAGATTCTAGTAGTGGTAAATAGTGACCAAAATGAGTCAATATTATTACAGGACAGAAAGCTTCTTAAATTGCTGACTTTCTTATTTCGATTTACTTGAATAGAGTTTAACTTTGGTATAAAAATATTTTCCTTGCAATATGAAAAGCCGGTTTCAATGACTTGTGTTTACTGTCATTAATTTTGAAAATTCAAAAAGATTAAAAGATTCACAATAAGTGGCAGTTTAGAACTGTTGTATTTAGGGGAAGTTTTGGTGTATAGTGAGCGAAGTGAGCGGATTTTTTTTTTGGGGGGGGGGGGGGGGTGGTCGCAAGCGAAGGGAGCTGAAAAAAATTTTGGTGTGTCACGAGTGATCTTTCAGGGGCGTACCGAGGGTGTTTTCGATGTGGACGTTTACAGTAGAGATGGACCCAAAACCTCAACTGCCGAGAGGGGGGGGGGGGGGGGGGGGGACCGGGCATTTTTTATGGGGATGATGAATTTGTGAGACTCGAATGCTGAGTGGGTAAGAGTATGGAGGGATGTTTCCCTTCTCGTTGGTGGGGGTTCGGGGCCTTTTTAATAAATGAAGCAAATTGATGGTATCTGAATTTGGAAGGGATCAAGCGTATCATTCGTTGTCAGCAAACGATAAACCATATCTAAGATGAAGAAAAACTTTCGATGAAATGATTTCTTCCCAAACATGTACGTCGATATACAGATATTGGACGGCCATGCATCCTTTCCAATCGACCGCTAGCACTTTGTTAGCAATCATGTGTGGGTAAACCTGAAAATGTGTATTCAAAACGGTGTTTGTGGGGTGTCTAAGCAGTAGTTTGCATTTAAAGCTATGTCGTATTGTACTGCCCCCTTCTTTTGGCATTGCGGAGGGAGACAGTTTCCTTTTCCCTTTTTTTGCGAAAACGATGTGGACGAATTTACGTACAAACGTACGCTTGACTACAACCTTTTTTTTTTTTTTTTTTTTTGGTAGAAATTTAGGCCAGAATTTATTTTCAGATTCCAAGAGGTCAGATTATTTTCCAAAAATGCCAGAGCCCTTTTTCTCTGACAGGATTTAATTGCATTTTTTTCATTTTCGCGTTATTTCAAGAATTCATTTTATCATACATATTAAGAATAAAAGTATCGCTAAAATTAACCTCTCATGAACTTAGTAAATTTGCTAAACGGAGGGCGGTTCGCGGAATTTTCAATTCGCGGATAAATATTTGGTAACGATATCGCGAAAAATCAATCTAGCAGAAGTTATACGCACCAGTTAAAATCTTTTTTTTTTTTTTTTTTTTTTTTTTTTTTTTTTTTTTTTGACGTTTTTAACGACTAATAAAAACATTTTTTGAATCTTTATGTAATCAGCAGTAAATCCAATACAACATCTATGAAAAGATTTGTACCTTTCAGTATGTATCGCGATCGGTAACAGCACAAAATGAATTGGTTTTTATGACGAAAGTCTTTATTTGCAAAATCTGTAATATACATCTCCGCAAAACTCAAATATGGGCCTTAAAGGATTTGTAAAGTTAGCCTTTAATGGCGCATTATCAAAGACACAAGTCTGGTTGTTTCTATGGGAAACTCCGCTATTTTCATTTCGACCATCATTATTATACCACCAAAATCAACATGGACACACCCCGTCTTTATCTAAATAAAGCTTATATAAAGAGATAATGGCCCACACCGACAGGCCATTATCAATACAAGATAATACCATTGTAAGGGACGATCCGTTAAAGAATTAGATTTAGACGGAAAATATTTTGTATCTTGAATGACGGCATTTGTTGTGGTTCGGAAATCATTTGGTATATACATGTACTCTTACAAAAAAAAAAGCAAATACTATTTTTAAAGCTTTACCGTCTGTTGAAGCCTACCACTCATTCTGCAGTGGTTTGCGAGAAGTCTGAAATGCCAAAAAGATCAATTGTCATTCATCTGCATTAACAAACACAATTTCGGTAGACTTTGTGGGACGATTGCAGATGGTAGGCCGAAAATGTCTAAGCCGATTGACGACGGACCAAGTTTGTAAAGGACATTAGTTTCTATCTCGCTTGTTTCCTTGAAAGATTTTGTAAATTTCCTTGCATTAGAAAAGTGGAATGAGACCCATGGGCGGTCATCTTGATTGACTGATTAAGTGAAAAACTTTTTGGCAGAGGAACCGAATGGCTTATTTCATGCATCTTCATAAATCGCGGGTCCGATACGTCCGTCGTTCTACTCTCCGACGGAGACGACGGACGTATCGGACCCGCGATTTATGAAGATGATTTCATGTAAAGTTTCGCGAAATTCTGTGCGATGTAGGTTGCAGATGAGATAGCGAAACTTAAAGGGTCATTCATGGATTATCAGGAAAAACGATGAACTTCTCCCAAATTTTGCATAAAAGCGACATATCAAATATAAAACAGTGTGGCAGTTAGTAAAGTATACGACCCCATGGGTATTTTCACACAAAAAAAATCACGATAAAATTGAAAGAATCAACACATCTTCATTCGATCAGGCGAGAGAAAAAGATACCGCAGTCGGGATACGAACTCAGCACTACTTCTTCATTGTAACAACAAAACATCAATTTATTGAAGATTGCATACTGTCTATGACTACCCCCGAGTGAGCAAACGCGTATTAAAATTAGCAAATTTCGTGCCCCAAAAACCCTGTCGATAAGATCAAATGGCGACCGTCCTGAATGAAAGATCAGGTACTCCAAAAAAGGGGGTAGGGAAAGGGGTATCGTACAACTCCTTCCAGCTAAATGACATGTAACATAACTCTAAACAAACAAGTATTAGCTTTTATAAAAAGCTTGCCGTCAGTTAGCTAACTTTCAGTGTTGTAAAATTCTACATATCGCACATTTGCGGGCTTTTTCGTTTTTTTCCCAAATTCCGAAAATCTGCGATTTGTATAGGACGTATCGGTACAAAGACTTTTCGATGCATATTTCGGAAGAACATTTTGTCAGGCCATCTATACTCTTCAGCCGACCGAATGAAATCTTATACACAGATTCTGAAAAATCTAAATCATATTGCCAAGAGGTATTCTATACGTGCAAGTACATGTAGGTTACGAATGATTACAGTAATAAGGAAGATTTCCAACTATACCTTCCCGAAGGAAATTTCAAACCAATCTATTATGCACCAACGGTAACAAGTATACCGACGGCAACAATATGTTTATTTTTCATGTAGTAAAACACTCATAGAGAACAGACTGTGTATGAATGGACATGCACTATATGTTAAGAAACGCGTTAATTTTGTATTTAAAATTGACTGGTGCAAATAGCTAGACGCGACACAAATATGTACATGTTTACAACTTTTTACGTATATAATATTACTAGTACGTAAAAGTCATATTAAGTATGCTGCAAGGTCATCAGAACTTGGTGTGTTGACTCATATGGGGAAGGGAGGGGCGGTGGAATGGTAATCAAAAAGAGACATCCCTATCCCCCCTTTTTTGTTTGTTTGTTTAGTTTGTGGTTTTTGTGACCAAAGAATAAGTAGCTTTCTAAACTAGGAAGCAACTGTTTATATGACCTGAAAGTAGAACTTACGTTTGGACCCACCCAGAACCTTTACCAACATTTGTTAGTATATATAAGTCGTTTCAAAATGTTTTGTTTTAATATGAAATAAACTATTACGGATGAGTTTACATGTAAGAAATACCTCTTATCTAACACATTTTTTAATGTGTAACGCCGTATAAATTTCTGCAATATAAATTACTTATTGCTCTTTTTTTGTCCTATTTTATGTTCTCTCGGGTAATAAAAGCCTTAAAATATGGGAAAAAAATACACCTTCGAATTACTACTTTTAAAATACATAGTATGCGATTTATCCCAAAAAAAGTTCAAAGACACACATCGTTGACACACTGACATTACTTTTTTACCTAATTCAGTTGGTATATAACTTTACATAGACATAAAATTGCTAATTTTTTTACTCGTTCTTAATGTATGTATGAGATCAATCATTGTAAAACTCTGCGAAATGGATTTAGAGTGGAATGAAGAACATGTATATAGAAGACAAAAGGTGCAAGTTCGTCTTTTTTCAGTACTAGTGATAATGAAAACTGCCCTAAAGGGATGAATTATAACCCCCGCTGAATACTTTTTCTGAGCAGATCCATTTTATGACCTGACATTAAATTTTCCAAATAGATATTCTCTTATATAAAGCAATCATTCAGGGTTAAGGTCACTATATCAAATAAAATGCTTAGTATGTGAAATGTTTTATAATATATATAAGACAGTCTTATGAGATGAGCGATGACAAGATTCAACATTTAAAATGCATTAAAAAATATAAGTCAAAGGGCAATAACTCTGGTATAACCTTTTTGGCTGCATTTCCCTTTCTTCATGCACATCAAAATATGACTTTTTATTGTGTAAAGTTTCATTGAAATCCATCTAATGGTTTGGGAAGAGTTGCAATGACAAGGTTTGACATTGAAAATGCATGAAAAATGTAAGTCCAAGGGCCATATCTCATGTTTAATTTTTTCGACTGCAATCCCCTTTCTTCATGCACATCCACATATCATGATCTTTCATTGTGTAAAGTTTCAATGAAATCCATCAAATGGTTTGGGAGGAGTTGCGATGACAAGCTTTCGTCTACAGACGGACGGACAGACGGACGGACAGGGTGAATCCAGTATAGCCCCCCTTAACTTCGTTGCGGTGGGTATAACAATTCGTCACGAGTTATCGGTCTTTGTACAACCTTCATTCGTACGGTAGATGACGTTTGATGTATGACGTCACAAACAGCATTCACGTGAGTTTGTGCTGCATCTGACAACGTTCAGAAATATTGTTGCATAGAGGAAATCATTGAGAAAAACAAGAAAATAGCCTTCTGTATGACGACTTTTGTAATTGTGGTCTTTATTCTGATTCCACTTTTTCAGAAATTATCATGGTGAGTATATATATAATAATTATATTTTCCTTTCTTTGCAACATTTCGTGGATTTTAGTAATGGTGCATTTTATATTCAAAGACGGAGGAGTCATGAATCAAGATACGTAAAAGGTTGCATAGAAGACGGTGCTCGGCCGACTAAAACCGATCACATTCCAAAATTAATATAAAGCGTATTTTTGAGATTTCCTGAAAATTCTAGAAAAAAAAATTAAAGAAAAGATAAATAAAACTAGATGGCTACTGTTGCAAGCAACAGACGGATTCCTCCTTTAATAGACCTTCCTTGGAACTGAAGTGTTAAAATCCGAATAAAGAAGATGAAAAAAGAATAGTTGCTTTAGTACTTTATTCACTTCAGCAAATGAGTCAAAAGAGCTTATGTCTAAGTTGGGACTCTTATCTATTGATTGACAAAAAAGAAGAAAAAGATGATAAATACCTTTCATGTTTTCGAAAGATTTAAACTCCATGCTCTATGGATATCAAATCCTTTACAATTACTTTCTCAAAACAGAATTGCACAATGATTTTGCAATAAGATAATTTCTATTAATAGAAAATGACAACAACATGAAAGGACAGATCTGTAATGCTACTAAGAAAAAAAAAAGAAGAAATAGAACAGAGAACAAGAATAAAAGAGTTATCTTTCTTATACTATGTTAAGTTCAAATAAGAATGATTACTTGTGTGAAGAATAAATAGTATAGGACAAAAAGTGTAAATTCTACAAGAGTAAATGATTGTTAAGACCTTGAGAATGATTATTTGGCCTTTAAACAATGTCATGAATGAAAGTTAAGTACTGTGATTATTGTCATCATGATTGATCTTAATCTGAGCAAAGCTCAATATCTAATCAACCAAAGTCAGTTGTGGCCTTGAAATCAAACTAATGACCATTAGTCAAGGTCATGATGAAAGAGTTTGATGCAAGGAATATTTGTGTAAAGTTTTAACTCTCAAGGTCAAACAGTCTTTGTTTTATAGACTTAAGTTTGTTGTGACCTTGAAAATCAGAATTTGACCTTGGGTCAAGGTCAAGTTGAAAGAGCTGGGCCCAAGCATGATATGTCTAAAGTATGAACTCTGAAGGTCAAATAGTCTTTGTTTTGTAGGGAAAAGTTGCTGTGACCTTGAGGATGAGAATTTGACCTAGGGTCAAGGTCAAAGTGAAAGAGCATGACTGAACAATTATTTATATGAAGTTTAAACTCTGAAGGTAAAATAGTCTTTGTTCTGTAGGCAAAAGTTTGTTGTGACCTTGAGAATCTGAATTTGACCTTGGGTCAAGGTCAAGATGAAAGAGCTTGGTTTAATTAAAATTATGTATGAAGTTTGAACATTGAATGTCTAATAGTCTTTGTTCTATAGGCAAAAGTATGTTGTGACCTTGAGAATCAGAATTTGACCTTGGTCCAAGGTCAAGGTGAAAGAGCTTGGTTTAATGATATTATGTATGAAGTTTGAACTCTGCAGGTCTAATAGTCTTTGTTCTATAGGCAAAAGTTTGTTGTGACCTTGAGAATCAAAATTTGACCTTGGGTCAAGGTCAATGTGAAAGAGCTTGGTTTAACGATAGTATGTATGAAGTTTGAACTGTGAAGGTCAAATAGTCTTTGTTCTACAGGTAAAAGTTTGTTGTGACCTTGAGAATGAAAATTTGACCTTGAAAGTAGGTCAACATTAAATGACTACCTATAAGTAACCTAGTATCCAAGTTTCAACTCAAAATCTCAAAAACTGTAGAAATTGGCACTGTGCCAATTTAAAGTTCCATTTTCAACTCGTAATAGCGCGAAAACCGTAAATATTTTATCGAGCATGTAAGCGTATAAAAGTTGACAAATTTCCCAAAGAACATTTTAAAACAAATTTCGTCCAAATCGTACGGTTAGTTTAGGAGTTATAAGAGTTTAAAGATTTGAACTTTGATGACCTCTAGCGGGGGCATATGTGAACTTTTCGACAACAAATTTTTTTTACCTCAAGATCTTTATATGCTCTTTCACATGATCCTTTTCGTTTTATCATAAGAAGTTGTACTTTTTTGTACAGTGACTGGAACGATCTGGGGGTAAGAATAATAATAATAATAATAATAACTAGATGGCTACTGTTGCAAGCAACAGACGGATTCCTCCTTTATTAGACCTTCCTTGGAACTGATGTGTTAAAATCCGAATAAAGAAGATTGAAAAATGAAAGTTGCTTTTGTACCTTATTCACTTCAGCAAATGAGTCCTAAGAACTTTAGTCTAATTTGGGACTCTCATTTATTTATCAACAAAATAGAACAAAAGATAATAAATACCTTTCATGTATACTCCATGATCTATCAATTCTAAATCCTTTAAAATTACTATCTCAAAACAGAATTGCACAATGATTTTGCAATGAGAGCATTTCTATAAATAGAAAATGACAATAGAATCAAAATACAGCCAAGTAATGCTACTAAGAAAAAAAAAAGAGACCAAGAGTAAAAGAGTTATGTTTCTTATACTATGTTATGTTCAAATAAGAAAGACTACTTGAGTGAAGAATAAATAGCGTAGGACAAAAACTGCTAATTCTACAAGAGTAAGTTTGTAATGACCCTGAGAATGATCATTTGACCGTAAATAAAGGTCACGGAAAAAAGATAAGTATTTGAGGTAATTCTTTTTCAAGATTGATCTTAATCTGATCAAAGCTCAATATTTTATCAACCAAAGTATGTTGTGACCTTGAAATCGAACAAATGACCTTGGGTCAAGGTAAAAGGGCTTGATGCAAGGAATATATTGTGTTAAATTTGAACTCTTAAGGTAAAAAAGTCTTTGTTCTATAGGCAAAAGTTTGTTGTGACCTTGAGAATCAAAATTTGACCTTGGGTCAAGCTCAAGGTGAAAGAGCATGGCTCAACGATAATATGTATGAAGTTTGAACTCTCTTAAGCTGATCAAAGCTCAATATTTTATCAACCAAAGTATGCTGTGACCTTGAAATGGAACAAATGACATTGGGTCAAGGTCAAGGTGAAAGAGCGTGGCTAAACGATAATATGAATTAAGTTTGAACTCTGAAGGTCAAATAGTCTTTATTCTATAGGTAAAACTTTGTTGTGACCTTGCGAATCAAAATTTGACCTTGGGTCAAGGTCAAGGTGAAAGAGCTTGGCTAAACGATAGTATGTATGAAGTTTGAACTCTGAAGGTCAAGTAGTCTTTGTTCTATAGGCCAAAATTTGTTGTGACCTTGAGAATAAAAATTTGACCTTGAAAGTAGGTCAACATTAAATGTCTACCTATAAGTAACCTACCATCCAAGTTTCAACTCAAAATCTCAAAAAATGTAGAAATTGGCACTGTGCCAATTTAAAGTTCCATTTTCAGCACAAAATTGCGCGAAAACCGTAAATATTTTATCGAGCATGTAAGCGTAAAAAAGTTTGCAAATTTCCCAAAGAACAATATAAAGCAAATTTTGTTCAAATCCGACGGTTAGTTAAGGAGTTATAAGAGTTTAAAGATTTGACCTTTGATGACCTTCAGCGGGGGCATATGTGAACCATTTGACAAGAAAAAAAATTTCATTCAAGATCTTCATATGCTCTTTCACGTGGTACTTTCCGTTTTTTCATATGATGCTGTACTTTTTAATAAAGTGTCCGGAACGGTTTGGGGGTAAGAATAATAATAATAAGAATAATAATAAGAATAAAGAAAAGACAATACAATAACAGAAAGGATTCCGACGGAAGTCGGAATCCTTAATAAGAATAAAGAAAAGACAATACAATAACAGAAAGGATTCCGACGGAAATCGGAATCCTTAATAAATGGAAGGATGGAGGTTCCTGTGGACATAGCAGACGGATTCCTCTCATTTTCATCTTGTTAAGAACAGAAATGAAAATTGAAAAAATGCGAAAATGACTGGCCGCAGCTGGACTCGAACCAGGTACCTTCACCAAGGTAGGCCCCATCGTATCTTGTACATGTAATGTCAGGTCACATGGTTGAATTGACCAATGAAATTTGTAACACATCCTGGGTCATGCATATTAATTATGTGAGGGATTTTCCAATGAATCATGACAATATAGCAAGTGTTTTCAAACTGGTACATGTATTCGATATTTCTTGATTCTGTTAGAAAACATTTTGAACTAATACATACTCGTATAAATTTTGAAATGAAAACAATGTTGAAGCACTGTACTTTATGTTTGCTTACGAATGAAAAAAATTGAGGGGAAAAAATGGCCGAGGCCGGTATCGAACCCCGGACCCTCCGATTCGAAGTCTGACGCTCTACCGCTGAGCTATTGCAGAACTGACAAAGATTTGCATCAAAAGTCTTTAGAAGGATGAAATCTTGCGACTATGACATGACTCAACATGTCGAGCATGTTCCGAATGATAAATCTTTATCGATCGATTCTATTTACAGGTTTGTATTCAGGAGTAAACAACACAGAATTTCATAAAATGTATTTTTTTTTATTTGACTTTCATTGACCATGTATGTAGAGAATAAAATCATGAATCAATAAAATGTGTTTGCTTATTTTGCAAGGGCGGATCTAGACAGGGTAGGTGAAAACAGGTATGTACACGTATGTAACATGTAAGTCGGAGGGGGGGGGGCAAAAACTTATCAACCTCCCCCTTTCGAAAGACTAGCCTATGTCATTGGATAAACAAACCGTCAAAGATCTTGTACAGTTATTTCAAAGATTGACGAATTCAAAACGAAACAGACAAACAAACGAGAAAAAAAAATGCCCAAGGGGGCCACATTGCTCCGTCAAAGGTCATGTACAGTTGTTTCAAATATTAAGGAATTTAATAAGAAAAGACAAACAAACAAACAAAACAAATGAAAAAAAAAAACAAAAACAAAAAAACAAAAGGCCGAAGGGAGCCATATTGCTCAGTCAAAAGTCTTGTACAGTTGTTTCAAAGATTGTCGAATCAAAAAAGAAAAAAAACAAGCAAACAAACAAACAAGCAAAACAATTGAAAATAAAAAAAACAACAAACAAACAAGAGGCCCAAGGGGCCACTTTGCTCCGTCAAAGGTCTTGTACAGTTGTTTCAAAGATTGACGAATTAAAAAAAACAAGACAAACAAAACAAAACAAAAAAAAACAAAAAAAAAAAAAAACAAGAAGCCCAAGGGGGCCACATTGCTCCGTCAAAGGTCTTGTACATTTGTTTCAAAGATGACGAATGAAAAAAAAGAGGCCTAAGGTGGCCATATATACACGTTGAAGTCAATGACAGTGAAATAAATATGCGCAATATGAAATGTGTTTTTCCTCTGAATAAAAAGCTATGAATAGGACTGACTTGTTGCATGAACGATCGATAACTCTTGTAATGCTGAATCAGCCATTTGTATTTCTCCGTCTGTATATCAAAAATAAAAACCACTAACATTCAGGAACTCCAATGGCTATGTGGATAGGGCGTTGGACTGCTGGCCCAAGGGTACCGGGTTCGATCCCCAGTCGGGACGTTTTTTTTTTTTTCGCCGATCGTCTGCGTTTCTGTCTAGTACTCTCTCTATCTGTTCGTATGTCTGTTCGTTCTTCTATCGTTGTCAGTCTATCTAACACTGTCTATCTTACACTGTCAGTCTGTCTGTCTGGTCCATGCTGCAAATTTACCAGTTAATTTAAATGATGCTATTCAATTTTAAGACATTTTTAAAACATTTAATTAGAAAATGACAACAGCATGAAAGTACAGACAAGTCATGGTACAAAGAGAAATAGAAATAAAAGATTTATCTTTCTTAGATCATGTAAAGTTCATATAAGAAGGACCTCGTTTGTGAAGTATAAGTAGTGTAGGACAAACACTGTGTATTTAACAAGTAAATGTTGTTATGACATTGAGAATGAAATTTTCACCTTGAACCAAGGTCAAGGAAAAAAGATGAGTATAGAATATCATTTTCTTCAAAATATATATGAAATTGAATAAAGCTCAATATTTTATCAACAAAAGACTGTTATGACCTTGAAATCGAACGAATGACCTTTGGTCAAGGTCAATGTGACAGGACTTACTGCAAGGAATATTTGTACCCAGTTTGCACTCTCAAGGTCAAACAGTCTTTGTTTTATAGGCAAAAATGTTGTTGTGACCTTGAGAATGAGAATTTGACCTTGGATCAAGGTCAAGGTGAAAGAGCTTGGCTTAACAATTATATGTATGAAGTTTGAACTCTGAAGGTCAAATAGTCTTTGTTCTATAAGCAAAAGTTTCATGTGACCTTGAGAATAAAAATTTGACCTTGAAAAGAAGGTCAACATTAAATGACTATCTATAAGTGACCTAACATCCAAGTTTCAACTCAAAGTCTCAAACATTGTAGAAATTGGCACCTTGCCAATCTAAGGTTCCATTTTCAACTTGAAATAGCTTGAAAACTGAAATATTTTATGGACCATGTAAGCATATAAAAGTTTGCAAATTTCTCAAAGAACAATATAAAACAAATTTTGTTCAAATCGTACGGTTAGTAAAGGAGTTATAAGAGTTTAAAGATTTGACCGCTGATGACCTCTAGCGGGGGCATATGTGAACTTTTCGACAAGAAAAAAATATTAAATTAAGATCTTTATTTGCTCTTTCACATGATACTTTCCATTTTATCATATGATGCGGTACTTTGTTGTAACGTCACTGGATTGGCTTGGGGGTAAGAATAATAATAATAATAATAATAATAATAAGAATAATAAGAATAAAGAAAAGACAATACAATAACAGAAAGGATTCCGACGGAAATCGGAATCCTTAATAAATGGAAGGATGGAGGTTCCTGTGGACATAGCAGACGGATTCCTCTCATTTTCATCTTGTTAAGAACAGAAATGAAAATTGAAAAAATGCGAAAATGACTGGCCGCAGCTGGACTCGAACCAGGTACCTTCACCAAGGTAGGCCCCATCGTATCTTGTACATGTAATGTCAGGTCACATGGTTGAATTGACCAATGAAATTTGTAACACATCCTGGGTCATGCATATTAATTATGTGAGGGATTTTCCAATGAATCATGACAATATAGCAAGTGTTTTCAAACTGGTACATGTATTCGATATTTCTTGATTCTGTTAGAAAACATTTTGAACTAATACATACTCGTATAAATTTTGAAATGAAAACAATGTTGAAGCACTGTACTTTATGTTTGCTTACGAATGAAAAAAATTGAGGGGAAAAAATGGCCGAGGCCGGTATCGAACCCCGGACCCTCCGATTTGAAGTCTGACGCTCTACCGCTGAGCTATTGCAGAACTGACAAAGATTTGCATCAAAAGTCTTTAGAAGGATGAAATCTTGCGACTATGACATGACTCAACATGTCGAGCATGTTCCGAATGATAAATCTTTATCGATCGATTCTATTTACAGGTTTGTATTCAGGAGTAAACAACACAGAATTTCATAAAATGTATTTTTTTTTATTTGACTTTCATTGACCATGTATGTAGAGAATAAAATCATGAATCAATAAAATGTGTTTGCTTATTTTGCAAGGGCGGATCTAGACAGGGTAGGTGAAAACAGGTATGTACACGTATGTAACATGTAAGTCGGAGGGGGGGGGCAAAAACTTATCAACCTCCCCCTTTCGAAAGACTAGCCTATGTCATTGGATAAACAAACCGTCAAAGATCTTGTACAGTTATTTCAAAGATTGACGAATTCAAAACGAAACAGACAAACAAACGAGAAAAAAAAATGCCCAAGGGGGCCACATTGCTCCGTCAAAGGTCATGTACAGTTGTTTCAAATATTAAGGAATTTAATAAGAAAAGACAAACAAACAAACAAAACAAATGAAAAAAAAAAACAAAAACAAAAAAACAAAAGGCCGAAGGGAGCCATATTGCTCAGTCAAAAGTCTTGTACAGTTGTTTCAAAGATTGTCGAATCAAAAAAGAAAAAAAAACAAGCAAACAAACAAACAAGCAAAACAATTGAAAATAAAAAAACAACAAACAAACAAGAGGCCCAAGGGGCCACTTTGCTCCGTCAAAGGTCTTGTACAGTTGTTTCAAAGATTGACGAATTAAAAAAAACAAGACAAAAAAAAAAAAAAAAAAAAACAAAAAAAAAAAAAAAACAAGAAGCCCAAGGGGGCCACATTGCTCCGTCAAAGGTCTTGTACAGTTGTTTCAAAGATGACGAATGAAAAAAAAGAGGCCTAAGGTGGCCATATATACACGTTGAAGTCAATGACAGTGAAATAAATATGCGCAATATGAAATGTGTTTTTCCTCTGAATAAAAAGCTATGAATAGGACTGACTTGTTGCATGAACGATCGATAATTCTTGTAATGCTGAATCAGCCATTTGTATTTCTCCGTCTGTATATCAAAAATAAAAACCACTAACATTCAGGAACTCCAATGGCTATGTGGATAGGGCGTTGGACTGCTGGCCCAAGGGTACCGGGTTCGATCCCCAGTCGGGACGTTTTTTTTTTTTTCGCCGATCGTCTGCGTTTCTGTCTAGTACTCTCTCTATCTGTTCGTATGTCTGTTCGTTCTTCTATCGTTGTCAGTCTATCTAACACTGTCTATCTTACACTGTCAGTCTGTCTGTCTGGTCCATGCTGCAAATTTACCAGTTAATTTAAATGATGCTATTCAATTTTAAGACATTTTTAAAACATTTAATTAGAAAATGACAACAGCATGAAAGTACAGACAAGTCATGGTACAAAGAGAAATAGAAATAAAAGATTTATCTTTCTTAGATCATGTAAAGTTCATATAAGAAGGACCTCGTTTGTGAAGTATAAGTAGTGTAGGACAAACACTGTGTATTTAACAAGTAAATGTTGTTATGACATTGAGAATGAAATTTTCACCTTGAACCAAGGTCAAGGAAAAAAGATGAGTATAGAATATCATTTTCTTCAAAATATATATGAAATTGAATAAAGCTCAATATTTTATCAACAAAAGACTGTTATGACCTTGAAATCGAACGAATGACCTTTGGTCAAGGTCAATGTGACAGGACTTACTGCAAGGAATATTTGTACCCAGTTTGCACTCTCAAGGTCAAACAGTCTTTGTTTTATAGGCAAAAATGTTGTTGTGACCTTGAGAATGAGAATTTGACCTTGGATCAAGGTCAAGGTGAAAGAGCTTGGCTTAACAATTATATGTATGAAGTTTGAACTCTGAAGGTCAAATAGTCTTTGTTCTATAAGCAAAAGTTTCATGTGACCTTGAGAATAAAAATTTGACCTTGAAAAGAAGGTCAACATTAAATGACTATCTATAAGTGACCTAACATCCAAGTTTCAACTCAAAGTCTCAAACATTGTAGAAATTGGCACCTTGCCAATCTAAGGTTCCATTTTCAACTTGAAATAGCTTGAAAACTGAAATATTTTATGGACCATGTAAGCATATAAAAGTTTGCAAATTTCTCAAAGAACAATATAAAACAAATTTTGTTCAAATCGTACGGTTAGTAAAGGAGTTATAAGAGTTTAAAGATTTGACCGCTGATGACCTCTAGCGGGGGCATATGTGAACTTTTCGACAAGAAAAAAATATTAAATTAAGATCTTTATTTGCTCTTTCACATGATACTTTCCATTTTATCATATGATGCGGTACTTTGTTGTAACGTCACTGGATTGGCTTGGGGGTAAGAATAATAATAATAATAATAATAATAATAAGAATAATAAGAATAAAGAAAAGACAATACAATAACAGAAAGGATTCCGACGGAAATCGGAATCCTTAATAAATGGAAGGATGGAGGTTCCTGTGGACATAGCAGACGGATTCCTCTCATTTTCATCTTGTTAAGAACAGAAATGAAAATTGAAAAAATGCGAAAATGACTGGCCGCAGCTGGACTCGAACCAGGTACCTTCACCAAGGTAGGCCCCATCGTATCTTGTACATGTAATGTCAGGTCACATGGTTGAATTGACCAATGAAATTTGTAACACATCCTGGGTCATGCATATTAATTATGTGAGGGATTTTCCAATGAATCATGACAATATAGCAAGTGTTTTCAAACTGGTACATGTATTCGATATTTCTTGATTCTGTTAGAAAACATTTTGAACTAATACATACTCGTATAAATTTTGAAATGAAAACAATGTTGAAGCACTGTACTTTATGTTTGCTTACGAATGAAAAAAATTGAGGGGAAAAAATGGCCGAGGCCGGTATCGAACCCCGGACCCTCCGATTTGAAGTCTGACGCTCTACCGCTGAGCTATTGCAGAACTGACAAAGATTTGCATCAAAAGTCTTTAGAAGGATGAAATCTTGCGACTATGACATGACTCAACATGTCGAGCATGTTCCGAATGATAAATCTTTATCGATCGATTCTATTTACAGGTTTGTATTCAGGAGTAAACAACACAGAATTTCATAAAATGTATTTTTTTTTATTTGACTTTCATTGACCATGTATGTAGAGAATAAAATCATGAATCAATAAAATGTGTTTGCTTATTTTGCAAGGGCGGATCTAGACAGGGTAGGTGAAAACAGGTATGTACACGTATGTAACATGTAAGTCGGAGGGGGGGGGGCAAAAACTTATCAACCTCCCCCTTTCGAAAGACTAGCCTATGTCATTGGATAAACAAACCGTCAAAGATCTTGTACAGTTATTTCAAAGATTGACGAATTCAAAACGAAACAGACAAACAAACGAGAAAAAAAAATGCCCAAGGGGGCCACATTGCTCCGTCAAAGGTCATGTACAGTTGTTTCAAATATTAAGGAATTTAATAAGAAAAGACAAACAAACAAACAAAACAAATGAAAAAAAAAAACAAAAACAAAAAAACAAAAGGCCGAAGGGAGCCATATTGCTCAGTCAAAAGTCTTGTACAGTTGTTTCAAAGATTGTCGAATCAAAAAAGAAAAAAAAACAAGCAAACAAACAAACAAGCAAAACAATTGAAAATAAAAAAACAACAAACAAACAAGAGGCCCAAGGGGCCACTTTGCTCCGTCAAAGGTCTTGTACAGTTGTTTCAAAGATTGACGAATTAAAAAAAACAAGACAAACAAAAAAAAAAAAAAAACAAAAAAAAAAAAAAACAAGAAGCCCAAGGGGGCCACATTGCTCCGTCAAAGGTCTTGTACAGTTGTTTCAAAGATGACGAATGAAAAAAAAGAGGCCTAAGGTGGCCATATATACACGTTGAAGTCAATGACAGTGAAATAAATATGCGCAATATGAAATGTGTTTTTCCTCTGAATAAAAAGCTATGAATAGGACTGACTTGTTGCATGAACGATCGATAATTCTTGTAATGCTGAATCAGCCATTTGTATTTCTCCGTCTGTATATCAAAAATAAAAACCACTAACATTCAGGAACTCCAATGGCTATGTGGATAGGGCGTTGGACTGCTGGCCCAAGGGTACCGGGTTCGATCCCCAGTCGGGACGTTTTTTTTTTTTTCGCCGATCGTCTGCGTTTCTGTCTAGTACTCTCTCTATCTGTTCGTATGTCTGTTCGTTCTTCTATCGTTGTCAGTCTATCTAACACTGTCTATCTTACACTGTCAGTCTGTCTGTCTGGTCCATGCTGCAAATTTACCAGTTAATTTAAATGATGCTATTCAATTTTAAGACATTTTTAAAACATTTAATTAGAAAATGACAACAGCATGAAAGTACAGACAAGTCATGGTACAAAGAGAAATAGAAATAAAAGATTTATCTTTCTTAGATCATGTAAAGTTCATATAAGAAGGACCTCGTTTGTGAAGTATAAGTAGTGTAGGACAAACACTGTGTATTTAACAAGTAAATGTTGTTATGACATTGAGAATGAAATTTTCACCTTGAACCAAGGTCAAGGAAAAAAGATGAGTATAGAATATCATTTTCTTCAAAATATATATGAAATTGAATAAAGCTCAATATTTTATCAACAAAAGACTGTTATGACCTTGAAATCGAACGAATGACCTTTGGTCAAGGTCAATGTGACAGGACTTACTGCAAGGAATATTTGTACCCAGTTTGCACTCTCAAGGTCAAACAGTCTTTGTTTTATAGGCAAAAATGTTGTTGTGACCTTGAGAATGAGAATTTGACCTTGGATCAAGGTCAAGGTGAAAGAGCTTGGCTTAACAATTATATGTATGAAGTTTGAACTCTGAAGGTCAAATAGTCTTTGTTCTATAAGCAAAAGTTTCATGTGACCTTGAGAATAAAAATTTGACCTTGAAAAGAAGGTCAACATTAAATGACTATCTATAAGTGACCTAACATCCAAGTTTCAACTCAAAGTCTCAAACATTGTAGAAATTGGCACCTTGCCAATCTAAGGTTCCATTTTCAACTTGAAATAGCTTGAAAACTGAAATATTTTATGGACCATGTAAGCATATAAAAGTTTGCAAATTTCTCAAAGAACAATATAAAACAAATTTTGTTCAAATCGTACGGTTAGTAAAGGAGTTATAAGAGTTTAAAGATTTGACCGCTGATGACCTCTAGCGGGGGCATATGTGAACTTTTCGACAAGAAAAAAATATTAAATTAAGATCTTTATTTGCTCTTTCACATGATACTTTCCATTTTATCATATGATGCGGTACTTTGTTGTAACGTCACTGGATTGGCTTGGGGGTAAGAATAATAATAATAATAATAATAATAATAAGAATAATAAGAATAAAGAAAAGACAATACAATAACAGAAAGGATTCCGACGGAAATCGGAATCCTTAATAAATGGAAGGATGGAGGTTCCTGTGGACATAGCAGACGGATTCCTCTCATTTTCATCTTGTTAAGAACAGAAATGAAAATTGAAATCTCTCTCAACAACAACAACGGAGGAGGAGGAAAAGAGAGAGATCTCTCTCAACAACAACAACGGAGGAGGAGGAAAAGAGAGAGATGGTCACATGGTTGAATTGACCAATGAAATTTGTAACACATCCTGGGTCATGCATATTAATTATGTGAGGGATTTTCCAATGAATCATGACAATATAGCAAGTGTTTTCAAACTGGTACATGTATTCGATATTTCTTGATTCTGTTAGAAAACATTTTGAACTAATACATACTCGTATAAATTTTGAAATGAAAACAATGTTGAAGCACTGTACTTTATGTTTGCTTACGAATGAAAAAAATTGAGGGGAAAAAATGGCCGAGGCCGGTATCGAACCCCGGACCCTCCGATTTGAAGTCTGACGCTCTACCGCTGAGCTATTGCAGAACTGACAAAGATTTGCATCAAAAGTCTTTAGAAGGATGAAATCTTGCGACTATGACATGACTCAACATGTCGAGCATGTTCCGAATGATAAATCTTTATCGATCGATTCTATTTACAGGTTTGTATTCAGGAGTAAACAACACAGAATTTCATAAAATGTATTTTTTTTTATTTGACTTTCATTGACCATGTATGTAGAGAATAAAATCATGAATCAATAAAATGTGTTTGCTTATTTTGCAAGGGCGGATCTAGACAGGGTAGGTGAAAACAGGTATGTACACGTATGTAACATGTAAGTCGGAGGGGGGGGGGGGCAAAAACTTATCAACCTCCCCCTTTCGAAAGACTAGCCTATGTCATTGGATAAACAAACCGTCAAAGATCTTGTACAGTTATTTCAAAGATTGACGAATTCAAAACGAAACAGACAAACAAACGAGAAAAAAAAATGCCCAAGGGGGCCACATTGCTCCGTCAAAGGTCATGTACAGTTGTTTCAAATATTAAGGAATTTAATAAGAAAAGACAAACAAACAAACAAAACAAATGAAAAAAAAAAACAAAAACAAAAAAACAAAAGGCCGAAGGGAGCCATATTGCTCAGTCAAAAGTCTTGTACAGTTGTTTCAAAGATTGTCGAATCAAAAAAGAAAAAAAAACAAGCAAACAAACAAACAAGCAAAACAATTGAAAATAAAAAAACAACAAACAAACAAGAGGCCCAAGGGGCCACTTTGCTCCGTCAAAGGTCTTGTACAGTTGTTTCAAAGATTGACGAATTAAAAAAAACAAGACAAACAAAACAAAAAAAAAAACAAAAAAAAAAAAAAAAAACAAGAAGCCCAAGGGGGCCACATTGCTCCGTCAAAGGTCTTGTACAGTTGTTTCAAAGATGACGAATGAAAAAAAAGAGGCCTAAGGTGGCCATATATACACGTTGAAGTCAATGACAGTGAAATAAATATGCGCAATATGAAATGTGTTTTTCCTCTGAATAAAAAGCTATGAATAGGACTGACTTGTTGCATGAACGATCGATAATTCTTGTAATGCTGAATCAGCCATTTGTATTTCTCCGTCTGTATATCAAAAATAAAAACCACTAACATTCAGGAACTCCAATGGCTATGTGGATAGGGCGTTGGACTGCTGGCCCAAGGGTACCGGGTTCGATCCCCAGTCGGGACGTTTTTTTTTTTTTCGCCGATCGTCTGCGTTTCTGTCTAGTACTCTCTCTATCTGTTCGTATGTCTGTTCGTTCTTCTATCGTTGTCAGTCTATCTAACACTGTCTATCTTACACTGTCAGTCTGTCTGTCTGGTCCATGCTGCAAATTTACCAGTTAATTTAAATGATGCTATTCAATTTTAAGACATTTTTAAAACATTTAATTAGAAAATGACAACAGCATGAAAGTACAGACAAGTCATGGTACAAAGAGAAATAGAAATAAAAGATTTATCTTTCTTAGATCATGTAAAGTTCATATAAGAAGGACCTCGTTTGTGAAGTATAAGTAGTGTAGGACAAACACTGTGTATTTAACAAGTAAATGTTGTTATGACATTGAGAATGAAATTTTCACCTTGAACCAAGGTCAAGGAAAAAAGATGAGTATAGAATATCATTTTCTTCAAAATATATATGAAATTGAATAAAGCTCAATATTTTATCAACAAAAGACTGTTATGACCTTGAAATCGAACGAATGACCTTTGGTCAAGGTCAATGTGACAGGACTTACTGCAAGGAATATTTGTACCCAGTTTGCACTCTCAAGGTCAAACAGTCTTTGTTTTATAGGCAAAAATGTTGTTGTGACCTTGAGAATGAGAATTTGACCTTGGATCAAGGTCAAGGTGAAAGAGCTTGGCTTAACAATTATATGTATGAAGTTTGAACTCTGAAGGTCAAATAGTCTTTGTTCTATAAGCAAAAGTTTCATGTGACCTTGAGAATAAAAATTTGACCTTGAAAAGAAGGTCAACATTAAATGACTATCTATAAGTGACCTAACATCCAAGTTTCAACTCAAAGTCTCAAACATTGTAGAAATTGGCACCTTGCCAATCTAAGGTTCCATTTTCAACTTGAAATAGCTTGAAAACTGTAAATATTTTATGGACCATGTAAGCGTATAAAAGTTTGCAAATTTCTCAAAGAACAATATAAAACAAATTTTGTTCAAATCGTACGGTTAGTAAAGGAGTTATAAGAGTTTAAAGATTTGACCGCTGATGACCTCTAGCGGGGGCATATGTGAACTTTTCGACAAGAAAAAAATATTAAATTAAGATCTTTATTTGCTCTTTCACATGATACTTTCCATTTTATCATATGATGCGGTACTTTGTTGTAACGTCACTGGATTGGCTTGGGGGTAAGAATAATAATAATAATAATAATAATAATAAGAATAATAAGAATAAAGAAAAGACAATACAATAACAGAAAGGATTCCGACGGAAATCGGAATCCTTAATAAATGGAAGGATGGAGGTTCCTGTGGACATAGCAGACGGATTCCTCTCATTTTCATCTTGTTAAGAACAGAAATGAAAATTGAAAAAATGCGAAAATGACTGGCCGCAGCTGGACTCGAACCAGGTACCTTCACCAAGGTAGGCCCCATCGTATCTTGTACATGTAATGTCAGGTCACATGGTTGAATTGACCAATGAAATTTGTAACACATCCTGGGTCATGCATATTAATTATGTGAGGGATTTTCCAATGAATCATGACAATATAGCAAGTGTTTTCAAACTGGTACATGTATTCGATATTTCTTGATTCTGTTAGAAAACATTTTGAACTAATACATACTCGTATAAATTTTGAAATGAAAACAATGTTGAAGCACTGTACTTTATGTTTGCTTACGAATGAAAAAAATTGAGGGGAAAAAATGGCCGAGGCCGGTATCGAACCCCGGACCCTCCGATTTGAAGTCTGACGCTCTACCGCTGAGCTATTGCAGAACTGACAAAGATTTGCATCAAAAGTCTTTAGAAGGATGAAATCTTGCGACTATGACATGACTCAACATGTCGAGCATGTTCCGAATGATAAATCTTTATCGATCGATTCTATTTACAGGTTTGTATTCAGGAGTAAACAACACAGAATTTCATAAAATGTATTTTTTTTTATTTGACTTTCATTGACCATGTATGTAGAGAATAAAATCATGAATCAATAAAATGTGTTTGCTTATTTTGCAAGGGCGGATCTAGACAGGGTAGGTGAAAACAGGTATGTACACGTATGTAACATGTAAGTCGGAGGGGGGGGGGCAAAAACTTATCAACCTCCCCCTTTCGAAAGACTAGCCTATGTCATTGGATAAACAAACCGTCAAAGATCTTGTACAGTTATTTCAAAGATTGACGAATTCAAAACGAAACAGACAAACAAACGAGAAAAAAAAATGCCCAAGGGGGCCACATTGCTCCGTCAAAGGTCATGTACAGTTGTTTCAAATATTAAGGAATTTAATAAGAAAAGACAAACAAACAAACAAAACAAATGAAAAAAAAAAACAAAAACAAAAAAACAAAAGGCCGAAGGGAGCCATATTGCTCAGTCAAAAGTCTTGTACAGTTGTTTCAAAGATTGTCGAATCAAAAAAGAAAAAAAAACAAGCAAACAAACAAACAAGCAAAACAATTGAAAATAAAAAAACAACAAACAAACAAGAGGCCCAAGGGGCCACTTTGCTCCGTCAAAGGTCTTGTACAGTTGTTTCAAAGATTGACGAATTAAAAAAAACAAGACAAACAAAACAAAAAAAAAAACAAAAAAAAAAAAAACAAGAAGCCCAAGGGGGCCACATTGCTCCGTCAAAGGTCTTGTACAGTTGTTTCAAAGATGACGAATGAAAAAAAAGAGGCCTAAGGTGGCCATATATACACGTTGAAGTCAATGACAGTGAAATAAATATGCGCAATATGAAATGTGTTTTTCCTCTGAATAAAAAGCTATGAATAGGACTGACTTGTTGCATGAACGATCGATAATTCTTGTAATGCTGAATCAGCCATTTGTATTTCTCCGTCTGTATATCAAAAATAAAAACCACTAACATTCAGGAACTCCAATGGCTATGTGGATAGGGCGTTGGACTGCTGGCCCAAGGGTACCGGGTTCGATCCCCAGTCGGGACGTTTTTTTTTTTCGCCGATCGTCTGCGTTTCTGTCTAGTACTCTCTCTATCTGTTCGTATGTCTGTTCGTTCTTCTATCGTTGTCAGTCTATCTAACACTGTCTATCTTACACTGTCAGTCTGTCTGTCTGGTCCATGCTGCAAATTTACCAGTTAATTTAAATGATGCTATTCAATTTTAAGACATTTTTAAAACATTTAATTAGAAAATGACAACAGCATGAAAGTACAGACAAGTCATGGTACAAAGAGAAATAGAAATAAAAGATTTATCTTTCTTAGATCATGTAAAGTTCATATAAGAAGGACCTCGTTTGTAAAGTATAAGTAGTGTAGGACAAACACTGTGTATTTAACAAGTAAATGTTGTTATGACATTGAGAATGAAATTTTCACCTTGAACCAAGGTCAAGGAAAAAAGATGAGTATAGAATATCATTTTCTTCAAAATATATATGAAATTGAATAAAGCTCAATATTTTATCAACAAAAGACTGTTATGACCTTGAAATCGAACGAATGACCTTTGGTCAAGGTCAATGTGACAGGACTTACTGCAAGGAATATTTGTACCCAGTTTGCACTCTCAAGGTCAAACAGTCTTTGTTTTATAGGCAAAAATGTTGTTGTGACCTTGAGAATGAGAATTTGACCTTGGATCAAGGTCAAGGTGAAAGAGCTTGGCTTAACAATTATATGTATGAAGTTTGAACTCTGAAGGTCAAATAGTCTTTGTTCTATAAGCAAAAGTTTCATGTGACCTTGAGAATAAAAATTTGACCTTGAAAAGAAGGTCAACATTAAATGACTATCTATAAGTGACCTAACATCCAAGTTTCAACTCAAAGTCTCAAACATTGTAGAAATTGGCACCTTGCCAATCTAAGGTTCCATTTTCAACTTGAAATAGCTTGAAAACTGTAAATATTTTATGGACCATGTAAGCGTATAAAAGTTTGCAAATTTCTCAAAGAACAATATAAAACAAATTTTGTTCAAATCGTACGGTTAGTAAAGGAGTTATAAGAGTTTAAAGATTTGACCGCTGATGACCTCTAGCGGGGGCATATGTGAACTTTTCGACAAGAAAAAAATATTAAATTAAGATCTTTATTTGCTCTTTCACATGATACTTTCCATTTTATCATATGATGCGGTACTTTGTTGTAACGTCACTGGATTGGCTTGGGGGTAAGAATAATAATAATAATAATAATAATAATAAGAATAATAAGAATAAAGAAAAGACAATACAATAACAGAAAGGATTCCGACGGAAATCGGAATCCTTAATAAATGGAAGGATGGAGGTTCCTGTGGACATAGCAGACGGATTCCTCTCATTTTCATCTTGTTAAGAACAGAAATGAAAATTGAAAAAATGCGAAAATGACTGGCCGCAGCTGGACTCGAACCAGGTACCTTCACCAAGGTAGGCCCCATCGTATCTTGTACATGTAATGTCAGGTCACATGGTTGAATTGACCAATGAAATTTGTAACACATCCTGGGTCATGCATATTAATTATGTGAGGGATTTTCCAATGAATCATGACAATATAGCAAGTGTTTTCAAACTGGTACATGTATTCGATATTTCTTGATTCTGTTAGAAAACATTTTGAACTAATACATACTCGTATAAATTTTGAAATGAAAACAATGTTGAAGCACTGTACTTTATGTTTGCTTACGAATGAAAAAAATTGAGGGGAAAAAATGGCCGAGGCCGGTATCGAACCCCGGACCCTCCGATTTGAAGTCTGACGCTCTACCGCTGAGCTATTGCAGAACTGACAAAGATTTGCATCAAAAGTCTTTAGAAGGATGAAATCTTGCGACTATGACATGACTCAACATGTCGAGCATGTTCCGAATGATAAATCTTTATCGATCGATTCTATTTACAGGTTTGTATTCAGGAGTAAACAACACAGAATTTCATAAAATGTATTTTTTTTTATTTGACTTTCATTGACCATGTATGTAGAGAATAAAATCATGAATCAATAAAATGTGTTTGCTTATTTTGCAAGGGCGGATCTAGACAGGGTAGGTGAAAACAGGTATGTACACGTATGTAACATGTAAGTCGGAGGGGGGGGGGGGCAAAAACTTATCAACCTCCCCCTTTCGAAAGACTAGCCTATGTCATTGGATAAACAAACCGTCAAAGATCTTGTACAGTTATTTCAAAGATTGACGAATTCAAAACGAAACAGACAAACAAACGAGAAAAAAAAAATGCCCAAGGGGGCCACATTGCTCCGTCAAAGGTCATGTACAGTTGTTTCAAATATTAAGGAATTTAATAAGAAAAGACAAACAAACAAACAAAACAAATGAAAAAAAAAAACAAAAACAAAAAAACAAAAGGCCGAAGGGAGCCATATTGCTCAGTCAAAAGTCTTGTACAGTTGTTTCAAAGATTGTCGAATCAAAAAAGAAAAAAAAACAAGCAAACAAACAAACAAGCAAAACAATTGAAAATAAAAAAACAACAAACAAACAAGAGGCCCAAGGGGCCACTTTGCTCCGTCAAAGGTCTTGTACAGTTGTTTCAAAGATTGACGAATTAAAAAAAACAAGACAAACAAAACAAAAAAAAAAACAAAAAAAAAAAAAAACAAGAAGCCCAAGGGGGCCACATTGCTCCGTCAAAGGTCTTGTACAGTTGTTTCAAAGATGACGAATGAAAAAAAAGAGGCCTAAGGTGGCCATATATACACGTTGAAGTCAATGACAGTGAAATAAATATGCGCAATATGAAATGTGTTTTTCCTCTGAATAAAAAGCTATGAATAGGACTGACTTGTTGCATGAACGATCGATAATTCTTGTAATGCTGAATCAGCCATTTGTATTTCTCCGTCTGTATATCAAAAATAAAAACCACTAACATTCAGGAACTCCAATGGCTATGTGGATAGGGCGTTGGACTGCTGGCCCAAGGGTACCGGGTTCGATCCCCAGTCGGGACGTTTTTTTTTTTTCGCCGATCGTCTGCGTTTCTGTCTAGTACTCTCTCTATCTGTTCGTATGTCTGTTCGTTCTTCTATCGTTGTCAGTCTATCTAACACTGTCTATCTTACACTGTCAGTCTGTCTGTCTGGTCCATGCTGCAAATTTACCAGTTAATTTAAATGATGCTATTCAATTTTAAGACATTTTTAAAACATTTAATTAGAAAATGACAACAGCATGAAAGTACAGACAAGTCATGGTACAAAGAGAAATAGAAATAAAAGATTTATCTTTCTTAGATCATGTAAAGTTCATATAAGAAGGACCTCGTTTGTGAAGTATAAGTAGTGTAGGACAAACACTGTGTATTTAACAAGTAAATGTTGTTATGACATTGAGAATGAAATTTTCACCTTGAACCAAGGTCAAGGAAAAAAGATGAGTATAGAATATCATTTTCTTCAAAATATATATGAAATTGAATAAAGCTCAATATTTTATCAACAAAAGACTGTTATGACCTTGAAATCGAACGAATGACCTTTGGTCAAGGTCAATGTGACAGGACTTACTGCAAGGAATATTTGTACCCAGTTTGCACTCTCAAGGTCAAACAGTCTTTGTTTTATAGGCAAAAATGTTGTTGTGACCTTGAGAATGAGAATTTGACCTTGGATCAAGGTCAAGGTGAAAGAGCTTGGCTTAACAATTATATGTATGAAGTTTGAACTCTGAAGGTCAAATAGTCTTTGTTCTATAAGCAAAAGTTTCATGTGACCTTGAGAATAAAAATTTGACCTTGAAAAGAAGGTCAACATTAAATGACTATCTATAAGTGACCTAACATCCAAGTTTCAACTCAAAGTCTCAAACATTGTAGAAATTGGCACCTTGCCAATCTAAGGTTCCATTTTCAACTTGAAATAGCTTGAAAACTGTAAATATTTTATGGACCATGTAAGCGTATAAAAGTTTGCAAATTTCTCAAAGAACAATATAAAACAAATTTTGTTCAAATCGTACGGTTAGTAAAGGAGTTATAAGAGTTTAAAGATTTGACCGCTGATGACCTCTAGCGGGGGCATATGTGAACTTTTCGACAAGAAAAAAATATTAAATTAAGATCTTTATTTGCTCTTTCACATGATACTTTCCATTTTATCATATGATGCGGTACTTTGTTGTAACGTCACTGGATTGGCTTGGGGGTAAGAATAATAATAATAATAATAATAATAATAATAAGAATAATAAGAATAAAGAAAAGACAATACAATAACAGAAAGGATTCCGACGGAAATCGGAATCCTTAATAAATGGAAGGATGGAGGTTCCTGTGGACATAGCAGACGGATTCCTCTCATTTTCATCTTGTTAAGAACAGAAATGAAAATTGAAAAAATGCGAAAATGACTGGCCGCAGCTGGACTCGAACCAGGTACCTTCACCAAGGTAGGCCCCATCGTATCTTGTACATGTAATGTCAGGTCACATGGTTGAATTGACCAATGAAATTTGTAACACATCCTGGGTCATGCATATTAATTATGTGAGGGATTTTCCAATGAATCATGACAATATAGCAAGTGTTTTCAAACTGGTACATGTATTCGATATTTCTTGATTCTGTTAGAAAACATTTTGAACTAATACATACTCGTATAAATTTTGAAATGAAAACAATGTTGAAGCACTGTACTTTATGTTTGCTTACGAATGAAAAAAATTGAGGGGAAAAAATGGCCGAGGCCGGTATCGAACCCCGGACCCTCCGATTTGAAGTCTGACGCTCTACCGCTGAGCTATTGCAGAACTGACAAAGATTTGCATCAAAAGTCTTTAGAAGGATGAAATCTTGCGACTATGACATGACTCAACATGTCGAGCATGTTCCGAATGATAAATCTTTATCGATCGATTCTATTTACAGGTTTGTATTCAGGAGTAAACAACACAGAATTTCATAAAATGTATTTTTTTTTATTTGACTTTCATTGACCATGTATGTAGAGAATAAAATCATGAATCAATAAAATGTGTTTGCTTATTTTGCAAGGGCGGATCTAGACAGGGTAGGTGAAAACAGGTATGTACACGTATGTAACATGTAAGTCGGAGGGGGGGGGGGGGCAAAAACTTATCAACCTCCCCCTTTCGAAAGACTAGCCTATGTCATTGGATAAACAAACCGTCAAAGATCTTGTACAGTTATTTCAAAGATTGACGAATTCAAAACGAAACAGACAAACAAACGAGAAAAAAAAAATGCCCAAGGGGGCCACATTGCTCCGTCAAAGGTCATGTACAGTTGTTTCAAATATTAAGGAATTTAATAAGAAAAGACAAACAAACAAACAAAACAAATGAAAAAAAAAAACAAAAACAAAAAAACAAAAGGCCGAAGGGAGCCATATTGCTCAGTCAAAAGTCTTGTACAGTTGTTTCAAAGATTGTCGAATCAAAAAAGAAAAAAAAACAAGCAAACAAACAAACAAGCAAAACAATTGAAAATAAAAAAACAACAAACAAACAAGAGGCCCAAGGGGCCACTTTGCTCCGTCAAAGGTCTTGTACAGTTGTTTCAAAGATTGACGAATTAAAAAAAACAAGACAAACAAAACAAAAAAAAAAACAAAAAAAAAAAAAAACAAGAAGCCCAAGGGGGCCACATTGCTCCGTCAAAGGTCTTGTACAGTTGTTTCAAAGATGACGAATGAAAAAAAAGAGGCCTAAGGTGGCCATATATACACGTTGAAGTCAATGACAGTGAAATAAATATGCGCAATATGAAATGTGTTTTTCCTCTGAATAAAAAGCTATGAATAGGACTGACTTGTTGCATGAACGATCGATAATTCTTGTAATGCTGAATCAGCCATTTGTATTTCTCCGTCTGTATATCAAAAATAAAAACCACTAACATTCAGGAACTCCAATGGCTATGTGGATAGGGCGTTGGACTGCTGGCCCAAGGGTACCGGGTTCGATCCCCAGTCGGGACGTTTTTTTTTTTTCGCCGATCGTCTGCGTTTCTGTCTAGTACTCTCTCTATCTGTTCGTATGTCTGTTCGTTCTTCTATCGTTGTCAGTCTATCTAACACTGTCTATCTTACACTGTCAGTCTGTCTGTCTGGTCCATGCTGCAAATTTACCAGTTAATTTAAATGATGCTATTCAATTTTAAGACATTTTTAAAACATTTAATTAGAAAATGACAACAGCATGAAAGTACAGACAAGTCATGGTACAAAGAGAAATAGAAATAAAAGATTTATCTTTCTTAGATCATGTAAAGTTCATATAAGAAGGACCTCGTTTGTGAAGTATAAGTAGTGTAGGACAAACACTGTGTATTTAACAAGTAAATGTTGTTATGACATTGAGAATGAAATTTTCACCTTGAACCAAGGTCAAGGAAAAAAGATGAGTATAGAATATCATTTTCTTCAAAATATATATGAAATTGAATAAAGCTCAATATTTTATCAACAAAAGACTGTTATGACCTTGAAATCGAACGAATGACCTTTGGTCAAGGTCAATGTGACAGGACTTACTGCAAGGAATATTTGTACCCAGTTTGCACTCTCAAGGTCAAACAGTCTTTGTTTTATAGGCAAAAATGTTGTTGTGACCTTGAGAATGAGAATTTGACCTTGGATCAAGGTCAAGGTGAAAGAGCTTGGCTTAACAATTATATGTATGAAGTTTGAACTCTGAAGGTCAAATAGTCTTTGTTCTATAAGCAAAAGTTTCATGTGACCTTGAGAATAAAAATTTGACCTTGAAAAGAAGGTCAACATTAAATGACTATCTATAAGTGACCTAACATCCAAGTTTCAACTCAAAGTCTCAAACATTGTAGAAATTGGCACCTTGCCAATCTAAGGTTCCATTTTCAACTTGAAATAGCTTGAAAACTGTAAATATTTTATGGACCATGTAAGCGTATAAAAGTTTGCAAATTTCTCAAAGAACAATATAAAACAAATTTTGTTCAAATCGTACGGTTAGTAAAGGAGTTATAAGAGTTTAAAGATTTGACCGCTGATGACCTCTAGCGGGGGCATATGTGAACTTTTCGACAAGAAAAAAATATTAAATTAAGATCTTTATTTGCTCTTTCACATGATACTTTCCATTTTATCATATGATGCGGTACTTTGTTGTAACGTCACTGGATTGGCTTGGGGGTAAGAATAATAATAATAATAATAATAATAATAATAAGAATAATAAGAATAAAGAAAAGACAATACAATAACAGAAAGGATTCCGACGGAAATCGGAATCCTTAATAAATGGAAGGATGGAGGTTCCTGTGGACATAGCAGACGGATTCCTCTCATTTTCATCTTGTTAAGAACAGAAATGAAAATTGAAAAAATGCGAAAATGACTGGCCGCAGCTGGACTCGAACCAGGTACCTTCACCAAGGTAGGCCCCATCGTATCTTGTACATGTAATGTCAGGTCACATGGTTGAATTGACCAATGAAATTTGTAACACATCCTGGGTCATGCATATTAATTATGTGAGGGATTTTCCAATGAATCATGACAATATAGCAAGTGTTTTCAAACTGGTACATGTATTCGATATTTCTTGATTCTGTTAGAAAACATTTTGAACTAATACATACTCGTATAAATTTTGAAATGAAAACAATGTTGAAGCACTGTACTTTATGTTTGCTTACGAATGAAAAAAATTGAGGGGAAAAAATGGCCGAGGCCGGTATCGAACCCCGGACCCTCCGATTTGAAGTCTGACGCTCTACCGCTGAGCTATTGCAGAACTGACAAAGATTTGCATCAAAAGTCTTTAGAAGGATGAAATCTTGCGACTATGACATGACTCAACATGTCGAGCATGTTCCGAATGATAAATCTTTATCGATCGATTCTATTTACAGGTTTGTATTCAGGAGTAAACAACACAGAATTTCATAAAATGTATTTTTTTTTTATTTGACTTTCATTGACCATGTATGTAGAGAATAAAATCATGAATCAATAAAATGTGTTTGCTTATTTTGCAAGGGCGGATCTAGACAGGGTAGGTGAAAACAGGTATGTACACGTATGTAACATGTAAGTCGGAGGGGGGGGGGGCAAAAACTTATCAACCTCCCCCTTTCGAAAGACTAGCCTATGTCATTGGATAAACAAACCGTCAAAGATCTTGTACAGTTATTTCAAAGATTGACGAATTCAAAACGAAACAGACAAACAAACGAGAAAAAAAAAATGCCCAAGGGGGCCACATTGCTCCGTCAAAGGTCATGTACAGTTGTTTCAAATATTAAGGAATTTAATAAGAAAAGACAAACAAACAAACAAAACAAATGAAAAAAAAAAACAAAAACAAAAAAACAAAAGGCCGAAGGGAGCCATATTGCTCAGTCAAAAGTCTTGTACAGTTGTTTCAAAGATTGTCGAATCAAAAAAGAAAAAAAAACAAGCAAACAAACAAACAAGCAAAACAATTGAAAATAAAAAAACAACAAACAAACAAGAGGCCCAAGGGGCCACTTTGCTCCGTCAAAGGTCTTGTACAGTTGTTTCAAAGATTGACGAATTAAAAAAAACAAGACAAACAAAACAAAAAAAAAAACAAAAAAAAAAAAAAACAAGAAGCCCAAGGGGGCCACATTGCTCCGTCAAAGGTCTTGTACAGTTGTTTCAAAGATGACGAATGAAAAAAAAGAGGCCTAAGGTGGCCATATATACACGTTGAAGTCAATGACAGTGAAATAAATATGCGCAATATGAAATGTGTTTTTCCTCTGAATAAAAAGCTATGAATAGGACTGACTTGTTGCATGAACGATCGATAATTCTTGTAATGCTGAATCAGCCATTTGTATTTCTCCGTCTGTATATCAAAAATAAAAACCACTAACATTCAGGAACTCCAATGGCTATGTGGATAGGGCGTTGGACTGCTGGCCCAAGGGTACCGGGTTCGATCCCCAGTCGGGACGTTTTTTTTTTTTCGCCGATCGTCTGCGTTTCTGTCTAGTACTCTCTCTATCTGTTCGTATGTCTGTTCGTTCTTCTATCGTTGTCAGTCTATCTAACACTGTCTATCTTACACTGTCAGTCTGTCTGTCTGGTCCATGCTGCAAATTTACCAGTTAATTTAAATGATGCTATTCAATTTTAAGACATTTTTAAAACATTTAATTAGAAAATGACAACAGCATGAAAGTACAGACAAGTCATGGTACAAAGAGAAATAGAAATAAAAGATTTATCTTTCTTAGATCATGTAAAGTTCATATAAGAAGGACCTCGTTTGTGAAGTATAAGTAGTGTAGGACAAACACTGTGTATTTAACAAGTAAATGTTGTTATGACATTGAGAATGAAATTTTCACCTTGAACCAAGGTCAAGGAAAAAAGATGAGTATAGAATATCATTTTCTTCAAAATATATATGAAATTGAATAAAGCTCAATATTTTATCAACAAAAGACTGTTATGACCTTGAAATCGAACGAATGACCTTTGGTCAAGGTCAATGTGACAGGACTTACTGCAAGGAATATTTGTACCCAGTTTGCACTCTCAAGGTCAAACAGTCTTTGTTTTATAGGCAAAAATGTTGTTGTGACCTTGAGAATGAGAATTTGACCTTGGATCAAGGTCAAGGTGAAAGAGCTTGGCTTAACAATTATATGTATGAAGTTTGAACTCTGAAGGTCAAATAGTCTTTGTTCTATAAGCAAAAGTTTCATGTGACCTTGAGAATAAAAATTTGACCTTGAAAAGAAGGTCAACATTAAATGACTATCTATAAGTGACCTAACATCCAAGTTTCAACTCAAAGTCTCAAACATTGTAGAAATTGGCACCTTGCCAATCTAAGGTTCCATTTTCAACTTGAAATAGCTTGAAAACTGTAAATATTTTATGGACCATGTAAGCGTATAAAAGTTTGCAAATTTCTCAAAGAACAATATAAAACAAATTTTGTTCAAATCGTACGGTTAGTAAAGGAGTTATAAGAGTTTAAAGATTTGACCGCTGATGACCTCTAGCGGGGGCATATGTGAACTTTTCGACAAGAAAAAAATATTAAATTAAGATCTTTATTTGCTCTTTCACATGATACTTTCCATTTTATCATATGATGCGGTACTTTGTTGTAACGTCACTGGATTGGCTTGGGGGTAAGAATAATAATAATAATAATAATAATAATAAGAATAATAAGAATAAAGAAAAGACAATACAATAACAGAAAGGATTCCGACGGAAATCGGAATCCTTAATAAATGGAAGGATGGAGGTTCCTGTGGACATAGCAGACGGATTCCTCTCATTTTCATCTTGTTAAGAACAGAAATGAAAATTGAAAAAATGCGAAAATGACTGGCCGCAGCTGGACTCGAACCAGGTACCTTCACCAAGGTAGGCCCCATCGTATCTTGTACATGTAATGTCAGGTCACATGGTTGAATTGACCAATGAAATTTGTAACACATCCTGGGTCATGCATATTAATTATGTGAGGGATTTTCCAATGAATCATGACAATATAGCAAGTGTTTTCAAACTGGTACATGTATTCGATATTTCTTGATTCTGTTAGAAAACATTTTGAACTAATACATACTCGTATAAATTTTGAAATGAAAACAATGTTGAAGCACTGTACTTTATGTTTGCTTACGAATGAAAAAAATTGAGGGGAAAAAATGGCCGAGGCCGGTATCGAACCCCGGACCCTCCGATTTGAAGTCTGACGCTCTACCGCTGAGCTATTGCAGAACTGACAAAGATTTGCATCAAAAGTCTTTAGAAGGATGAAATCTTGCGACTATGACATGACTCAACATGTCGAGCATGTTCCGAATGATAAATCTTTATCGATCGATTCTATTTACAGGTTTGTATTCAGGAGTAAACAACACAGAATTTCATAAAATGTATTTTTTTTTATTTGACTTTCATTGACCATGTATGTAGAGAATAAAATCATGAATCAATAAAATGTGTTTGCTTATTTTGCAAGGGCGGATCTAGACAGGGTAGGTGAAAACAGGTATGTACACGTATGTAACATGTAAGTCGGAGGGGGGGGGCAAAAACTTATCAACCTCCCCCTTTCGAAAGACTAGCCTATGTCATTGGATAAACAAACCGTCAAAGATCTTGTACAGTTATTTCAAAGATTGACGAATTCAAAACGAAACAGACAAACAAACGAGAAAAAAAAATGCCCAAGGGGGCCACATTGCTCCGTCAAAGGTCATGTACAGTTGTTTCAAATATTAAGGAATTTAATAAGAAAAGACAAACAAACAAACAAAACAAATGAAAAAAAAAAACAAAAACAAAAAAACAAAAGGCCGAAGGGAGCCATATTGCTCAGTCAAAAGTCTTGTACAGTTGTTTCAAAGATTGTCGAATCAAAAAAGAAAAAAAAACAAGCAAACAAACAAACAAGCAAAACAATTGAAAATAAAAAAACAACAAACAAACAAGAGGCCCAAGGGGCCACTTTGCTCCGTCAAAGGTCTTGTACAGTTGTTTCAAAGATTGACGAATTAAAAAAAACAAGACAAACAAAACAAAAAAAAAACAAAAAAAAAAAAAAACAAGAAGCCCAAGGGGGCCACATTGCTCCGTCAAAGGTCTTGTACAGTTGTTTCAAAGATGACGAATGAAAAAAAAGAGGCCTAAGGTGGCCATATATACACGTTGAAGTCAATGACAGTGAAATAAATATGCGCAATATGAAATGTGTTTTTCCTCTGAATAAAAAGCTATGAATAGGACTGACTTGTTGCATGAACGATCGATAATTCTTGTAATGCTGAATCAGCCATTTGTATTTCTCCGTCTGTATATCAAAAATAAAAACCACTAACATTCAGGAACTCCAATGGCTATGTGGATAGGGCGTTGGACTGCTGGCCCAAGGGTACCGGGTTCGATCCCCAGTCGGGACGTTTTTTTTTTTTCGCCGATCGTCTGCGTTTCTGTCTAGTACTCTCTCTATCTGTTCGTATGTCTGTTCGTTCTTCTATCGTTGTCAGTCTATCTAACACTGTCTATCTTACACTGTCAGTCTGTCTGTCTGGTCCATGCTGCAAATTTACCAGTTAATTTAAATGATGCTATTCAATTTTAAGACATTTTTAAAACATTTAATTAGAAAATGACAACAGCATGAAAGTACAGACAAGTCATGGTACAAAGAGAAATAGAAATAAAAGATTTATCTTTCTTAGATCATGTAAAGTTCATATAAGAAGGACCTCGTTTGTGAAGTATAAGTAGTGTAGGACAAACACTGTGTATTTAACAAGTAAATGTTGTTATGACATTGAGAATGAAATTTTCACCTTGAACCAAGGTCAAGGAAAAAAGATGAGTATAGAATATCATTTTCTTCAAAATATATATGAAATTGAATAAAGCTCAATATTTTATCAACAAAAGACTGTTATGACCTTGAAATCGAACGAATGACCTTTGGTCAAGGTCAATGTGACAGGACTTACTGCAAGGAATATTTGTACCCAGTTTGCACTCTCAAGGTCAAACAGTCTTTGTTTTATAGGCAAAAATGTTGTTGTGACCTTGAGAATGAGAATTTGACCTTGGATCAAGGTCAAGGTGAAAGAGCTTGGCTTAACAATTATATGTATGAAGTTTGAACTCTGAAGGTCAAATAGTCTTTGTTCTATAAGCAAAAGTTTCATGTGACCTTGAGAATAAAAATTTGACCTTGAAAAGAAGGTCAACATTAAATGACTATCTATAAGTGACCTAACATCCAAGTTTCAACTCAAAGTCTCAAACATTGTAGAAATTGGCACCTTGCCAATCTAAGGTTCCATTTTCAACTTGAAATAGCTTGAAAACTGTAAATATTTTATGGACCATGTAAGCGTATAAAAGTTTGCAAATTTCTCAAAGAACAATATAAAACAAATTTTGTTCAAATCGTACGGTTAGTAAAGGAGTTATAAGAGTTTAAAGATTTGACCGCTGATGACCTCTAGCGGGGGCATATGTGAACTTTTCGACAAGAAAAAAATATTAAATTAAGATCTTTATTTGCTCTTTCACATGATACTTTCCATTTTATCATATGATGCGGTACTTTGTTGTAACGTCACTGGATTGGCTTGGGGGTAAGAATAATAATAATAATAATAATAATAATAAGAATAATAAGAATAAAGAAAAGACAATACAATAACAGAAAGGATTCCGACGGAAATCGGAATCCTTAATAAATGGAAGGATGGAGGTTCCTGTGGACATAGCAGACGGATTCCTCTCATTTTCATCTTGTTAAGAACAGAAATGAAAATTGAAAAAATGCGAAAATGACTGGCCGCAGCTGGACTCGAACCAGGTACCTTCACCAAGGTAGGCCCCATCGTATCTTGTACATGTAATGTCAGGTCACATGGTTGAATTGACCAATGAAATTTGTAACACATCCTGGGTCATGCATATTAATTATGTGAGGGATTTTCCAATGAATCATGACAATATAGCAAGTGTTTTCAAACTGGTACATGTATTCGATATTTCTTGATTCTGTTAGAAAACATTTTGAACTAATACATACTCGTATAAATTTTGAAATGAAAACAATGTTGAAGCACTGTACTTTATGTTTGCTTACGAATGAAAAAAATTGAGGGGAAAAAATGGCCGAGGCCGGTATCGAACCCCGGACCCTCCGATTTGAAGTCTGACGCTCTACCGCTGAGCTATTGCAGAACTGACAAAGATTTGCATCAAAAGTCTTTAGAAGGATGAAATCTTGCGACTATGACATGACTCAACATGTCGAGCATGTTCCGAATGATAAATCTTTATCGATCGATTCTATTTACAGGTTTGTATTCAGGAGTAAACAACACAGAATTTCATAAAATGTATTTTTTTTTATTTGACTTTCATTGACCATGTATGTAGAGAATAAAATCATGAATCAATAAAATGTGTTTGCTTATTTTGCAAGGGCGGATCTAGACAGGGTAGGTGAAAACAGGTATGTACACGTATGTAACATGTAAGTCGGAGGGGGGGGGGGGCAAAAACTTATCAACCTCCCCCTTTCGAAAGACTAGCCTATGTCATTGGATAAACAAACCGTCAAAGATCTTGTACAGTTATTTCAAAGATTGACGAATTCAAAACGAAACAGACAAACAAACGAGAAAAAAAAATGCCCAAGGGGGCCACATTGCTCCGTCAAAGGTCATGTACAGTTGTTTCAAATATTAAGGAATTTAATAAGAAAAGACAAACAAACAAACAAAACAAATGAAAAAAAAAAAACAAAAACAAAAAAACAAAAGGCCGAAGGGAGCCATATTGCTCAGTCAAAAGTCTTGTACAGTTGTTTCAAAGATTGTCGAATCAAAAAAGAAAAAAAAACAAGCAAACAAACAAACAAGCAAAACAATTGAAAATAAAAAAACAACAAACAAACAAGAGGCCCAAGGGGCCACTTTGCTCCGTCAAAGGTCTTGTACAGTTGTTTCAAAGATTGACGAATTAAAAAAAACAAGACAAACAAAACAAAAAAAAAAAACAAAAAAAAAAAAAACAAGAAGCCCAAGGGGGCCACATTGCTCCGTCAAAGGTCTTGTACAGTTGTTTCAAAGATGACGAATGAAAAAAAAGAGGCCTAAGGTGGCCATATATACACGTTGAAGTCAATGACAGTGAAATAAATATGCGCAATATGAAATGTGTTTTTCCTCTGAATAAAAAGCTATGAATAGGACTGACTTGTTGCATGAACGATCGATAATTCTTGTAATGCTGAATCAGCCATTTGTATTTCTCCGTCTGTATATCAAAAATAAAAACCACTAACATTCAGGAACTCCAATGGCTATGTGGATAGGGCGTTGGACTGCTGGCCCAAGGGTACCGGGTTCGATCCCCAGTCGGGACGTTTTTTTTTTTTTCGCCGATCGTCTGCGTTTCTGTCTAGTACTCTCTCTATCTGTTCGTATGTCTGTTCGTTCTTCTATCGTTGTCAGTCTATCTAACACTGTCTATCTTACACTGTCAGTCTGTCTGTCTGGTCCATGCTGCAAATTTACCAGTTAATTTAAATGATGCTATTCAATTTTAAGACATTTTTAAAACATTTAATTAGAAAATGACAACAGCATGAAAGTACAGACAAGTCATGGTACAAAGAGAAATAGAAATAAAAGATTTATCTTTCTTAGATCATGTAAAGTTCATATAAGAAGGACCTCGTTTGTGAAGTATAAGTAGTGTAGGACAAACACTGTGTATTTAACAAGTAAATGTTGTTATGACATTGAGAATGAAATTTTCACCTTGAACCAAGGTCAAGGAAAAAAGATGAGTATAGAATATCATTTTCTTCAAAATATATATGAAATTGAATAAAGCTCAATATTTTATCAACAAAAGACTGTTATGACCTTGAAATCGAACGAATGACCTTTGGTCAAGGTCAATGTGACAGGACTTACTGCAAGGAATATTTGTACCCAGTTTGCACTCTCAAGGTCAAACAGTCTTTGTTTTATAGGCAAAAATGTTGTTGTGACCTTGAGAATGAGAATTTGACCTTGGATCAAGGTCAAGGTGAAAGAGCTTGGCTTAACAATTATATGTATGAAGTTTGAACTCTGAAGGTCAAATAGTCTTTGTTCTATAAGCAAAAGTTTCATGTGACCTTGAGAATAAAAATTTGACCTTGAAAAGAAGGTCAACATTAAATGACTATCTATAAGTGACCTAACATCCAAGTTTCAACTCAAAGTCTCAAACATTGTAGAAATTGGCACCTTGCCAATCTAAGGTTCCATTTTCAACTTGAAATAGCTTGAAAACTGTAAATATTTTATGGACCATGTAAGCGTATAAAAGTTTGCAAATTTCTCAAAGAACAATATAAAACAAATTTTGTTCAAATCGTACGGTTAGTAAAGGAGTTATAAGAGTTTAAAGATTTGACCGCTGATGACCTCTAGCGGGGGCATATGTGAACTTTTCGACAAGAAAAAAATATTAAATTAAGATCTTTATTTGCTCTTTCACATGATACTTTCCATTTTATCATATGATGCGGTACTTTGTTGTAACGTCACTGGATTGGCTTGGGGGTAAGAATAATAATAATAATAATAATAATAATAAGAATAATAAGAATAAAGAAAAGACAATACAATAACAGAAAGGATTCCGACGGAAATCGGAATCCTTAATAAATGGAAGGATGGAGGTTCCTGTGGACATAGCAGACGGATTCCTCTCATTTTCATCTTGTTAAGAACAGAAATGAAAATTGAAAAAATGCGAAAATGACTGGCCGCAGCTGGACTCGAACCAGGTACCTTCACCAAGGTAGGCCCCATCGTATCTTGTACATGTAATGTCAGGTCACATGGTTGAATTGACCAATGAAATTTGTAACACATCCTGGGTCATGCATATTAATTATGTGAGGGATTTTCCAATGAATCATGACAATATAGCAAGTGTTTTCAAACTGGTACATGTATTCGATATTTCTTGATTCTGTTAGAAAACATTTTGAACTAATACATACTCGTATAAATTTTGAAATGAAAACAATGTTGAAGCACTGTACTTTATGTTTGCTTACGAATGAAAAAAATTGAGGGGAAAAAATGGCCGAGGCCGGTATCGAACCCCGGACCCTCCGATTTGAAGTCTGACGCTCTACCGCTGAGCTATTGCAGAACTGACAAAGATTTGCATCAAAAGTCTTTAGAAGGATGAAATCTTGCGACTATGACATGACTCAACATGTCGAGCATGTTCCGAATGATAAATCTTTATCGATCGATTCTATTTACAGGTTTGTATTCAGGAGTAAACAACACAGAATTTCATAAAATGTATTTTTTTTTATTTGACTTTCATTGACCATGTATGTAGAGAATAAAATCATGAATCAATAAAATGTGTTTGCTTATTTTGCAAGGGCGGATCTAGACAGGGTAGGTGAAAACAGGTATGTACACGTATGTAACATGTAAGTCGGAGGGGGGGGGGGCAAAAACTTATCAACCTCCCCCTTTCGAAAGACTAGCCTATGTCATTGGATAAACAAACCGTCAAAGATCTTGTACAGTTATTTCAAAGATTGACGAATTCAAAACGAAACAGACAAACAAACGAGAAAAAAAAATGCCCAAGGGGGCCACATTGCTCCGTCAAAGGTCATGTACAGTTGTTTCAAATATTAAGGAATTTAATAAGAAAAGACAAACAAACAAACAAAACAAATGAAAAAAAAAAACAAAAACAAAAAAACAAAAGGCCGAAGGGAGCCATATTGCTCAGTCAAAAGTCTTGTACAGTTGTTTCAAAGATTGTCGAATCAAAAAAGAAAAAAAAACAAGCAAACAAACAAACAAGCAAAACAATTGAAAATAAAAAAACAACAAACAAACAAGAGGCCCAAGGGGCCACTTTGCTCCGTCAAAGGTCTTGTACAGTTGTTTCAAAGATTGACGAATTAAAAAAAACAAGACAAACAAAACAAAAAAAAAAAACAAAAAAAAAAAAAACAAGAAGCCCAAGGGGGCCACATTGCTCCGTCAAAGGTCTTGTACAGTTGTTTCAAAGATGACGAATGAAAAAAAAGAGGCCTAAGGTGGCCATATATACACGTTGAAGTCAATGACAGTGAAATAAATATGCGCAATATGAAATGTGTTTTTCCTCTGAATAAAAAGCTATGAATAGGACTGACTTGTTGCATGAACGATCGATAATTCTTGTAATGCTGAATCAGCCATTTGTATTTCTCCGTCTGTATATCAAAAATAAAAACCACTAACATTCAGGAACTCCAATGGCTATGTGGATAGGGCGTTGGACTGCTGGCCCAAGGGTACCGGGTTCGATCCCCAGTCGGGACGTTTTTTTTTTTTCGCCGATCGTCTGCGTTTCTGTCTAGTACTCTCTCTATCTGTTCGTATGTCTGTTCGTTCTTCTATCGTTGTCAGTCTATCTAACACTGTCTATCTTACACTGTCAGTCTGTCTGTCTGGTCCATGCTGCAAATTTACCAGTTAATTTAAATGATGCTATTCAATTTTAAGACATTTTTAAAACATTTAATTAGAAAATGACAACAGCATGAAAGTACAGACAAGTCATGGTACAAAGAGAAATAGAAATAAAAGATTTATCTTTCTTAGATCATGTAAAGTTCATATAAGAAGGACCTCGTTTGTGAAGTATAAGTAGTGTAGGACAAACACTGTGTATTTAACAAGTAAATGTTGTTATGACATTGAGAATGAAATTTTCACCTTGAACCAAGGTCAAGGAAAAAAGATGAGTATAGAATATCATTTTCTTCAAAATATATATGAAATTGAATAAAGCTCAATATTTTATCAACAAAAGACTGTTATGACCTTGAAATCGAACGAATGACCTTTGGTCAAGGTCAATGTGACAGGACTTACTGCAAGGAATATTTGTACCCAGTTTGCACTCTCAAGGTCAAACAGTCTTTGTTTTATAGGCAAAAATGTTGTTGTGACCTTGAGAATGAGAATTTGACCTTGGATCAAGGTCAAGGTGAAAGAGCTTGGCTTAACAATTATATGTATGAAGTTTGAACTCTGAAGGTCAAATAGTCTTTGTTCTATAAGCAAAAGTTTCATGTGACCTTGAGAATAAAAATTTGACCTTGAAAAGAAGGTCAACATTAAATGACTATCTATAAGTGACCTAACATCCAAGTTTCAACTCAAAGTCTCAAACATTGTAGAAATTGGCACCTTGCCAATCTAAGGTTCCATTTTCAACTTGAAATAGCTTGAAAACTGTAAATATTTTATGGACCATGTAAGCGTATAAAAGTTTGCAAATTTCTCAAAGAACAATATAAAACAAATTTTGTTCAAATCGTACGGTTAGTAAAGGAGTTATAAGAGTTTAAAGATTTGACCGCTGATGACCTCTAGCGGGGGCATATGTGAACTTTTCGACAAGAAAAAAATATTAAATTAAGATCTTTATTTGCTCTTTCACATGATACTTTCCATTTTATCATATGATGCGGTACTTTGTTGTAACGTCACTGGATTGGCTTGGGGGTAAGAATAATAATAATAATAATAATAATAATAAGAATAATAAGAATAAAGAAAAGACAATACAATAACAGAAAGGATTCCGACGGAAATCGGAATCCTTAATAAATGGAAGGATGGAGGTTCCTGTGGACATAGCAGACGGATTCCTCTCATTTTCATCTTGTTAAGAACAGAAATGAAAATTGAAAAAATGCGAAAATGACTGGCCGCAGCTGGACTCGAACCAGGTACCTTCACCAAGGTAGGCCCCATCGTATCTTGTACATGTAATGTCAGGTCACATGGTTGAATTGACCAATGAAATTTGTAACACATCCTGGGTCATGCATATTAATTATGTGAGGGATTTTCCAATGAATCATGACAATATAGCAAGTGTTTTCAAACTGGTACATGTATTCGATATTTCTTGATTCTGTTAGAAAACATTTTGAACTAATACATACTCGTATAAATTTTGAAATGAAAACAATGTTGAAGCACTGTACTTTATGTTTGCTTACGAATGAAAAAAATTGAGGGGAAAAAATGGCCGAGGCCGGTATCGAACCCCGGACCCTCCGATTTGAAGTCTGACGCTCTACCGCTGAGCTATTGCAGAACTGACAAAGATTTGCATCAAAAGTCTTTAGAAGGATGAAATCTTGCGACTATGACATGACTCAACATGTCGAGCATGTTCCGAATGATAAATCTTTATCGATCGATTCTATTTACAGGTTTGTATTCAGGAGTAAACAACACAGAATTTCATAAAATGTATTTTTTTTTATTTGACTTTCATTGACCATGTATGTAGAGAATAAAATCATGAATCAATAAAATGTGTTTGCTTATTTTGCAAGGGCGGATCTAGACAGGGTAGGTGAAAACAGGTATGTACACGTATGTAACATGTAAGTCGGAGGGGGGGGGGGGCAAAAACTTATCAACCTCCCCCTTTCGAAAGACTAGCCTATGTCATTGGATAAACAAACCGTCAAAGATCTTGTACAGTTATTTCAAAGATTGACGAATTCAAAACGAAACAGACAAACAAACGAGAAAAAAAAATGCCCAAGGGGGCCACATTGCTCCGTCAAAGGTCATGTACAGTTGTTTCAAATATTAAGGAATTTAATAAGAAAAGACAAACAAACAAACAAAACAAATGAAAAAAAAAAACAAAAACAAAAAAACAAAAGGCCGAAGGGAGCCATATTGCTCAGTCAAAAGTCTTGTACAGTTGTTTCAAAGATTGTCGAATCAAAAAAGAAAAAAAAACAAGCAAACAAACAAACAAGCAAAACAATTGAAAATAAAAAAACAACAAACAAACAAGAGGCCCAAGGGGCCACTTTGCTCCGTCAAAGGTCTTGTACAGTTGTTTCAAAGATTGACGAATTAAAAAAAACAAGACAAACAAAACAAAAAAAAAAAACAAAAAAAAAAAAAACAAGAAGCCCAAGGGGGCCACATTGCTCCGTCAAAGGTCTTGTACAGTTGTTTCAAAGATGACGAATGAAAAAAAGAGGCCTAAGGTGGCCATATATACACGTTGAAGTCAATGACAGTGAAATAAATATGCGCAATATGAAATGTGTTTTTCCTCTGAATAAAAAGCTATGAATAGGACTGACTTGTTGCATGAACGATCGATAATTCTTGTAATGCTGAATCAGCCATTTGTATTTCTCCGTCTGTATATCAAAAATAAAAACCACTAACATTCAGGAACTCCAATGGCTATGTGGATAGGGCGTTGGACTGCTGGCCCAAGGGTACCGGGTTCGATCCCCAGTCGGGACGTTTTTTTTTTTTCGCCGATCGTCTGCGTTTCTGTCTAGTACTCTCTCTATCTGTTCGTATGTCTGTTCGTTCTTCTATCGTTGTCAGTCTATCTAACACTGTCTATCTTACACTGTCAGTCTGTCTGTCTGGGTCCATGCTGCAAATTTACCAGTTAATTTAAATGATGCTATTCAATTTTAAGACATTTTTAAAACATTTAATTAGAAAATGACAACAGCATGAAAGTACAGACAAGTCATGGTACAAAGAGAAATAGAAATAAAAGATTTATCTTTCTTAGATCATGTAAAGTTCATATAAGAAGGACCTCGTTTGTGAAGTATAAGTAGTGTAGGACAAACACTGTGTATTTAACAAGTAAATGTTGTTATGACATTGAGAATGAAATTTTCACCTTGAACCAAGGTCAAGGAAAAAAGATGAGTATAGAATATCATTTTCTTCAAAATATATATGAAATTGAATAAAGCTCAATATTTTATCAACAAAAGACTGTTATGACCTTGAAATCGAACGAATGACCTTTGGTCAAGGTCAATGTGACAGGACTTACTGCAAGGAATATTTGTACCCAGTTTGCACTCTCAAGGTCAAACAGTCTTTGTTTTATAGGCAAAAATGTTGTTGTGACCTTGAGAATGAGAATTTGACCTTGGATCAAGGTCAAGGTGAAAGAGCTTGGCTTAACAATTATATGTATGAAGTTTGAACTCTGAAGGTCAAATAGTCTTTGTTCTATAAGCAAAAGTTTCATGTGACCTTGAGAATAAAAATTTGACCTTGAAAAGAAGGTCAACATTAAATGACTATCTATAAGTGACCTAACATCCAAGTTTCAACTCAAAGTCTCAAACATTGTAGAAATTGGCACCTTGCCAATCTAAGGTTCCATTTTCAACTTGAAATAGCTTGAAAACTGTAAATATTTTATGGACCATGTAAGCGTATAAAAGTTTGCAAATTTCTCAAAGAACAATATAAAACAAATTTTGTTCAAATCGTACGGTTAGTAAAGGAGTTATAAGAGTTTAAAGATTTGACCGCTGATGACCTCTAGCGGGGGCATATGTGAACTTTTCGACAAGAAAAAAATATTAAATTAAGATCTTTATTTGCTCTTTCACATGATACTTTCCATTTTATCATATGATGCGGTACTTTGTTGTAACGTCACTGGATTGGCTTGGGGGTAAGAATAATAATAATAATAATAATAATAATAAGAATAATAAGAATAAAGAAAAGACAATACAATAACAGAAAGGATTCCGACGGAAATCGGAATCCTTAATAAATGGAAGGATGGAGGTTCCTGTGGACATAGCAGACGGATTCCTCTCATTTTCATCTTGTTAAGAACAGAAATGAAAATTGAAAAAATGCGAAAATGACTGGCCGCAGCTGGACTCGAACCAGGTACCTTCACCAAGGTAGGCCCCATCGTATCTTGTACATGTAATGTCAGGTCACATGGTTGAATTGACCAATGAAATTTGTAACACATCCTGGGTCATGCATATTAATTATGTGAGGGATTTTCCAATGAATCATGACAATATAGCAAGTGTTTTCAAACTGGTACATGTATTCGATATTTCTTGATTCTGTTAGAAAACATTTTGAACTAATACATACTCGTATAAATTTTGAAATGAAAACAATGTTGAAGCACTGTACTTTATGTTTGCTTACGAATGAAAAAAATTGAGGGGAAAAAATGGCCGAGGCCGGTATCGAACCCCGGACCCTCCGATTTGAAGTCTGACGCTCTACCGCTGAGCTATTGCAGAACTGACAAAGATTTGCATCAAAAGTCTTTAGAAGGATGAAATCTTGCGACTATGACATGACTCAACATGTCGAGCATGTTCCGAATGATAAATCTTTATCGATCGATTCTATTTACAGGTTTGTATTCAGGAGTAAACAACACAGAATTTCATAAAATGTATTTTTTTTTTATTTGACTTTCATTGACCATGTATGTAGAGAATAAAATCATGAATCAATAAAATGTGTTTGCTTATTTTGCAAGGGCGGATCTAGACAGGGTAGGTGAAAACAGGTATGTACACGTATGTAACATGTAAGTCGGAGGGGGGGGGGGCAAAAACTTATCAACCTCCCCCTTTCGAAAGACTAGCCTATGTCATTGGATAAACAAACCGTCAAAGATCTTGTACAGTTATTTCAAAGATTGACGAATTCAAAACGAAACAGACAAACAAACGAGAAAAAAAAAATGCCCAAGGGGGCCACATTGCTCCGTCAAAGGTCATGTACAGTTGTTTCAAATATTAAGGAATTTAATAAGAAAAGACAAACAAACAAACAAAACAAATGAAAAAAAAAAAACAAAAACAAAAAAACAAAAGGCCGAAGGGAGCCATATTGCTCAGTCAAAAGTCTTGTACAGTTGTTTCAAAGATTGTCGAATCAAAAAAGAAAAAAAAACAAGCAAACAAACAAACAAGCAAAACAATTGAAAATAAAAAAACAACAAACAAACAAGAGGCCCAAGGGGCCACTTTGCTCCGTCAAAGGTCTTGTACAGTTGTTTCAAAGATTGACGAATTAAAAAAAACAAGACAAACAAAACAAAAAAAAAAAACAAAAAAAAAAAAAACAAGAAGCCCAAGGGGGCCACATTGCTCCGTCAAAGGTCTTGTACAGTTGTTTCAAAGATGACGAATGAAAAAAAAGAGGCCTAAGGTGGCCATATATACACGTTGAAGTCAATGACAGTGAAATAAATATGCGCAATATGAAATGTGTTTTTCCTCTGAATAAAAAGCTATGAATAGGACTGACTTGTTGCATGAACGATCGATAATTCTTGTAATGCTGAATCAGCCATTTGTATTTCTCCGTCTGTATATCAAAAATAAAAACCACTAACATTCAGGAACTCCAATGGCTATGTGGATAGGGCGTTGGACTGCTGGCCCAAGGGTACCGGGTTCGATCCCCAGTCGGGACGTTTTTTTTTTTTCGCCGATCGTCTGCGTTTCTGTCTAGTACTCTCTCTATCTGTTCGTATGTCTGTTCGTTCTTCTATCGTTGTCAGTCTATCTAACACTGTCTATCTTACACTGTCAGTCTGTCTGTCTGGTCCATGCTGCAAATTTACCAGTTAATTTAAATGATGCTATTCAATTTTAAGACATTTTTAAAACATTTAATTAGAAAATGACAACAGCATGAAAGTACAGACAAGTCATGGTACAAAGAGAAATAGAAATAAAAGATTTATCTTTCTTAGATCATGTAAAGTTCATATAAGAAGGACCTCGTTTGTGAAGTATAAGTAGTGTAGGACAAACACTGTGTATTTAACAAGTAAATGTTGTTATGACATTGAGAATGAAATTTTCACCTTGAACCAAGGTCAAGGAAAAAAGATGAGTATAGAATATCATTTTCTTCAAAATATATATGAAATTGAATAAAGCTCAATATTTTATCAACAAAAGACTGTTATGACCTTGAAATCGAACGAATGACCTTTGGTCAAGGTCAATGTGACAGGACTTACTGCAAGGAATATTTGTACCCAGTTTGCACTCTCAAGGTCAAACAGTCTTTGTTTTATAGGCAAAAATGTTGTTGTGACCTTGAGAATGAGAATTTGACCTTGGATCAAGGTCAAGGTGAAAGAGCTTGGCTTAACAATTATATGTATGAAGTTTGAACTCTGAAGGTCAAATAGTCTTTGTTCTATAAGCAAAAGTTTCATGTGACCTTGAGAATAAAAATTTGACCTTGAAAAGAAGGTCAACATTAAATGACTATCTATAAGTGACCTAACATCCAAGTTTCAACTCAAAGTCTCAAACATTGTAGAAATTGGCACCTTGCCAATCTAAGGTTCCATTTTCAACTTGAAATAGCTTGAAAACTGTAAATATTTTATGGACCATGTAAGCGTATAAAAGTTTGCAAATTTCTCAAAGAACAATATAAAACAAATTTTGTTCAAATCGTACGGTTAGTAAAGGAGTTATAAGAGTTTAAAGATTTGACCGCTGATGACCTCTAGCGGGGGCATATGTGAACTTTTCGACAAGAAAAAAATATTAAATTAAGATCTTTATTTGCTCTTTCACATGATACTTTCCATTTTATCATATGATGCGGTACTTTGTTGTAACGTCACTGGATTGGCTTGGGGGTAAGAATAATAATAATAATAATAATAATAATAAGAATAATAAGAATAAAGAAAAGACAATACAATAACAGAAAGGATTCCGACGGAAATCGGAATCCTTAATAAATGGAAGGATGGAGGTTCCTGTGGACATAGCAGACGGATTCCTCTCATTTTCATCTTGTTAAGAACAGAAATGAAAATTGAAAAAATGCGAAAATGACTGGCCGCAGCTGGACTCGAACCAGGTACCTTCACCAAGGTAGGCCCCATCGTATCTTGTACATGTAATGTCAGGTCACATGGTTGAATTGACCAATGAAATTTGTAACACATCCTGGGTCATGCATATTAATTATGTGAGGGATTTTCCAATGAATCATGACAATATAGCAAGTGTTTTCAAACTGGTACATGTATTCGATATTTCTTGATTCTGTTAGAAAACATTTTGAACTAATACATACTCGTATAAATTTTGAAATGAAAACAATGTTGAAGCACTGTACTTTATGTTTGCTTACGAATGAAAAAAATTGAGGGGAAAAAATGGCCGAGGCCGGTATCGAACCCCGGACCCTCCGATTTGAAGTCTGACGCTCTACCGCTGAGCTATTGCAGAACTGACAAAGATTTGCATCAAAAGTCTTTAGAAGGATGAAATCTTGCGACTATGACATGACTCAACATGTCGAGCATGTTCCGAATGATAAATCTTTATCGATCGATTCTATTTACAGGTTTGTATTCAGGAGTAAACAACACAGAATTTCATAAAATGTATTTTTTTTTATTTGACTTTCATTGACCATGTATGTAGAGAATAAAATCATGAATCAATAAAATGTGTTTGCTTATTTTGCAAGGGCGGATCTAGACAGGGTAGGTGAAAACAGGTATGTACACGTATGTAACATGTAAGTCGGAGGGGGGGGGGGGGGGCAAAAACTTATCAACCTCCCCCTTTCGAAAGACTAGCCTATGTCATTGGATAAACAAACCGTCAAAGATCTTGTACAGTTATTTCAAAGATTGACGAATTCAAAACGAAACAGACAAACAAACGAGAAAAAAAAATGCCCAAGGGGGCCACATTGCTCCGTCAAAGGTCATGTACAGTTGTTTCAAATATTAAGGAATTTAATAAGAAAAGACAAACAAACAAACAAAACAAATGAAAAAAAAAAACAAAAACAAAAAAACAAAAGGCCGAAGGGAGCCATATTGCTCAGTCAAAAGTCTTGTACAGTTGTTTCAAAGATTGTCGAATCAAAAAAGAAAAAAAAACAAGCAAACAAACAAACAAGCAAAACAATTGAAAATAAAAAAACAACAAACAAACAAGAGGCCCAAGGGGCCACTTTGCTCCGTCAAAGGTCTTGTACAGTTGTTTCAAAGATTGACGAATTAAAAAAAACAAGACAAACAAAACAAAAAAAAAAAAACAAAAAAAAAAAAAAACAAGAAGCCCAAGGGGGCCACATTGCTCCGTCAAAGGTCTTGTACAGTTGTTTCAAAGATGACGAATGAAAAAAAGAGGCCTAAGGTGGCCATATATACACGTTGAAGTCAATGACAGTGAAATAAATATGCGCAATATGAAATGTGTTTTTCCTCTGAATAAAAAGCTATGAATAGGACTGACTTGTTGCATGAACGATCGATAATTCTTGTAATGCTGAATCAGCCATTTGTATTTCTCCGTCTGTATATCAAAAATAAAAACCACTAACATTCAGGAACTCCAATGGCTATGTGGATAGGGCGTTGGACTGCTGGCCCAAGGGTACCGGGTTCGATCCCCAGTCGGGACGTTTTTTTTTTTTTCGCCGATCGTCTGCGTTTCTGTCTAGTACTCTCTCTATCTGTTCGTATGTCTGTTCGTTCTTCTATCGTTGTCAGTCTATCTAACACTGTCTATCTTACACTGTCAGTCTGTCTGTCTGGTCCATGCTGCAAATTTACCAGTTAATTTAAATGATGCTATTCAATTTTAAGACATTTTAAAACATTTAATTAGAAAATGACAACAGCATGAAAGTACAGACAA